>JASJET010000019.1:4487500-5087500 GCA_034092305.1 Diaprepes abbreviatus | reverse complement strand
CCGATAAATTTATGGTTTTGGTATCATTTCCGATTCCAAAAAAAAAAATTTAATTTGGGATGAAAAAAAAAACGTTTTTTTTTTTCAAAAATTCATAATGGCGTGGCAAATGAATATTAAGGGCTCAAATTTGCAGAAGATGCTTTTTAATACTTGTACTTTACCTGCGAATTTTTTGGATCCAAGAGATACACTTCCATACGATTTGTGAACCTTTCGAAAATTGGGCCGAATCCAGTCGAAAAAAGCTGCTGCAGGCCGCTGTGGGCGGATTGCCATAGTTCAAGCGCATTATTCATCGGCGCTTCAAGGAAACTTATGCATCACAAGTAATATTTATAATATTGATGGTGTGTTATTAATTTATATGATAGCAACAATTTGTTTAGTCATATTAATTATTAATTTGTTTATTAACAAAATTTTTACAAAAAAATATTTTCATCCAAAATTAATTTTTTTTTGAGATCGGAAATGATACATCTAAATCCATGCATTAAAAAAAATTTATCTCCATCCGTTGAAAAGTTATCGCAATTTTTATGGTGCAAAATTTTTCGGCCCACGATTGAAAAAAAATTTTTTTTAATAGATCTTCAAAATATAAAACAATACAAACAATTTCCATTAAAATTGAGCATTGTATCTTAATGTGGAAAGCGGAAAATTGAGGTTGAGTTTTCAACTTTGATATCGAATTTCGCGGAAAATAAAAAACTCACAGATTGCGGGTTTGACGTACTTTTTTAGAATGATAATACCTATATTTATGTTAAGTTTTAAATCGGTAGTTGGTTAATAAATGTATTTCTCTTTTTTAAAGCGAAAACCATAAATTTTGTCGATAAAAATATATGTCAATAACTAGTGGCGCCACCTATAACTTATATTATATGAATCGATAGGTTTTTTAATTCTTTACAATTTTGTTTGACACATTTTTACTTTTCGAGATAAACTCGAAAAACCAAAAATCGTGGCCATTTTTGGTCCGCCACGACGAAAGTCTATTTTACATAGAGTATTAAACCTTCTAGTTAATCACTTTGCTTTACTCATGATATTGTTACACCTCTGGAAATATATGATAATTTTTTTAAGTTGGTACAACTGTAAGACAATAATAGGTATATTCTTTTGAGTAATGATCACTTTCAGTTCTGTCACTTGAAGTAATTATGATCACTTCGGCCCAATGACAAGTAAATGTATATTCAAAAGAACATGACGTTATCAGTTTCACTTTGTTAACTTTGATCAGTGATAATTTACTCAAAAGAATACAGCCAATGTCAAATTTAACGTTACACATATTAGGGCTATTCTTTTGAGTCCTTATCACTTTCAGTTCTATCACTTGAAGTAATCATGATCACTTCGACCTAATAACAGGTAAATGCATATTCAAAAGAACATAAAGTTATCAGTTACACTTTTTTCAGTTTGATCAATTGATAATTACTCTAAAGAATATAGCTATTTGTACACAAGTTATAATGGTTTTGATTGCGAGAATTCGTACTTAATAAAATAAGATTCGAGATCCTTTTGACTAAAATTCAAGGAATCATATCTGTAAAATGCTTTATGATTTTAAACTTCATATTCCTTTATAATTTTCACTATTGTTTTGGAAATCTGTGTTTCGTATTCATATTTCTGTATTGACTAGTCAAGCGTTAACACAGAGTTGATTTCTGGGATTCCCCGAAATTAGTATATATATATATATATATATATATATATATATATATATATATATATATATATATATATATATTGATTTATAAAAATTTCACATATATAGAGCTTGAAATTTGGAAATATACTAGACTTCCTGCGATGGAAACATGTAAAAAAATTAATTTTGAATGTTAATAAATATGAAAGATGTGCTTTATTAAACTCTGTGTCTATTATGTTTATTTTTATGACTCATGCTAAACACTACTAACTTATATTTCTTAATTTTCATAGTTAACATCACAATAGCCTCATGTTCCATAAAGTTTTTTAATTCATCCCTTGACATATTAAGTTGTGACCCAAATAGGATTTTCTGCTGTAATTTATATAAATACACATTTTTCGTCCTTTTAAAACGAATTTAATTTTATCTTAAGCTTATCGCCTTTCACCTAGTTTTATGTACCTATACCAACACGTAATAATTACGTATATTAGCATAGGTGATACATTTTACAGTATAATTAAAAATCACTACTTCCTAAAAATAAAAAATAAAATAGGTTAAGCAATCCTTATTGTAAAGTATTTTTATTTTTCTTAACCTTGCGTTTACCAAAGTATATATTTTGATTAATAAAACAGCTGACATTCATCGTTGCAAAGGGTAACATCTTGATGACGTCATTTTATAGTATATGGGACATTTTATGCCAAATCTCATAGCGCGACGCCTGAAGGACGCGATATATTATTTTTCTAAGCTTGTCGATGATCTTTTTTTTTGTAACATTTTGAAAACATGCAAAAAGTAGTATATCTTAAAAAAGGCATTTTAAATATTTTTAATATTAAAAACATAAGTTTATCAAAATAGTTTTCTTTTAATACTAAACCGATAAAAACAGAAAATTTTGTTTATATTTGGGAGACAACTATTTCTCTTGTCGATTTCAAGGCCTTTATTCACTTATAATATTCCAGTAGTAAAATTGTACTGGAGTACAGTAGACTCGCGTTGGGGTGAACACGGGCTCATGTGAACGTCCCACTAATATAAACAGTCAAAATGAATATATTGTATATATCCAATAGTATGAACAAAATAAACATCTCAACAATATAAAGGAGCTGTCAAACTCTTATTGGCTGTTCTATTATTAATATTTTTTGTAATTGGTTATATTTGTGTAATTCGGTGTTTCACCTCGCGTCTATTATGATTAACTGGAGAGACACGAGACGAAAGAAAGTATGGAAATCTTTGTATTTTCCCTTTTTATATTGTGATGGTTAGTTAGTAAGCTTGTTAGTTAGTTTAAAGTTGTCGTGTAAAATGATAAAAAACAAGAAGTTTTTAACTCTTTATGAAAAACCTAAAATCATAAAAGAGTATAAATAGGTATGACGGTAACAATTTTAACTAAAAAATCCGAAATTGCCAAATGAACCGTTTGCCTAATCCTTAAAAAAAGGACAATATACCTACACAGCACCAGACGTCTTATAGACGTCATTTTTATATCCAGATTATGTCTGAACGTCTTAAGACATAAATAAGGCGTCTTATAGATGTTGTTTTAAAGACGTCCATAAGACGTCTATATACAACGTCTTTAAGATATCTTTTAAAAGTCTACATACTACATTTTATATGAAAATAAATACAGTTGTGAATAATTTAGTTGATAAAAACTAAAAAGCATTTCCTTGCAAAGCCGCACAGAGCTCAGCTGAATACAAGTTGAGGTTAAAATTTTTGATTGAACGACAAATTTTTAGTAGCCTCACTACGACCTTGGTTAATAGAACTTTTGCATGATCTTTTTTATCAATACTTTGGTGCTTTTTGTCACAGACTGTTTGATGTACCGATAACAATGACACACATAATATATAAAAAATCCGCCTTTTGTTTCTGTCAACTGTCATTTTTCAGTTTTGTATTTGTGTTTCATCATGTCGTTATTCATTTTTAATGTTGTTGGGGTGCTGACTGTGAAAATTTAGCTTTTGAAACAATTTTATTAAAATAGTTGATTTATCTATGTGCCTCTGAAATTCTTTTTTATTCGTGTTTATTTAATACTTAAGGTAAGATCGAGAATCATATGTACTTAGGAAAAACAGTAACGTTATTTATAGGTTGTGTTACTGGAAATTCCCGAATGCTTTACCGCTTATATTTTTGTAGTAACTCTATGTTATTAGAAATATGAAATGAAATCTTCAAAAATATTATCTGTGCGAAAAAGGCTTGCACAGCTCATTCAGACCCGGTCCTAAATACTACAAGAAATATTACTAATGAAGTGGAAGGCGAAATGTTTGTTTATGGAGTGCTCCACTAATGAAACCTGTAAGATTTATTTTGTTCCTGATGATTGGTTTATATTTAAAGAACATAGAAAATAGAGTTTTGTTAATTACAAGAAGTAATTGTGTTTAAGGTTTTAGAAATTTCATAACTGGGAGTAGGGAGCATTTATGACTTTGTAAAGCGAGCTTGTAAAATTACCATGTACAGTTGATTAGTACGAAAAGAAAAGAGAAAGCTCTACGATTCCAACTTGGCGAGACTTATTATGAGTAAGTTCTGTCTTTCATTATACATATTAACCTTGAAATAGCATAAGTCACGATTCTATAGTAGAGGACAATTATAAAAATTCGCAAAAATATCAAAAAATTTACTCCCATAAATGATAAACTTTATCCTATAAAATTAAAATCAGTTTGTTATTAGGATCTACAGAGACAACAGGACTGGCAAAAAGTCGGAAGAATGAGGAAATTTCAATCCAAACATGGCTGAAAAGGGCATCAGACCAGATTTGTTATTCGACTAAATAAAAATTCTTGTTTTTAAAACTATTTAAAGATTTGTGTACTTTTTATTTCAAAAAACTTTTATTTTGTTGATAGTCTACCTTTTAGTTATTATATCGAAGGGATAAACTAAGGCTTAAATTTGATAGGTTCACTTATAGTCCGAACAGTAGTAGTTCTGAAAATATTTGCTCTTCTACCTCACTTCAGAAAATTTCAAATTAGAAAAAGTTTACATTATGCTTAAGTTATTTTTTTGTATAAAGAGATTATGTTGAACCTATTTTTTAAAGCAAATTATTAATGCGGAACTTGTAGTTATTTAAAATGGTAGTGTATATTTTGCTCTTGATTTTTTCTTAATTAAAGTTATTTCTTGGACTTTTGAATAATTCCGGTTTGACTTTGTAAACAAGACAAACAAAAAAATTAAAGGGACTCTTTTTAATGTACATAATATTAATGGTGGAATATGTTGTTTTAATGTTGGGAAGGGACGTCCATAAGACATTGTAAGCAAATGTCTTAAAGACGTTACCTTTTGTAACATAAGACGTCTATACAACGTCTTATGGACGTCATTCGTCTTTAATAGACATCCATAAGACGTCCTGAATGTTGAGATCAAACGTTTTATGGACGTTTTTAAGACGTATTTGTGCTGTTTGGGTAATGAAAGTTGTAAACCAAATCGTTAGACCAAGTAAGATTAAAAAACGCACTCTTAAAAACGCAGAATACTCAACGATGGAAAGTGTCCTTTATAAGTGGTTTGTTAGACAAAGAGAATTAAGTTTGCTTGTATCATTTCACATAAGTGACTCTATAAAATCGAAACTCGTTGGCAAATCTGAGTTTGATTTCGTTGCTGTCTTCAGCCACATTATCAGGTGAGATTCTTAAATAACAAGCCATTCACCTACATGTTTTAATATTTTTTTTTGATTACGTATTCTTTTTAAATGGGGAAATTGCTAAAAATTATTTAAATTGTTACGGACTTTAAATAGTTGGCAAGAGAGGGCGTTACTGTTCAAGCCGATAAAACAGCATGCTATATTAGGTCATATATGGGCTATATTCTTTTGAGTAATTATCAATTGATCAACGTGAAAAAAGTGTAACTGATAACTTCATATTCTTTTGAATATGCATTTACTTGTCATTGGGTCGAAGTGATTATGATTACTTCAAGTGATAGAACTGAAAGTGATAATGACTCAAAAGAATAGCCCTATGATCACGATCCTGGGGCAGCTTTTAACTTTCATTGTGACTCTAATATAAATTTTTCAACTTGTACATTTTCACCCACTGATGTCTTTGATAAGATAAACACATTAAAGAACAACTTGGGCTCTGGTTCTGATAATGTAACAGTGTTCTTTTTAAAACAATACCAATGAATCTTTTCACTTATTTTGAGTAAATTAAATAATTTGTCTCTTCAAAGTGGGATTTTTCCTGAGCGCATTGGATGGATCTCTGCAGGATTACATTGATATGCAGTCTGATTTGGATGCATGGTGTACTACTAACAGGTTGTACCTTAACATCGGAAAGTGCAAGACAGTGCGGTTCTGTAGAAAGACGACTTTAATTGAGTACGATTATAAGATGTGGAATTGACCGATTTTATATCTGATGTTGGCATAATATTGGATAATCAGCTAACTTTTAAAGAGCACATCCATAATATTACGAATAAGGGAATGAAATTAGTGGGGTTTGTTACACGGAATTTGTCTGACTTCAACGATATTATTTGTCTTAAACATGTTTATTGCAGTGTTGTGCGTTCTGTATTGGAGTATGGCTCACCAATATGGTCGCTCTTCTATAATGTACACAAATTGGAGCTAGAAAGGGTGCAGAAGCGGTTTTTGAGATTCGTAGCTTATAAATTATGTGTTCGTAAAGAAAATATCAGCTACCCTCATTTACTACTCCAATTAAATTTGAAGCTTCTTGAACATCGCAGAGAATACATGGACTTACTTTATCTATTTAAAATCATTAAAACTATAATAAATTCTCCAGAATTACTAATGCATATTGGTTTCAATGTGTCTCAGAGTAGTAGTCGATGGGTTGAAGTATTCTCTGTGGATACTCATAGAACCAACTACCCCACCTATGTACCCCTAAATAGAATGTGCATTTTAGCTAATAAGTTATCTCATGATCACGTTGATCTGGACATTTTTAACATGTCCTTAAATGGTTTCAAAATTGTTTTAAAGCGATATCTATAGTGTAAATTTTGACTTCTCACTGTTCTACATGTGGTCTTAAATGTGAGCTTATTGTAGTTTAACGGATACTTTGAATTTGTTTCTTTATTGTTTAGTATTTTTTTTATCAATTTGGAAGTTTGTTTGTAAGTTGTAAAGTGTTGTAAATTTTTAAATGGTTTGACCGTTAATAAAACATTAATTAATTTATTTATTTCTACACACACTTCCCCGGATGAGAGCTCTCACTTCGTGAAGAGATGGTTTTGTGAATCGAATCAAATACATTGTTGCGACAATATTTTAATTTATTATGAGACTGACCGTCTTTGTCTTACCGACGAGTCAGTACATGAAAAACAAATTGCGCTGGTAGGCAGTTGATGGGTTTTGGGGTAATCATTTTCACAGAGGCTAAAATGTTTTTCGGATCATTTCCAACGTTTGCAGAAGTGTATTAATCATCGTGAACAATATTTTGAAAAACAATAAAACCATTTTTAATGATGATGTTTTGTCAAATTTAGGTAGAGATCATAAGCGTATATTCTTTTTTTAATGAGTAGGATTAAAGGCATTTTGCCGTTCTATTTTTGTCCGGGTGTATGTAAACGCTCAGCCAGACTATTGACTCATTTCGTAACCTTTAATTTCTCATAACGATAACTACTGATTACTGAATAACACACCATATTGTTTGTGAGTAAATTACTGTTAAAATTATAAAATTGATTACATTAAAGAAAATTATAATAATGTGCACATTTTCGAGGTTGGTCCCCAATATGGGTTGTCATTGGTCGCTTTTGTTTTGTTATGAAAATGAAACTAGTTCAACCGTCGTTTCATCTGCATTTTCGATAATTTTTAATCTAATTCCCCATAAATATGCAATAAAAATGATAATTTTGTGTATAATGTTAATTTATTGCTATTTTACTACGTGTTAATATTTGGCATATTTTTACTTCCCCGCATGACGCTTATTTAGAACACCGTGTCAATGACAAATATATTTTTCTTTATAAAGATCAGGGTTAGATTTAGCTTTTTTGTTATAGATTGGTATTGGCCTATTCTTTATCAAGTTTTTGTTATAAGTAAAAATTGATCTTTTAATTAAGGAAGATTTAAATAGAAAATTCAGGAAATTAGGAAATTTGTGGGAAAATCTGGTAGTTTACTCAAGTCGATGGGGTCAATTTGGCTCAAAATATTTTCAAGATGGTGGCATTTCCGGTTATACCTATAGATTATCTCATTTTTAGATTCTATGCAAAACTATAGACATATTCCATATATAATGTCCTATACCTGCTGTTTTTGGCATTTTTTTAATTTGATATCAAAAATGGCCTAAACATAACTATCAATTTCTCTGATATGATTGGGGTTGGTCTCCTTTTAGAAGCGGATCTACTTTGATGTACTGTGTTGATATTTTGATACTAAATAAATATAGGGTGATCAAAAACCAACATTAAATATTAACTTGAAAATTTCTTTAAAAATCAGTTTTTCAAAATGTAAACCCTCTATTTTTGTAATTTTCATAATGTTATTTTATTTAGCATGAAAAATAGGGGGAACTTTGAATAAGGCAAATTTTTTATAAACACGATGGCGCCCCACCCCACAGAACCGTTTCATTTACCAACTTCTCACAAGCAAAATTTTATGACATTTTATTATTTGATGATAAGACAATTGCCAATAATGCACCTTTTCTGTGGCCTCTTCTTTCTCCTGATTTGACTGTTTTAGATTATTTTATATGGGAAACGATAAAAAACATCGTTTATTGTAATTCAATGACAACAATGGAGGACCGTGTGGCAAAGGTAAGGGATGCGTTCGAAAGTTTATCTCCAGATTCAATTAGAGCAGTCATCCACGATGAACTAACTCGGAGGTGTTTCCCTGTATAGGTAATCCGTTTAGCACTTTTACGATATAAAAATATTAAACTGCCAATATTTCAAAAACTATAAATTTTTGGAATGGACAACCTTATACAAAGTCACCCTTATTTTTAATGCTGAATAAATAACATTATAAAAATAGGAGATTTACGTTTTAAAAAAATCACCTTTAAAGATTATTTCAAGTTAATATTTAATTTTAATTTTTGATCACCCTGTATTTATTCATTATCAAAATATTAACAGGGTCCAATAAAGTAGATCTCTTCTAGAAGGAAACAACCCAAATTAAATAATAAAGGTTTTCGTATAGGACCAATTGATAGTTATTTTTAGGCCTGCAAATGCCATTTTTAACATAAAATTTAAAATATGTCAAATACAGTTAGACTAAGGTATAGGACACTATACATGAAAAAGTCTATAATTTTACGTAGAATCTAGAAATAAAATAAAATATAGGCAATTCCATTTAAAATAAGTAAGAAGGCATCAACTTCCGGTATAACCGGAAGGACCACCATCTTGAAAATATTTTAGCGGAATTGATTCAAGAGCTTTAATAAACTGCCAAATTTAAAACATTTTTCAAGGTCTATTTTTCGAGAAACGTATTTACGTTATGAACAGACTCTAGATATTATTCGGCCCAATGATTGTAATTAAACTGTAAAAATGTCAAACTTTAAGAACACCTTGTATAAATACTATTTACTAATACTGATAAAATAGAAATATGAAGGGTTTTTAGCAAAGGAAATAAAAAAATCAATAAATTTTATTTTTGAGTTATTGGCAACATCGCTTTACGAAAATTAATTGTTGCTTTGATATGGTCAAAATATTGGGGATTCTGTAAAAACAGCACACAAGATATGTGTTATTTTTGAAGAAAATTAGGTTAATGGTATATGTCTAAAGGGATTACCCAGCGTGTGTGGTTTCTATGGAAAGAGCCTAAAAACCTAAGAAAAGGGCAGTTACACGCCAATAAAAAGTACGAATAGCTATTAATTCATTAAGAATCAAAAATCCACAGACACTCTCCAAGGTACTAAGCACTCAGAAATTTTGTAGATTCGGTAAATCCAACAGGATCGAAGTTCTAGGAGATATAGATCCAGAAGACAACAGCAGTGGGTATGAAGGTAACTATTAAATCTTTTTTTTATTAAATAAAACATAAGTTCATGTATGTATCTATTCTTAAGAATCTTAAAGTTTATCTTGGATCATTTTCGCTTTTATTTAATAAAAAATACTTTCACTGACTTTTTTACAAAAACGTCAAACAAAATAAAATATAATTTGGTATAAACACTATGTTGTTTTTACATGGAACTCTTCATATATATATATATATATATATATATATATATATATATATATATATATATATATATATGTATATATATATATATATATATATATATATATATATATATATATATATATATATATATGTTCACTGGTTTATTTTCTGGTTTTCAATCTGTGAGTCAGTAAAAAAAAATCTTCACAACGTTTCGCCAACATCTCAGCTGATATTTTCAAGTGATGCTTCCTCGATGGCTGCTCAGCTTGGAAATCCATGTTGAGCGGAGTCGAGGAAATGCCAGCTGAGATGTTGTGAAGATTTTTCTTCTGACGAACGGATGAAAAACCGGAAAAATACCAGTGAACATTCCACCAACCGTAAAAACCTACGATATAACATATATATATATATATATATATATATATATATATATATATATATATATATATATATATATATATATATATATATATATATATATATATATATATATATATAATGTTTATGCGGCTTTCACGGATGCCTCCGTGTAAGATGCAATAGCAGTGGATACATCCACATTATGCCGTTGTAGTGCTGAAATCACATTCAGCAAACGTACAACTATATGCAGCTCCGTATATGAATGAAGTAAATGCGAACAGTAAATGCAAACTTCTCTCCATCATATCCTTTCTGTGTTAGAGGTTGCACAGTTAGAATAAATTGTTATGGAACGCAATTTATCCTATTCCACCACCATCGAGATGATAGTCAATATTTACCCTCCCCGCCACAGTGATACGGCAGAGATACATATTTCGTCTCTACTAGACTCATCAGGGTACCGACATGCACCTGGCTGTGCAAAGAACAGATCGGAAGGAAGCATGCAAATACTGAACGCGGCTTCGCCGACCTCCCGCTGGATGGCGTATATATGTTTATGCGGCTTTCACGAATTCCTCCGTGTGAGATGCAATAGCAGTGGATATATCCACAATATGCCGGTGTAGTACTAAAATCACATTCAGCAAACGTACAACTATATGCAGCTCCGTATTTACTTCAACCATACAGATGATATCGGCTTTAGTGCTGGTGGCACACGTCTTGCAATTGTGTTTTATACCAGTTTAGTGTTCACTTGCTAAATTTAAAATTGCCTTGTTGACAAAACGATGGCTACTTTTTTCAATTTAGAAAACGCTAATATAATTTTCATGTATGGTAGAGCAGATGGCAATGCAGCTGCAGCTCAACGACTATACCGAGATCGATTTCTTGAAAGAAGAATTCCCAATGTACAAGTTTTTATTAATACATATTGCCGTATGTGTGAAATCGGTAATCTTCATTTCAGAGAAAGATTGCATGCAGACAGAGATGCTGTCGAAGCAGAACAACAAATTTGCAGATTCAACCACTAGAAAGGTAGCTAATCAACTTAATTTGTCTACTTGGAAATTGTGGAACGTTTTGAAAATTGAAGGAAAACATCCATTCCAAAACACCACGGTTGCCCGGCTTTGAATAAGGTGATCTAGCGTGGAGAATTCTATTCTGTCGTTATTTGTTAAATGCTGATATGGAAGATGGACTTTTCTTAAAGTATTTTATGGTCTGATGAACCGAAATTTTCTCGGGAGGGAATCACCAACTTCCACAATCTACATTATTGGGCTGATAAAAATCCGCATATGAAAAAAGAAATATCTTTCCAACAGAAATTCAGTGTAAAAGTATGGGTAATCGGAAGAACTTTCATTGGGCCATATCTCCTTTCTGAACATTTAAAAGGACACAATTACTGAGAGTTTTTATGAAATGAAATGCCGAACATCATGGATGAAATACCATTGAACGTAAGAGACAGAATAATTTTCCAGAACGACGGATGTCCAGCACATTATCGTGACGTAAGAAATTTTTTCAATGAAACATTCCCTAATCGTTGAATCGGAAGAAACGGTCCCATATTGTGACCTGCGAGGTCCCCAGACTTGGCGCTTATAGATTTTCACATCTGGGGACGTATAAAAAAACTTGTCTGTAAAGTTGAAATAATGGACCGTAATCAACTGATTGAAAGAATTAATGAAGCAGGTGCCACGCTGAGACTAGGCGTAACCACCACCCAAGTAAGGAAAAGGGCCCGAAAATGTATTAGAAATAATGGCCCACATTTCGAACATAACATGTAAAATAATACTTAATGTGATTTTGGTAATTTTAGGAAAGTACAAAAAAAAAAAAAGAAAATAAAAAAAGAAAATTGTTAGTTTCGTTAATATGAATATCTTTCTTGAATTTTATGGATTTAATATTTTATTGATACGGGTTTCGATAAATCACTCTAAAGGTAATTTAACAAAGTTGTTTTTAAAATAAATTGAATGCATTTATTTTTCTCACTGTTAGAAAAAACATCACTCAAATCTAAGAATGAAACTTGAATTTTCGTAGAGGAATAACATTTTTGAGTGCACAGTTTTCTGTGTGTTATTTTAATTTTAGTCCTTTGTTTTTATAGTGTATGACCAAAGAAGAAGGAAAAAAATATTTCACACCGAAAAATTATACCAATATCATAAAAATTAAATTTTCAATTACCAATTGCCAGGAAACCGAAAAATTATAAAATGTGCTGTAACTCGACAACCGTATATTTTTGTACTAAGACATAAATTATTCAAAATGACCGTCTCTATCACCTCTTCCAAACTTTCTATCGATATACCAAATACCCTATATATATATATATATATATATATATATATATATATATATATATATATATATATATGTTGTGTTTTATTTAATATTTTTTGTATTTTAAATTAAAAATAACATTTTTTGTTTACATGTTTGTTAGCAAGATCTTATATACCCATAAAAATATTCTGCAAAGGTTTATACAAATTAGGAGGAACTTTATGTTATATAAAATAAATTACTACAGTGATATTACCCCAAACGCGATAATGAAAATATTATGCAAATCTTACCAACCATTTTAGAGTAATTGAATTGAAAATCTTCTTTTTTTTGAAGTCGATTAAAAACTTATGTACTTTCACTTATAATATATTTTTTAAATAAATAAAACAACTGTAATAAATACAATAAACAATTTTTTTACCTTAAAGTTAATTAGATGATAAAAATTTACAAGGATACTCTCCGCGACGCGACGATATAAAACGAAATGCCGCCCGTTATCTCAAAACGTTGCGAAAATGTGTCACTCGTGCATTCTAATGCACTCCGACCCTGAAATGCAGCCAGGGCCGTACGTCAGGTCGGGTCGTAGGTGTGTTAAATCTTGCGACACACTCATCAACGATTGTAATGGTCAAGGTGAAAAACTCCCTCCCGAAATATACACACATGTTCATGTGATACCGCGGCAATTTGTATAAAAATAATGTTTCCTTAAACGATTTTAATTAGTTTTAGTTTCATTTTTCGTTTTGTAACAATTACTACTACCCGCTTTGTAAAAAAATATTCATATTTTTATTATTACTTAATAGTTAACAAAAAAAGTTTCATTTTGTAAATTTATATATTATTTTTTTCTTTAAAGTAAACGCCCTTAGTTATTTTACAACATGAAAAATATAATAAGAGCAAGTGGTTGTTTGGTGACTGTGTTGATTTTGTGCATTATTATGGAGTATATTCATGGGGTGCCATTGCAGGTTTGTAAAAATCGAAGTACTATTCTTTCTACATACTTTTTAATTCAGTTGGTTAGTTGGTGTAGATCCACAATTACATTTTTTTATCAAGTACAATACCACCTTCATTTAAAATTTCCACTGTTTTCAAGTTAAACATTTAAAACTTGACAAATAACATGTATTGCTGCATTGTAACACCATCAGATTTTGCGCTTCAAATGAACAAGATTTATTGCTATATTCTTTACTAATGCTCGATTTTTGAATTTTTTATATTTTATATAAATTTAAATCGATAAAGTTTAAAAAATACTAAATTTGTCTCCTATTTAGATTTCAATTCTTTTATCACCTAAGCAAATTACAATAGCAGAAAACTTGACTTTTCTTGCTTTCAGTATTTTTGGGAAACAATATTACCTAAATGTTTCTTAGTTTACTGAGCAATCTCATGAAAGTATATTTTAAAATAATCCACAAAAGAAACCTTGCAAAATACCATTATCACCAATTTATTTCGGATTCAGAAACGCAATGGTCACCCGTAAAGCTCTGTTCGGCATTCAGGAACTTTTTCAAAGATGCAAGGATATTAGCGCTCATTTTATTGACTTTCTAAAAGCGTTTGATAAAGTACAACATAATTGATATTTTAAGAAACACAGGAACAGATGAAAAAAGTTTATTACGAATCTATATTGGAAATATTCCACTTCAGTGAGATTGGAGGGAGGAAATGCGGATAATATAAAGATCTTAAGAGACGTAAGACAGGGATGTGTTTTGTCTCCCATATTGAGTTGGGATTTCTGCTAAATGGAGAAAAAATAACTAATCTAAGATATGCTAATGGCATGTTTGTATTCACTGATACCTAAGATGGATTATAGATTATTTTAGATAGAGTAATAATAAACAGTCAGAGTTACGGAATTGACATGAATGCAAGTAAAAAGGGCGTTAGAAGTATCGTAGGTAGACTGTGTCATAAACGAAGCCATTTTTCAGTGAATGAATAAAGAAAAAGGTATTTTATCCTTTACCAAAATGGGAGCTTCAATATCTTGGGCATATTATGAGAAATGGAGATAGATACAGTTTACTGCAAAATATACTACACGGCAAAGTATTTGGTGAGGCGATAAATTCCCTGGATTAAAAATCTAAGAACCTGGTTCCCAATGATACAATTGTTTAGACCCGCAGCTAATAAGGTAATGGTAGTTAATATGGTTGCCAACATCTGGAACCGAGAGGAACTCTAAGAAGAAGAAATCTTACTGGTTTTACATATTGATTTTTTTTTTGGTATTGGCATTGGCTGACCAGCTATTTGGCCAATATGTTAATTTTATTTTCTCATACGTTTTCCTTTCGATGCTTTTGACTATTCCCGTTTCACTATTTTTATTATCTTGAATATCAGAAATTCTTGAACACACGCTCAATTCAGGATCTTTCGTTTTTTTGTGCGTTCTTGTATTTCATTCGATAAAGTTTTAATTTAATTATTTATCGAAGGGTTCGCAGAAATTCAAACATTTACATTCACAGTTGTTTTGTTTTCAGCCGATCTCTCGCTGACAGGTAACATAAAGTACAGAGCCGAGATTTTTCTTCTGTTCTCCAATGTGTCCAACAATATAAACTTAAAATGTGTTACATAACTAAAACCGAACCTATGTTCTACAAGAACAGCATTTTAAAATTTTTCTTTCCAATCTCCCCTTTTAAATTTTGTAGACTCCAGCTAAATTCAACTATTGATCTAATTGATGGATAATTATGGGTCTCTTAAGATGGCTATGGATATATAGATCCCTAGAATTTCTCAAGACAAACCCCAGTATTCGTAGGGTAGAATACGACACTATTCTAGGTCGACGAGAAGTACCCAACACGTTTTGAAGAGTTCTTGTGATGCTTTAATTCTTAAACGGTTAGTTGTCAAAACATGCAACATTTTAGGGTTGTGTTGGTAATAATCCAATCTCCATTATCATGCGACAGCCGCTTACATCTATTGCTGGATTTAGGCCTCCTTGAATTCTCTCAAAAGTGGTCTTTTTTGTGCTATGTTTAACCAGTTTCTTGCCACTAGTTTCATGTCATCGCTCTATCAGCTGGAGATCTGCCTCTGCTTCTTTTTTCTGTCCCGAGTCTCAACTTAGTCGACTCTTCCATTTGTTATTTGTTGTTCCGTCTATGGGTCCTTGTCTCCCTTCACTTCATTTGTGAAAACTATTGAATGGTATGAATCACCTCGTTCTTTATCGGCTTATTATATTCAGTATTTCAGAAAACACTGCTCACAGACTTTTTCTTTCGGACTCATTGGTAGATTCTCTTTCGAAGTTTGGTGAGTTTTGCCAAATGTTGCTCACCTCAAACTTATACAATGGTTGGTTATCTTTACAAATTCTTATTTCATGATCTAAATATTTGTAATTGTAAGTCTGCTCATTGCATGTACTGTCATTACATTATTAGTGATAAGATTGGTTATGAATTTAGTGTACTGGAAATTTGTATTCAGGCTAACTAACTTGAACTTCACTGATATAGATGGATCAAGGTCAATTATAGGATTTTTTTAAAATTAATTTATCGTTTTAGAGATTGAAGGATTTTTTTATTTAGTTTTTTCGATACTTTGTAATAAAACAGAAACTTAAAATGCATAAACTACCGGTTCTGTATTTTTCAGAAGTAATTTTTTGAATCGTGGTGACATGGTTAACCCTTAAGAAAAATTCTGAACATAAAAAATTTATTCCTGGTTACACGACTAAGGAATTTAATTTTCCCAAAAGCATAATTTTCAAATTAAACCTGAATTGTTATGCCCTGAAGCGAGTAGTCAAATTACCAGAAATAAGATGCAAAGCGTTTTTATGTCGTCTCTTACATTTAATTTTTTCTTGTAGAAAAGGAAAAATATTGCGTTTAGTAAAATGTTTAAAGAAATTATAAAATCGTTATTAATTAAAATTTGTAGAAATCTTCAAATACAATAGTTTGCTACGTTATACTGTCAACTATAATTTATTTTTCACATCGTTACGTTGAATCGTGATTTTGAACTTAACGCCAAATACTCATATGTAATCGTTACATAACCATACATACCCATGACTTTTAGGCCTAGTAGTTTAGAAAATACCAAGAAAAAGCAGACGTTCCTTAAATTCTTACAAAATCATAAATCTAAATAATTCTGCTTTGTCATTTAAAATAGGTCTAGTTGATTTTCAAGCTCCCACCAAATAAATTAGTAGATTTGAGACCCGAGTACTGAGAAAAATAATTTGAATTTTACGAGTGCAGAGGAAAAGTTTTAAATATATCTCTCCCTTCATGTCTTAGGCGATGACTGTAAATTATTATATTTTAATCGATATTTTCATCAAATTCAACAAAAAAAAAATAAATAAAACAGAGGAAGTATGGAAAATCATTTACGAAATTATATCTATATAAATAAAGATGTATTAAAAATCTCATTACTGTTGAGTTCTAGATAAAGTTTGACAGTGTTGGTTGAGTAAGAGTCACCGTGTAACTAAATATATATTATTAAAAAAAATGGAAGATCAAAAATATTTCATTATCTAGAGTTTATTCAGATAGCTTTTGCTAGTGAAATTAAAATTTAAAATTTGGCTTTTCTCAATTGCTACTATGCCCTTGCCCATTTAAATATACCTAGTGCAGATTCAATTCTCCATGAAGTGATGGGAGCAAAATGTTAACTTTGCATGTCAAGGAATATCATAAAAGAGCAAGAGACGTCTTAACTTTATTAACTACACGTAGTCGCTTGCCCTAAATTTGTCAGTGACGTTTTCAGCTAGTCTTACCAAAAGCCTTTATTCTATTTTGGCTCATTTGAAGTATCTTGTTAAGATGTTTTAATTATTATATTAAAATTGTTAACGCATTATATGTAAACAATACTATAACTTTTTTAACTTTATTTATTTTTTTAGGGAACAACAAGAAGTAAAAGATCACCTAGAAGTCATTGTAATTGTGGTGAGTGTTTACTTAAAAATAAGACCCCGTATCTTAATTGCGTAGGGTTTTATTTGTATTTTATTATCAAAACATAATCTCTTAGAAACGTAACTAATCTGAACGAACAAAAACTAACTTGAAGTAACCGATACTAATCCGAAACAACCAATTGAAATTATATTTATTGGAATTTTATATTTATCTCATATGAAGCTTCACTTATCTAAACTAATAAAATTAACTTGAAGTGAAGTGTGGTTTTACGAAATTTGGGAATATTTATCGTCCTCAAGAACGACGAAGGTTCTCGAACGATTTGTTTATGTTTGATATCCCAAATCTGCACATTTGCCTACAAAAGGTTACAAGAATGGAGCAAACTTCACAGTGTTTATAAAAATTATGAAATATATTTTTGTGGTTTGGTAACCTGGAGTTTGCTGGCATGTAGTTTGGTAGAAAGTATCATATTTCCAAATATTAATGAACTATACAAATCTTGCTTAATTTACATAATGAATTAATTCCAGACTTTACGGCCTCGTTGTACTGTATATAATGCAAAACGATTATAAATATTAAACCAGTTTCTTCTAAATTACTGTGTTAAATCTCAAAAGTTTTGATTCTAACTTTGACAAAATGAAAAAATGAGAAATGCTAATCTATTGTTGCAATTTTTAATTAAATAAATAGAGAAAGAAAATTAAAGTGCCTTCATTTAGACCTTTTTCTGATTGCTCACAAAGGTAAATATATTATAACTTTGAAGCACTTAAAATACTTTCCTTATGGGGTATGCTTGTTCTGTGGTAGTATCAGACAAAACTGCACACGAAAATCTGGTCCAAAGAGATTTAATCAAAGAGATTTTGGGTCAAAACCGTGACAAACACAGTCCAGAAAAACCCTGTTAAAAATTCCTGACTTACGTAAATATGATTACCGCCAGGTGATGATCTGCCTTAGTGCTAAGTCCGCTTTATGTTGTAAAAATATAAAGTTTAAACAAATTTTATTTTTTATTAATATTTTTGAATTATCTAAAAATCACAAGATATTATATAACATAATTTCTAGACCGTATAGAATTTTTCGACCAATCAACAATTGGTTTTACTTAAAAGTGTTTGGCTTCTACTTATAATGTTTGTTGAAAAAATAGCAAGAATTCGTAATATCATAACTCTTCAGAATAACTGTACAACTGAGTTTTATTTACTTGCTTATTGTTAGTCATTGTGCGGTAATTTGTGACAAATGACACTTCTTTTTCTTCTTCTTATGATTTCATTTTGATTTTAATCGATTTTTAGTGCAATTTTTAAGATATCGGTTTTTCTTTGTAAAACAAAGTGAATTAAATTGTGAATAGCGGTAAAATATTGTGTAGTTCGAAAAATAAATAAATATACAAATATGAGGAATATACAGTTCTCTTTAAAAAACAAGAGGTGTATCGTGGAGTATCAGACATGATTGTGACGCATAAAACCGTATAATTTTTTCGGTATGTATGCGTAGCAATTTTGACTGTAAACAATTGTATAATTTAGAATGGGCTTCTCGGTCTCAGTTTTAATCTAAAATCTCTTTGAAAATTTTGTAAACACAAACTTTTAACATCCTATTTATACGATAAATTCTAATCCTAATAAAATCATCATTCTTATTAAGTAGATTTAACAATGTTTATCAGGAATTGCAGCTCTTAAATCAATTTTTTTCTTTTAGAATGTGGAGTAATCAATAGACAAATGCGGGTAGTAGGAGGTAATATTACAAGATCTCATGAGTTCCCCTGGATCGCAGGATTAAGCCGCGGAGGTGACTTTCAGTGTGGTGCCGCACTTATTTCGAAGAGACATCTTGTTACGGCAGCTCACTGTGTTCATAAGTAAGTTATAAGTTGGTTGTAACCATATATTTTATTCGACAAAAAACAAATAAAAAAATTAATGTTTGAGGTTTTTAGTATTTTCATAGTTTTCAGACCGAGCTTTTTTCTATATATTCTTTGCAGCTTCAATTGAGATATTATTAGGTCGGATGGTAACAATAAGATCTGTTTAAGACTATTAAATTTTAATAACCTTCACTGAAGAAAAAATGGATAAAATATGGGGGGTGGGGTCGTTATTTTATCATTAGTGTCTAAAAAGACTAAGTATACTTACTTTCGAATAAATAAGTCATAAAAGATATGTGCAATTTTTTAAAAGCTTCCATAGTTTTGTAGCTCTCAAAAGTTATCATGTTCTTAGAATAAAGTATCAGTGAGCAAAAGAAACGTAAACCTATCATTTGTAGCCAAAGTCATAATAACGAGACTACAACAACACGATAACAAAATAAAATATGCACTTGCTAAGTAAGATATTTTGAAGACCGACCTGTAGTTTGCACCTCTGATTTATACACTAAAATAAAGTACTCGTAGATTGATATTGACGTATTGTGAGTAATGGAACAGCTAAGTAATTTAGCAATTTTACTTTTTACATTTTGTATTGATCGTAGTTTGGCTAACGACAGGAACGAACAGACGGATATACCGTTCCATGTTTGTTAAACTTAAAATAGTAAAAAGTTACAATATTATATTTTAAAGTCGAATTTTT
Source organism: Diaprepes abbreviatus (assembly GCA_034092305.1). Classification (NCBI taxonomy): domain Eukaryota; kingdom Metazoa; phylum Arthropoda; class Insecta; order Coleoptera; family Curculionidae; genus Diaprepes; species Diaprepes abbreviatus. The sequence goes on along the minus strand of JASJET010000019.1, from coordinate 5,067,208 downwards.
CGACCAATACGCAATATGCACTTTCTTCACTCCCACGATCGAAAGTAAGAAATGTAAATTTATATCCGATACTATTTCTAAACAACTTAAAATTGATATTTAAGGCTTGCATAAATAGCAAGAGTTCTGCAATAATGTGTTATTTACAAAATAACTTCGATTTGGTAATACATAAATTATTATTTTTTGCGATCTTGACCTAGGTTTCTCTGCATAATGCAAGCCAATACTCGTTCGACTATTAATATCACACAACACCTTCGTATTTATTTAGATACGACCTTGCTTAAAATAACAAAATCAAATAAAAACCAAAAAATATATCACACCGTTATTTTATGAAAATTATTTCCAGAGAAAAACATGAACAGGTGGATAAGCCAGAAACCCACATAATAATTAAGTCAATATATTAAACGTTAAAAATTTGAAAAGCGACTGCGAAAGTTAGATAAAAATATTCATCCATTTGAACCGGAAGTACGTCAAAATTTAAAACTGCTTTTATAAGGAAAACGCAGAATTTAAAAAAATGAGTAACTTTTGGTTATTGGTGTTAAAGGACCAAGAATGCATGTATTTAGTTAAATGGGTACTAAGAAATAACAAGGAGCAAAAAAATTATTTATAACACACAGCAGGCTTCCGAAATAAAGCATAAACTTTATTACTTATTTTATTGTATTACGAGAGCATAAAAAATTTATTGCCTAAAGCGTATTCCATGGAAATTCTTTAATTTAATAAAATTTAAATACAAGAGGTGTTCTACTTAGAAATACATAGGTTATTTTGCTATGTCTTCTGTTACTGCATAGCAGCATGTCACAATCAATTAGTTTATGGAATATTTTAAATAGAAATAAAAATATAGCTTTTCTTCTTCGGTATTCTAGACCTTTAAGCTCAAATAACATGATAATATACCTATTTAGATGGACTCCATATAATTTAGCACTATTCTAAAGTGTTGAAACTAGGAGAGTTTTATAATCAAATTACAGCGCTGTATATCTTTCGTGTTTCTCTTAATAATACCGAGCGTTTTAAGATCTTTGATCGTGATTTTTTCTGTGTAATCACTCGGAAAAGTTATTGCTAAATCATTAATTGGAAAAGTATTCTGTATTATGGATAACCACACTTGTAAAAACTAATCTATTGACATTTAGAGATAGGCAAGTAGTTTTCGTATCTTTTTAGGATGGTAAAAATAAAAAATTTCCCATTAAAACGAATCCATGTAATTAATATTTAGGGTTCTACAAGGGTTACATTTATCTTCGTTGCTTTTTCATTGATTTATATATGTAATTTTGTTGAGTTCTCTTCTGTTCTTCTCTATGTAGATGATTTGAAAATATTCAAATGTATTGAATCAGTCGAGGATTCTAGGGAGTTTCAAGAAGTTATATATCGTTTAGTTAACTAGTGCCAAAAAAATGGAATGGAGTTCGATACAAAAAATGTAAAATAACGCAATTTTGTAGGAATAAAAGTATGTTTAAGTTTAATATATTCTTATTAATGAGAATTTAGAGAGAGTTGATTATATAAAGGACCTAAGTATATATTTTGATATCGAAATTACTCTAATTTCCATATTTTTATATTACCTCCTGAAAGTGTTGGATTTGTGAAGTGTATTTTAAAAAGATTGAATGAAATTGTTTTAAAGTATTGTATTTTTCTTATATAAGATCTATTTGAGAAGATGCAAGTCAGGTTTGGTCCTCATTTTATACAGTTTATGTTGCAATTAGTCTAGATGAAGTTAATTTTGTAGATATTATGAAACATTTAAATATATCTCCCCTTGAAAAAGAAAACAGTGGCTTCATATCTTTGCTGCCTTTTTAAAATCATTAATATTCAAGTTGATTACTCTGACCTGCTGGCACTCATCAATTTTAATGTACCATAAAAAGACTTGTGTTTCAATAATATTTTTAAAATTGATTATCATAGAACCAATTCTGGTTTGTCGTCTACTTTAGATCGATCATGTAACTTGGCTAATAAAGTTTGTAAAGATTTAATCATTTTTAACTTAAGTGTAAATAGTCATAACAAAAAAAAATTATACGGGTTTGCTTGTTAAAGGTGTGTGTTAATTTATTTCTTGTATTCTTTTAACTAAATTTGTACGTTAAATGGCTGGTCCGTCAGTCAAATATTTATTTATTTATTGCTTAGTTTGTTTTTTCTTTTTTCTTTCTTTTTTTCTTTACTTAGTCTCTCTCAGTCTAATATACTCATTCAAATTGTTTTTAATATATTTTAGATATTTATCCTGTCATATTTTTAAGTTACTTAGAGGTATCTCTTCATGCAATATGGTTAGTTAATCTTCTAATAATCTGTTTTAAAAAAATAGTCTGCTCGCCTCTGTCGCGTTTCCCAAGCCAAGAAGTGCACAAGATATCGACAGGATGAGAATACGAAAAACAACATCAACAAGATTACTTGTTTTTATTAAATAAATTATTTGATTACAAATGACGACTGATTTGTTTTAAGAGCTTTTTCAAAAATTATAAACAGGAACAACTCTATAAACCCTAAATACAATTGCTTATAAATTCACAGTTAATAAACAGGAAAAGGGGATCTATGATTATGAAATTATTTTTTACTGCCAAGTGATTTTTTTTAAATCCATTTTTTTTATAAAACTTATTTGTTCTTTGTTTAACACCCGGGTAACAACATTGAACTTTATTGTTCTATTGGAACATGTTCGCTAACATAAGCGATATATCTAAAAACTACTCTTCTGGAATTGTTTGGTAGGTTTTCTTGTTCTAGAGAAATGGAGTAATAAAAATTAAAATAATTAGAAATTGATTGCGTTTCTCTTTAGTCCATATAACAATAATTCGATAAAGGAGGAACTATACTCCTAGTTAAGAAAGTAACTTTAGAAAATTTTCAATTAAATTTGGCTACAAACCTATTTGAGCCTTACAATATCATTGGTAATAAAGTATTTAGGCAATTTTTCGATTTGTATAATATTTTCAGATTACCCTTATTATTTATTTTGTAGCTTTAATAACAGAGATCTTACGGTAACCCTTGGTGATCACAACAGGCAAGCACCTGATCGTTTTAATTATATTGAAGTAAGAGGCATTAGATCAGTCAGGAAACACGAGCATTTCGACATATCTACCTACAATAATGACATCGCCATTCTAGAATTGGATGTTCCCGTCAGCTTTAATGACAAGATGAATCCTGTCTGTTTACCTAGTAACGGTAAGAAAATATAATATATATATATATATATATATATATATATATATATATATATATATATAGTTTAGAAGTGGTAAAATAGATTATTCTTGTATATATATGTATTTTTAAGCTAATTCTGTAAAATTTTAACGAGTTAAATTCGTTATATAATAAAAAAATATTTCAAGTAATTCATAATTTAAATAGCCCCAAAAAGGAAAAGTACTTTAACTAATTAATTAATTTCGACTCCAAATATGTCCACCACGGCAAACATAATTCGGATAAAAAAATTCATATTTTACTCATGTTCAAATTTGAGCTTCATAAAAAAATACTTAGAAAATGACAGATGTCATCTGCTACAATTAAAAGTTATGACCACGTCATTCGGTATTCTCTAGAACATAATGCCCAATTGATAACAATAATTGCTTTTTTGTTTAAAGAATTTATTGATTACACTGGAAGAATTGGCATCGTTGCTGGATGGGGCAGAACAGAAGAGAGGGGAGAACCTTCCCCTATCCTTAGAAAAATCGCCGTTCCAGTTTGGAGTTCCCAGGAATGTTATGATTCTGGTTACGGTGAACACAAAATTTCTGGAAATATGTTCTGTGCAGGATATCCGGAAGGGCAAGTTGATTCCTGCCAGGTAAAATATTTTATTTGATTTATTACTAGTTAATAAGGATGGCGTGAATATATATTTTTCTATAAAAAAACGATTTTAGCAAATTATAGATCCATGTTATTTATTTTTTTTTTATTTCAGGGAGACAGCGGTGGTCCATTTCATCTCAGCAATGATATTGGAGATATGGAACTTGTTGGTATGTAAATTTACTTCTCCATTTCTATACAAATAAATAAATCTTAATATAAAAAATTTCAAATTTAAAAATATATCGTATATTTTTAATTTTCTCGATATACCGTTACTGATTATAAATATATTTTTTTTTTAAATGTCTTCAATAGTTTTTGAGATATTGCGGTCCTCTAGTTTAATTGTTGGCCTTGCGAAATTTATGAAGTGTCGAAACATAACTACTTGTTATCGTGACATTTTGCAGCAATTATTGTTATAGAGCAAGTTTTATTTTATTACGTTAACCTTGTTATTTAGATATGAATTTCTCCAAGAATGAGTTGATAGACATAATTTATGTATTAGGTGAAGCTGAAAAAATTGCCTTCTTGCTGAAAGAATATATAGAACGCGTTATACCGCGCGTTGTCTGTCTCTACATAATAATATTTCTTATACTTATTTAAATATTCTTGAAAATTCCGACAATATAGATACCAAACGGATTTGCATTGCATTTTTTCTTATCCAATTTTTAACCCCACCACACTTTGATCTGTACTACTTCAGTTTTCTTTTATTTCTTATAAAAGGTGGAGCTCGTGTTTGAAATCAGCCATATTTCCGTAGTATTTTAAAAACTTTATTGGTTTCCTTCTGATCTTTTGATAATTGTAATTGGTGGACGCCATATTTTTGTATTTCTCTTAAATAGTGATATTGAGAACTAGAGCAGTTTTTCCTTTGATCCCCCTAAATGCTAAAGTGTGGCGCTAGCTCCATTTTTATAATTTGACAAAATAAAATTCATATTGTTTAACTCTTTGTTAGTTCAGTTATATAAAGTAAAAATTTAGTTAGTATTTTCAGAGTTTAGGTTGTTTAATACTGTTAAAGTTGTAATAAAGATAATATTGTTCAGTGAATTAAATTAAATATATTTAAATGTTCCTCATTCTCTTTATAAGTAAAGCAGAAACTTTTACACCACCATTTTTTTTTATGAAACTTTATGAAATTATTTTTTAAGGTGTTGTATCTTGGGGAAGAGGATGTGCACGTCCGAACCTTCCAGGAATCTATACAAAAGTTGTTAATTATCTCCACTGGATCGAAGAACATCTCGCCGGCGAGTGTATTTGTCAAAAAAGTGCCAGATACTTCAAGTGAAACAAATCTTACTATCAAAACAAAAATTGTTACCATCTTAGTAAAATTAATCTAAGCTTTCCTAAAAAGTAAGTAATTCGATATCCTACTATTTATTTCTAAATATTTGATCTTGTTAAATTTTTTAAAAAATCATTTTTATGTTGATAATTTTCGGAATATCCCAATAAATTTATATGGTTTCTTAGAATTCTTTAACAAAAAATTAAGTCAATTGAATTTACTAATTTTTTATAGAAATTGTAAAAATTTGGATTAAATATACTGAAAATTTATAGAGTTAGAGCTCTCGTACCGGCGTGGAGTGAGATAAGTGGAGGGGCGATTGACGGTAGACGTAATCACTGATATGATATTAAAAATATATATTTTTTGATATAATTAGGAAGCTTGTCGCTATGGTGCATAAAAAATTATTTTAATAAAGTCACCAAAAAAAATTGTTAAGAAAATTTTAATACAATAACAGAAAAATTAAGTATAAAACTATGAAAATCGGTGTTTTCGTTCCCGAGATACCGTGTCCACTAGTTGAAAAACATGATTTTAAAAATTTTTGGTGATATGTATTTTACAATTATACATATTAAAATTTTTCAAAATTGATGTTTCAGATATAAAAAAATTACCATCTGTACATCTTAGAATGATTGGATCAAGAAATTTGGGTCATTTCAAAAGTATCTTACTTTATTTTATATTTGTACCAAATTATTATTCTCCTTTCTTTATATATATTCTTTTATGACTTCCATGAAGTCTTTTGCATATTTCTTACCCTTGATCTTTCCACTATATTGTTAGATAATCACTACAAAATAGTTTTTTTAGCCTTAAAATCTTTCTTACCAATTTAACCACTTTATTGGTATCTGTGGCAGTTCTACATCAAGAATTTCCAACATATTTAATGATCTAGTAGCAATCTTACACTAAGTTCCCAACTACGGAGATTATCAAAATATTTTTACTTATAGTAACTGCAGCAGTAGCCATTCCCACAAAACGTATTCATTTGTTTTCCAAGTTTATTTCCCCCTATAGTAGCTTAGAGCAACACAATTAAACATACTAGATCTAAAACACAAACTCATTTATTATGTAATAAAGTGAATAACTAACAAAGAGTGAAATCCTGGCTTTCAAAAACATCACTACATTCGTTTATTACTACTACGGTTATGCTGCTGTTGCTGCTTTTGTTTCGGGATATTTCTAGCTTTGATACAGTAAGCATGTACTTAAACTACCTCGAGTTTGGCACTTGTTTCTTCGTTCCGGCGACCCTCGCGAAACGTTTTTCACGATCTGGAGAATCTTTTTGGTACTCTTGGATAGTCGGAAATGTGCCCACGAAGACTCTAACAAAAATACTTGTCACGTGCATGACAATGGAAAATGTTTTACCTATGCAATGCATAAAACTGCTGAATGCAGAGCTGACCGCCCGCCAGAAGTATATTCTTCTCTTTCAATACATAGGGGGCCGACTTCTAGAGCAAAATATCACCTCTCTCTCTCTGTAGAACAAGCAACCTTGCACAATTTTTTCCTAATGCACAATATGACTCTTCCTATGACGAGCATTCCCCCTTACTTCTCGCAGCCTACCGAGAGTTCCATTTTCTTTCCCAGAAGTTCAAACTATGTGTTTATATATATATATATATATATATATATATATATATATATATATATATATATATATATAAATATATGTTTATGCGGCTTTCACGGATTCCTTCGTGTGAGATGCAATAGCAGTGGATATATCCGTGTTTCTGAACTGTGCAATCTCTAACACGGAAAGGATATGGTTGGAACGCAGTTTGCATTTACTGTTCGCATTTTACTCCATTCATATATGGAGCTGCATATAGTTGTACGTTTGCTGAATGTGATTTCAGCACTACAACGGCATAATGTGGATATATCCACTGCTATTGCATCTCACACGGAGGAATCCATCAAAGCCGCATAAACATATATACGCTATCCGGCGGGAGGTCGGCGAAGCCGTGTTCAGTATTTGCATGCTTCCTTCCAATCTGTCCTTTGCACAGCCAGGTGCATGTGGGTATCCTGATGAGTCTAGTAGAGACGAAACATGTACCGCTGCCGTATCACTGTGGCGGGGAGGGTAAGTGCAATCTCTAACACGGAAAGGATATGATGGAGAGAAGTTTGCATTTACTGTTCACATTTTGAATATTCTTAGAAGTCGACTGTAGTCAAATTACAAATTTCAGCCTCTGATATCAGAACAACGTGTCGTTTTAAAGAAATCTAAGACTGTTTTTGATGATAAAAATCCATAAAAACGAAAATAAGGGAAAATGTAATTTAAAACTTTATTTTCTAAATTTTTCTAAAAAGGATCGAAATTGAACACACCCTGTTCCTGGAACACTATATACATCATTTATATTTTTAAATTATATGCATTTTGCTGTCGAAAACCAGAGATCACAGTTTAGAAATGAATAGTTACTTTATGTAGGTAATTTAAATTATTATAGAAATTGAAACTAAAAAAAGTGCCAGATCGGGAACAAATTTTTATTTTTAAAATATTTATTTTTTAAAATAAACGCTTATTAGTCTTAAGTAAATTTTCTCTCTTTATTAGTTGTGCTAGAAAAGGTTAATAGTTTTTCAGAGATATTTAAAAATTTAATTTTTCAAATTAAAAAAATTCTTCCAAATCTTTTAAAACGATTCCGTTACTCTTTACATAATTTTACTATAAAATATTAATACTAGTTTCGAGTGGGCGACACGATTATGATCTAAAAAGGCCAAATCAATAGTTCCACTTTTGTATTAAATCTAATTTAAATAAAAAATTAATAAATCTACGAATTAAAAGGACGCAACCTATATTTTCGGCAACTTGGAGGATATCGTGTTGTTAAAATTGAAAGTTTAATGCAATTGCATTGTACATCGAACAAAATACACGGAAGACAATACACCTTTTTATTGTATTTAAATTAAGACAGGTTGCTTTAATATTTCAAAGACGTTCCAGTCATATTTGGGCCATATATATTATTTTTAATCATTTTTGTCAAGGTAAGGCCGGCCAAAATTGTACACTGATCTTGATTTTCCATTGTTGTTAAGTTGGTTTATATTAAAAATGCTTCAAAAGACGGAAATATATATATATATATATATATATATATATATATATATATATATATGAGTCAGAAAAAAATTGATGCAGGAAATACAAGGGGCCTTAAAAAAGTAAAAGACCGTTAGGTAGAGTTACATATCCAGAAAAACTTTATTTTTAAGTGAATTTTTGCAGCAGATGTTACATAATTTTTGAGAAAATAATACTGCGATTTAAAAAATTAATTTAGAACATACTGGGAGGCTCGAAAATGAAGTGTGAATCTATCCTATACTAAATTTAATTTAAAATACATTATTATTATGTATGAGCACGAATTAAGGTTTAAGTCTAGAACATGAAGTGAAAATTACAGGGAAGTTAAAAAATAACTTCATTCTAAACGATTTGACAATAAATAAAGTCTTGTAAGTGACTTAAAAATTGTTTGGGTCTCCACATTCTTTTCGTACAAATCATTACCTTTTCAGAAAACGCTGATACAGCGTTCCTAATCATATGGAGGGTAATGTGTCGGATATATTGCCTCTTACTTTCTTCTAGGCGATCAATATTACAAAAAGGTTTGTTTGTAGATTAATTCCTTCAATACTCTTAAAGGAAAAAATCTAAAGTTGTAATATCCTATCATCTAATTAGCTTAGATCCACGTTAACACACCTGAACTAACCTGAACGTTTTCTTTTCCGTCTTTGTGGTAAAATCTAATTTAAATATTGCGTAAAGAGCCAGTTCACAAATAAATTAAAAAATCTTAGTTTTTAGGGAATTTATACATATCTTACGACATTTAATAACTGGTGTTAAATTGTTTAAAATAATGTTATTTTTTAACCATCCTATAAAACTCATGCTACGTTCTAGGCTTGATTCGTACTTTTACACATCGGTAATAAAAACTCGCATAGGATATCTTCATTTTTGAGCCTCCCAGTATGTTCTAAATTAACTTTTTAAATAGTAGAGTTATTTTGCTCAAAAATCATGGCACATTTACTCTTAAAATTCATTTTTAAAATTATTCTTTTACTGAACTATGACTTTTACTTTTTTAAGCCACCTTGTAGGTTCTGTATTAGTTTTTTCCAACTCAAAGTTATTTTTTCACGAACCAGAACTTTTTTCGTAGAGGTAATTTTCTCATCAAAATTGATATTAACAGAATTTCCCAAGACACGCGGTATAGATTCCGGTTTTCAATCCGTTCGTCAGTAGAAATATCTTCACGACGTTTCGCCAACATCTCAGCTGGCATTTTCAAGTGATGTTTCCTCGACGGCTTCTCGACTTAGAATTTTTTCTTTCTAAGTTTTCTAAGTCGAGCAGCCGTCGAGGAAGCATCACTTGAAAATGCCAGCTGAGATGTTGGCGAAACGTCGTGAAGATATTTCTACTGACGAACGGATTGAAAACCGAAAAAACACCAGTACACACACAGACACACACACACACACATATATATATATATATATATATATATATATATATATATATATATATATATATATATATATATATATATATATATATGAATTTTCAAGAAACATGACTGTAAAGTTTTAAAATATGTTTAAAAAAGAATTTTTGATACCATTTAAATTTAATGTTGAAACTAAGTTCTCACTAGTGTAAAATGTTTGGAGTTTCTTAAAAGCGACCTCATTCCTGCACTAATAACTTTGAATCCAGAACCACATTATCCCGATTTGTGTGACCTTTTTTTCCAACAAGGTGGAGAGCCGTCCCACTACGTTGCCCCTGTCTGTGCTGATTTGGTTGAGGTTTTTCCAAATCGTTAGATAGGTTGAATAGGGACAATTGAGTAGCCAGCCAGATCACCAGATTTGACCCCCTTTCATTATTTCTTAAGGGGATATTTAAAAACTAAAGTATACTTGATCCAGCCCGACAATTTAGAAGTCCTAAAAGTTCGAATACAACAAGAAGTAGGAAACACGACCGCAGATATCATCCACAATATTCAAAAAAAAATTATTCATCGACTTGGATTTTGCCAGATTATTAATGTGGCTCGGTTTGAACATTTAATTTAGATGGACCAACATTTTTTTTTCATATTTTAAAGTTTTACAGTAATTTTTCTTGACAATTTTCTTATGTAACCAACATCGATATTTACTATAGCATATGTAAAAAATGCGTCCTTTCTGATTCTGAAATAGAAAATGGTTTACAACTAAAATAATTTCGGAATTCATACAGCCATTTCTTCCAACTTAACATATTCTTTAATTACATTTAAGATAGGATAGGATAAGTTATAAACAAATCTTTTCATTTGAAAATCTGAAAATTAAATCTTACGTTTAAATTTTTTTAAATTTTTCATATCAACAAGAAAAATCTATTTGGTAATTTTTTACATCGCAATTTTTAATAATTAGGTGATGACAAATATCGCTACTAACAGCTGATTTTTTGGAAGGAATCCTAAAACATTTAAAAAAGCTTTAAGAAATCTTTTAGAGAAAAGAAAATTGTGAATAATCAAACTTAAACACGTTTCAAATTTATGGATATAAACATAGCCCATTCATATTTCAGATGCGTAAAGAGCTTATGTCAATTTACATAACCGCGTATATTACCATCATAATGGTTGACAATTACCATATAACTGCGAAATAATATTTCGACAAAAAGTAAACTATTAACCTTTTTAATTTCATTTCTGTTTTATCAGTATTAGTAAATAGTGTTTATACAGAGTGATCTTAAAGTTGGCTATTTTGTTACAATTTAACTATAATCAATGGGCCTAATAATACCAACGTGTCTACGTTGCAAACATTTTGCATATTTAATTCCATCTTTAAGAACATTCATATCAGATTTGTTATAGGTTTTATTGCTAGAATTTTTGTTTAAGTTTTTTATTTGCTTTGTTTTAAAAGCTTAGGATTATGTTATATCGGATTAATTAAAGGAATTCGTAAATTTTTAGATGCGGAAAAAAGTATTGTTTTCTAAGTTAATTTTGGAAATATTAGGTACTTTTTCTGGTATAGACCGAAGAAAGCTAAAATCTTAGCCCTTAAAATTGTAGGAGAGGTCTTTATCACTCGGTTGATTTTTGTGTAGGTATAAAATAATCATTGTTTTGTTTATTACTTTTACCAATCGATAGGATGATCAAAAAAGTATTTTTTTTTGCCAACTTGGGACTCAAAATTTTACCAAGAATAAAATTGTATGTAATCATTACATATTTTATTCCTATTCTAAAAATTTACTATAACCTTTAAAATAATCTGGGTAAAAAATTCTGAAGTGCCAAAATATGTAGAATTTAGTAATAATTAAGAATAAATCTTAAGTATGTCTATGAAATTTCTTAAAAGATTTTATAATTTAACACATTATTGTCAATTATTATACTTAATTTAATTTAAAACTTTTTAGTAAATATGAACATTAGATGTTATTAGTAAGAAGTGAAATTTTATAGTTAAAAATAGAATAATTTTATGTCATTATGTCCAAACCAAAGATCATAATAAAAATTGAATTTATATCCTTATTTCGTTGTCTTATTTCATTACTTTCTAATTATCATTGGTTTTAATGTGCAACTACTATGCAAGTGAAAATAAGATTTGGGAAAGAAATAATTCGTTACAGCAAACTGTTTGCGGAATATTGTAGGTAATATAACTTCGAACATACCCCTGTAGAAGTAGCATAACGTCAGAGCCCGGTTGTTTGAACGCTGAATAACGTAATAATATTTTTATTTATATTTGAAAAATTGTTGATAAACAGTAGATATTTCATTTCTTGGTACAGACATACCGATTTTATGCTATCCGTTTCTAATTGCATTATTTAAACGAGAATCATCGGTACCTCAATTCTGAAAACAAATTATGAATATATGGTTGCCTAAATTATTATTACTGTTATTTTGCAAAATGTCAACAATATCTAACAATATTTATCGATAAAAATAAGTTTTTAAATCTTCTTTTTGTTAATATTAATTGTAAACTTCGCATTTATAGTAGTTTCTAACACTTAAAAACATCGAAAAAAGTCACGATAAGCAATTAAACTGAAAAACAAGATAAGTAAATATGTTTATGTCTGTCAAACATCAAAAAAACGTCTCCCCCACCGACCGTAAACAGCCTTCAAACAAATCTATTAAGGGCATGATCGAAGTACTACCGGCGACCTACTGGGGTAAAAGGGGGAGGGTGATTTTTAGGGTTGAAAAACAGTTTTTTGCGATTTCCGGCTAAACTACGCATCTTATCCAAAAAAGTTAAATGCAAAAGTGAAAGTGAAAAAAGCGAGTTTGTTCGAACTGTGTTGGACAGTTAATTTTAAGAGGAAATGCGTTTGAAAATTTCACTTATTTTTTATTAAAGTTAAACAAATCCGCAACGGTTGAATATTTTTGCACAAAACAAATATAGCTTAATTGGAGCATCAAAAGGTATACTCTATCCAAGTTTGAGCTTAATCGAATCATTTTTGTGGAAGAAAGAAACGAAAAAACAAAAAACGTTTTGTTTTACAGTTTTCTCGGAAAAGTTATTGATCTTTTCATTACCTACAACTTTTGTATTTAACTTTTTTCGATAAGATCCGTAGTTTAGCTGAAAATCGTAAAAAACTGTTCCTTCAAACATGTTGGAGATAATCCAGATTCTAATGCTACTTGCCTTGTTGATATTGTCGGATATGCGGCGAAATATCCTAAAATTGTAGTTTCAATATTTTCATTATTAACAACTGGTTTATTTCTATTTTTTTTTGTTTTTATGGATCCAAAGTTCTTGAAGTTTTCGATAATCCTCGTAACAGTTGGTGGTGTTGGTTTCTGTTTCTGCGGATATCGGATCGCGAATGTATCACATGTTCTTGAAATAACTCTCATTCTCCATTAATAATAAATAAGTTTAAATAATCTTTGTGCGTGTAATTTAATCGCCCCGGCATGATTATTCTTAATGAATGTCAAGTAGCAAGAAATAGTGACAATTCTGAAGGGTTCGATTGTTTTATTTTCGCCCCGCCTCGTCGTCATCGCTAACTAATAACAAAACTTAAAAGCTGTATAGCATTTTTACAATAGAAAAATGTTGAATTGTCAATATTTTGAAAACTACAAATTTTTGGAATAGACAACCTTATACAAAGTTACCCTTATTTTTAATACTTAATATGATAAAATTATAAAAATAGAGGCTTTCTAAGAAAACTAAGAAATAGACGGATTTTGTATTTCAGTGTATATTTTATTACTATCGGTCAAGCGCTTTCGGTCTAACTTAGACCATCCTCAGGGCTCAGACCCTAGAAATAAGAGTGGCTTCCACATAGAACAAGTCATGTACAATTAAAAAAAATAATTTTTTTTTTATCTCAAATTAAAATTAAAACTAAAACTAAAACATTCAGAACACTTTACAAATTAAAATTATTAAAACAATAAAATCTTTGCAATAACAACTCAAAAAGTGAGGTTTTGCCACACACAGTCATAGCATAATCTAACAATAAAAATTGCCCAAAAATTAAAAATATATACAAGTATGTGTAAGCCTGAGTAGAGATTTTCTGTATGAGTTTTATTTTTAAATTCTCGTTAATTGTATCAAATCAAATAAAAGCTTATTTGCTGACCATATTCTCTTGTTTCTAGGGTCTGAGCCCTGAAGATGGTCTAAGTTAGACCGAAAGCGCTTGGCCGATAGTAATAAAATATACACTGAAATACAAAATCTGTCTATTTATTGATTTCTTCAGTGTACAACCTGCTAATAACTTATACAAGAAAACTAACCCAAATTAATTAATAAAGACTTTTTATAGGAAAAATTTATTGTTAAGTTTTGGTCCGCAAACGTCATTTTTGACATAAAAATTTAAATATGTCCAAAACGGTAAGACCTAAGTATTGAATATTACACATGAAATATATCAAGAATTTTACGCAAAAATCAAAAATGCAATCATATATAGGGTGTTTCATTTAAAATAAGCAAGTTGACATCTACTTTCGATATAACCGGATGTGCCGCCATTATGAAAATATTTTAGCCGGCTGTCCCTCATGCACGTTAGTACACTGTCAAATTTTCAGATTATTCCTAATTATAGTTTTCCCACAATCAATCGATATATATATATATATATATATATATATATATATATATATATATATATATACTTACCAATAGCTAAAACGAAGTTAATCTAACGTTTATGTTGTGTATTATCTTTCATAAATCATTAGCAATATATTTCATTTCTATTACTCGGTTATAGGTATGAATATACACATCTTATGGAGGGAAATTTTCTACTAATGTATGTTTTTTTGTATTCAGAATTGTCTGGCGCCATTGTTCATGTTTAAGACTTACAAATTTACCAGCATCTTTGCCGTGAGTCATTTGAATATTATGAGTAAACATTTTACTTACTTATTTTCAAAGAATAACATTAGACTAACAGAGGTAAACCTAAACAGTAAAAACACAAGTTTTCCAAATCACACACTAGTTGCGACCATCTGATTTAAATGAGTCAAATCTAGTTTCGTATTAATTTTTTAAAAATATTTTCTATTTTAATGATAAATATGTAGTTTTAAATTATTTTATTTTTCATTAGTATTTTAATTTAATTTCTCAAATATTAAAAACTACACTTCCTTTGACTCATGGGCAGTGAATGGATCTCCTTAAAACAAATTTTGTCTATTCGTAAAACCATATTAATTGTGCTACCCATGTTAAAGACCAATGATACTAAAATGAATAAAATAAACTATTTAAAAAAACTGAACAGTTTTTACTTAATTTTTTCCTTTTGGTACATTTCGTTTTAAGATAATTTAGTTTCTTTTTAAAGATACTTGAGGAATATTAGGTATTTACTTTATAAATATCCTTAATATTCCCCTTTTTTTAGACTAGAATTAAAATCTTTAATATCCCGCTTAACCGTCGGACCAAAACGCAACGTAAGAACTGTAAGTGGGTGTTTGTTAAAAAATAGCGGTATTAACATGTCTTCAGGCACGGCCGAGGGTGGCGTGGGATCAACAACTCGCCCAGGAAGAGAAAAGCCTTTTGCGCCGACTTAGAAAACAAATAAATCATATTTTATACTTTTCCGAGAACACTAGGTACAATTGTCGTGACTGTCTATAAAAATGTACTGCTTATTTTTAATATTACAGAATAAAGGCGTTGACCTAACTTTTTACTTTATAAATATATTATCTAGCTTATGAATTATCAATTGAAAATTAGGAATGCTATATTTGGTAATAGACCAGGGCTTATCTGTTGTGGATGTGAAATGGAACATGGAGATTTTTGCATGAGAGCCATCAGAATAACCTGAATAACGATAATTTTGATATGCGTCATTTCAAAAGCTTGGGCAACGTTGTTTTTATTAATAAAAATATAAAATTAACGAAAAAAAAAACGTTTTCTTTTTAACTTTTCTCTCGTATAACTTTGAAGGTATTCATTCTAGAAGAAAGTTGAAAAGGAAAACAAGTTCCATAATTAAATTAGCTATAAGATAGGGTTGGTCGGAAATTTCAAAATATATTTCCCTTATTTCAAAATAGCAATAATAAAAAAAGGTAAAAGAAAATCAGTTTTTTAATCAATTTTTTTCGATCATTTAAATTTCCCTGCGGACCTTCATATTAGAACAAAAAAAACTTAATGCCATGATAAAATAACACGCTAAAATTTGTTAGGATCGAATCGATAGTTTTTGCACAATAATTTTACAATCCGATTTCGTTTGCAAAAATTGACCATTTTTCAAGTTTGTCTGAGTCCAAAATATCACATTAACGTATTTAAATTTATTTTCGACATATAGTAGAGAACTCGTTTTCCAACGCTTTTTTTAGAATCAAAATCGGATGATTTGGACGCCCTCAGGAATTGTTTAAAGACATTGTTGATATTTTTGCTTATAAACAAACAGATTATCTCGGCGGATTTTCCTTGGATCTTTTTTGCAATATATGGTTTGAAAGTACTTGGAAAGACGCTTCTTTTAGCAAAAAAAAAATTTCAAATCCGTCAATTGGTTTCTGAGATACAAACTGTCAAAGTTGACAGCCTGTTACGGTGAATCTATAAAAAAATACAGATTTGATTCTTGAACCAAGAACTTTGTCTTGCCGAGTTCTTTTTGGATATAAATATTTAAATGTTTATGTTATCGGAAACTTTAATAAAAAAATGAAAAGAATATCGCCTACACGCGTGAAAAATGAAAAAAAGAAGGGTGTGGAGCTCTCATTTTAAAATTGAATTCGAAGATTCAAAATACGTATCTGAAAAAAAATTTCGCTAATGGAGCGATTTTGATCATTTATTTAAACTGATGTACCGCGAATAATGGAGCTTAAATATCATAATGTCATGTGCCCATCATGCATTCATTTTGTTATAAACATTTACATATATATATATATATATATATGCAGTATGCTATAAGTATGATGCATAAATATAAACATATTTATGCATCATACTTATAGCATACTGCACCCTATAGTATTGGACTTTCCAAGCGAATCTTTGTTTATTAATATTACTAAACATACTATAACGATATATATTTACTTTAATTATCAAAATTGTTTAAACAAATTGAAACGAATTTTGGTTTTAACTTATTTTATTTGTAAAATACAGTAAAAATAAAATAATTTTATGTTATATCAATATAGCTTCGTTAATAGACGTCTCCCATTTTAAAGAGTTTACATATTTAATAAAAACTGTTGTTAGCCTTTGTTGTCAATTTATATTGACAATATAATATATTCTAAAAAAAATGCAAAATGTGAAAAAAGAGATGTAAAAAAATACAGGGTGTGCCATTTCACAAATTTAAACTTGATACTATATCTTCCTAATAACAATTAAAATTAAAAATCTGACTACCCCACTGAATTCTACAGAAAAAAGTACCTTAAGAATGCCTTATTAGTTTTAGCGTAGTTGCTTTGATAAATAAAATATAGGATATTTTATAAAATTGAAAAATTCGAAAATCGCCCTGTAAATCCGAAACCGATCGCAATAGTCGTAATTTATTTTCGCCATTATAATTTTCTCGAAAAAAGAGCTCGGAACTACTTCATCAGATTTTTAAAATATTTAACAGTTTCGCAGATAACCTATAAAAACATCTAAAACGATCCACCCTGTACTTTCAGTCTATTTAAAATCCTCATATCGCAATGTGTTGGCAAGATATTGCTTACAGAACTTGATACTGGACTGTAAACTATTGACAGTCAAAAAAAACATCTGAATATACTCCGGAGCAGCAGGAAATTAATAAAAATAAATGTTTTCACAGTTTAAGTATTTGAAAAACTGTCTTTTCTCCTTAAGACTGTTAGGAAAGGGATAGAGAGTTTATCTCGGTTAATTCCACTCTGGTTTGCTCTCCATACCCTTACCGCTCCCATAGATAAAATATTTATAGATCCGTAAAGTTTAATCCCAAAAACATCGTAGATCAGATGTCGGCATGCGCACTACAAAATGATCAGGTGATCATTGACAGGACCGAACTTCGAAAATCTATTTAGTTAGTTCAATTAGTCATAAATGGTGTCTAAATCAAGCAAGTTATCAAAGTTGCAACCATGGTTGCAATCTTTAGTAAAAAAGTCGGTGTCATGCAACTTTCTTGTTCTGGGAGTAACATTATATGGGCACAAATAATATCTGAAGCAGAAGGGAATAATCCGGTCTGTGTCTGCCGACGGGAGTTAGTTTAGTCATATCTTATACTGTGGAAGTAAAATTGTGAAGAAAATGTATCTTACTATTTCTCTAATCTATTGTTTCCGTCTGTGTGCGTTAACTTTCTTGTTGTAGGGTGGGAGTGAATAATTAACATTTTTAAGGGCCGCCAATTTATTCTCTAATTATTAAAAAATAATGACCTTCTATTCCTTTTTTTTTTTAATTTTTTAAGAAAATATTGATACGAAATGGGTTTGTCAACGGATATGCAGGATTTAAAAACAATTTTATATAATAATATTTTTCTGCGGTAATAGTGAACGGAGCATATATTTTCTTATCGTATTAATTTTTTCGACAAAATGATGAAAATGTTATTTCAAATAAAATAAGTGAACAAGGTCATTGCTGGGGGTGAATAAAAAAATATGCCAACAAAAGAAATTCACATTTGTTTAACTTATTTCGTAATATTTTGCTTTTGTTAACATATTAATGAATTTTTAATTTGACGATTTTAAAGTGGGGATTGCCATGACCTTATGAATCATGACAATTTCATAAAATGAGCACGGAAATAACTAATCTGAATTTATTCCAAAACCAGTATTAATAATGAACAACGCTTTTTAACGTCATGTCCTCAATCTTCAGACATACAAAATAATAAATCATAGAATGGCTACAAAACAAAAAATACATTTGAGCTGTGTGGAAACGTTGGTTAAATATAAGGTGGATGAAGTTATGCAAGAATATGGACATTGTGCAAATTAGCAACTAGAACAAAGTTGTTGACAATTTGAAAAAATAATTCAAACAGAGCTTAGAAATTATAGAGCCAATCGCAGATTCTGGCTAAAATATAAACCTTGTACTGAAATATTTTATGTATATAACAAAATAATAATGCATTATAATTATTTTCAGTTATATATGTATGTTTTAAAATATTCCAACTTCATTTTGAGGATGTATGTTTTTTATTTATGTAAATAATGTAATAGATGGAGAAATTGTACCATTTCTTGACATATTGATGAATGTACTTTTTTATATGATAGAATAAACTATTCTATGGTTTGGTGCGAATTTTCAGATTTTTTTAAAGAATTGATTGCTTAAAAGTTCAGTTTATCTTTTGGTAATCATTTGGAAAGTGCTAAAAATATATCATACTACATGTTTTGGAAATTTAATGTTATACGAAAGCACTATAAATCCAAAACGTTGTAAAGCAACACTATTTTTTACCCCATAGAGAAAAAGGAAAATAAAACGAATAAAATATGTACGCATTCCATTATATTAAATAAAAACACAAAAACAAATAAAATAAATCACTAAAAACGCTATAAATCCGTTTAAATCGCACGCAACACACAAAGCAAAAATAAACACAAAAATGGCGTTGAGCCGATACTGTGTTGTTTATGGATGGCGCTACTAAACAACCGATCGATAATAGGAAGCCACTTATGCGCATGCCCTTATCTGATCAACGTCCAAAAATATGACTGGCACCCGATGTGCAGCAACGCATTTTTTCGCCCATGGTTTGCCATTTTTTGGCTTTACCGGCCGACAGGAATAGGGGTCCATAGTAGAGGTCAGTGACCGCTCCGGAGTATATTAGATGTTTGTTTTGATTGTTGATGGTATACAGTCTGTTATCAAGTTCTGCGGGTAATATCGGTACGACACATTACGTAATGACAGTAATTTATTGTGAATTTCGCTTTTGCTTCATTACAGCTTCACTGACGAGGCGATTAGGTGGTTTCGAACAACTTACATGGAAACTTAGAGAGCAATTTCCGTCACTTTGATATACTATGAGGCGCCACTGCTTTACAAGTTTGCCTAGCTTAAACCCGTTATAGATTACTTTGCTTGTGACTGAGTGGATAATACCAACAAGCTCGAACAAAAAGCGTCCCTTTGTGTGCCGCGAGCCGAAAACAAAGAGCTCGCTGTAACAAAATCAACTTCGGTTGCATCCAGCGCTTCGTAACGCGATTCCGATGCACTTTTTTCGCGTTCGGCGGGCTTTTTTGCAACGATTCGCTTCCGGGCCGTTGGCTTCGTGTCTTTGCGACTTCCGACCATCCCTACGACGATTAATTTGCACTCGCGATACGCTCCGATCGGCAAAACGACGAAGAGGGTATCGCGGATCGAGTGCATGATTACTGGACTGAAAACTGATTTAAAATCAGTTCGATGCTTTGTAGACATAAAATAGACGCCATGTTTTTTTTTTTGGATGCATTGTATACTTGCATACGAGAATATGCATATCATGCAACGTAGACTTTGATTGGCATTGTATAAATTTGGTTTTAAAGATCAAAAGGAAATGCAGGTAATGAACCAAGGAAAGAGAAATACACACACAGTAAGCATTTAAAAAGTGTTGTAGTAGTTTTTTTTATTAGGCCTCAATAATTTTAAACTTAAAATACAATCGTATATATTATAGATTGTTGATGAAATGATGGGTTGACAAAAAGTTACAGAATTTTGATCCAATCCGTAATGCTCAAGTGTTGCAACATACATATATATATATATATATATATATATATATATATATATATATATATATATACCTAGAGGTTTAAGGCACTGTTGTGGGGCTGCAGTCAAAAGATTGAAATTTTATTCTCTTCATCAGGACTTCTACAAAAGAGAAAGTAACTTTCCTTAATTTTAGTTATCATAAAATAAAAATAAAGAAAAAGACCTACCAAAGTGAGTATGTATAAAAAACCAGGTTTTGTTCAACAGTCATTATGCACTTAACACTAAGATTACATAATATAAAAAATAAATATTCTAAAAAGCAAAAATTCTTTAATTAGTTTAAGAACCTAATTTCTAGCAGTTGGACATCGTTGGACAACGCCATTTTAAATTTATGAATGAAATTGACAACTGACACTTGGTGCCAAAAGCCCGTTTTAATAAAGTAAAAACTGGTAATCGTTCTGGGGGCGGAGGTAACGGTTCATGAAAATAATTATGTTATTACATGAAAAGTAGATAAAGGATGGAGATGATGACTTAAATTAGTCGAAACTGCCACAGCGTAATGTAATTTAGAAATCAATAAAGGCAAACTGCGCAACCATTTGGACAAGTTTGATTGTAACAATCAGAACAGTGACTAAACGGTATCCGACTGAAAAATTGAAAATTTTCTAGACTTAAAAAAAGTTTTGCAAATGGAATCTGCATTAAAATTGCTATTAAAAAAAAGAAAATAATTTTCATAAAAGAGTCTGCCTAGAAATCGTTCACATAAACAACGAATCACTTTCCATGAACAAAAGAAGAGACTTTTCTAAGTCTCAGCATAATATATACTTACTTGCTACAACTAGAAAACAATGGAAATCGGTCCCCTACTGTTCATTCTTTTCAGTCAGATACCGTTTAGTTACTGTAATCTCCTGCACTCAAAAGTTTTAGAGAACTTTTCACACAAATCACGACTGTGGCTGCGTTACGTAGATGACACATTCGTTATCTGGCAACATGGAGACGGAAATCTCAAAAACTTCCTAAATCACAAAAACAGTAGACACCCAAAATAAAATTCACCATGGAGACAGAACAGGAAAGAAAACTACCGTTTCTAGATATCCTACTGAAAAGAAAAGAGGATGGCTTTCGCATACTGTCTATAGAAAGCCCAACCACACCAACAGATACCTCAACGCCGATTCACATCACCACCCCGCCTAATTATTTGTAGTAATGAAATAACTTGTGTTTCGATCGCAGTCCTTTACAGATCAAGAAAATTACCACAAAGAGATGAACATACTGCAAGATGCCCTAAGAAAAAACGGTTATAAAGAAGAACATATAGATAAGGCTCTAAAAATCAAACGCTTAGCCCCGAAAAATCGCGAAAACCAAGAGAATAGCTCCAAAGCTTTTGTTCCTTATGTCAGAGGCATCACAGACAAAATCGCACAAATTCTCAGGATACACAACATTGAAACCATTTTCACCACAGACCGTTAAGTAAAAGATTTCTTGTCAACACCTAAAGAAAGAATCCCTCTAGAAAACCAGGGAGTGTACAAAATTCCATGCCGAGAATGCAACTTATCTTGCGTAGGCGAAACCAACCGTAAAATAAGAGCCAGAAGAAACGAACATATAAACGCTGTCATGCAAAAAACAAATTCTTCTGCACTGGCCCAACACTGGTTAAACGCAGGACATAAGATACATTTCTCAGGAACAAAAATGCCATCGAGATGTGAAAACCTGTCTACAGGAGTTATAAGGGAAGCTGTCGAAATTGCAAAGAGGCCCACCGACTTAAATAGCAGAGATGACAGCCAGCGATTGCCTAATACTTGGAAAAATCTGCTTACAAAACATCAACCAGTAATAAGTAGTAACGAAACAGAGTACAATTCGGCAACGCGACTCCAAACACTGGCAACAGGGCAGATGACGCACAGCAAGTCTCGCAGCCTGATTGGCCACAATCATCCGGCCAACGAACGCACTCCACATACACACGGGAGCGGCAGCATCTGAGTCACAGACATCAGTTCGCTTGTGGACGCCGGACAGTGAGCTTTAAAAATGGTAAATAAGATTTCACCAAAATGTCAGCTGCCTTACAGTCCTGAGAGGGACTCAGCACATACATGAAATACCCTTCGTATATATATATATATATATATATATATATATATATATATATATATATATATATATATATATATATATATATCGATGGTGGTGGAATAGGATGAATTGTGTTTTATTTCAATTTATCCTAACTGTGCAACCTCTAACACAGAAAGGATATGATGGAGCGAAGTTTGCATTCACTGTTTCGCATTTTACTTCACTTACATACGGAGTTGCATATAGTTGTACGTTTTGCTGAATGTGATTTCAGCACTACAACAGCATAATGTGGATATAACCACTGCTAATGCATCTCACACGGAGGAATTCGTGAAAGCCGCATAAACATATGTTATAAGCCATCCGACGAGAGGTCGGCGAAGCCGCGTTCAGTGTTGCATGCTTTCTTCCGATCTGTCCTTTGCACAGCCAGGTGCATGTCGGTACCCTGATGAGTCTAGTGAGAGACGAAACATGTATCTCTGCCGTATCACTATGGCGGGGAGGGTAAGCTTCGACTTTCTTCTCGGTATGGTGGTACAGGTGGGCCACCATCTCGATGGTGGTTGAATAGGATGAATTGTGTTTTATTACAATTTATCCTAACTGTGCAACCTCTAACACAGAAAGGATATGATGGAGCGAAGTTTGCATTCACTGTTTCGCATTTTACTTCACTTACATACGGAGTTGCATATAGTTGTACGTTTTGCTGAATGTGATTTCAGCACTACAACAGCATAATGAGGATATAACCACTGCTAATGCATCTCACACGGAGGAATCTGTGAAAGCCGTATAAACATATATATATATATATATATATATATATATATATATATATATATATATATATATATATATATGTATGTATTCTAACCTTAAGGTTGACCTTGGAAGTTCTCTTTAAGGTAATTTGAAGGTTAAGTTGATTTTTTTTTGCAGAAATGAAAAAGGCGGGGAGATTTCCAAGACAACGGACATAGGGACTCAAACGTCGTTTAAAAGTCATTTTAAGATATTCCTTTTTCCACAAATCAATGTAAAAGCATCTGTTAACTCGGAAATAAAGGATTTTAGCGCTACACTTGAATACAAGACTTATAACAAACCAAATGGCATATTTTACGGTGACTTTGAGGTTGATCTTGGGATTTTGTGTCTTTTGATCTATACCAATATACTTCTATGGGAACAGATACACTGACGCTGAATTTGAGTTTCAGAGTAATCCATTAGGTCTTAGTTCTTCTCAACTTTAAAAATGGGGAACAAAACTGCAAAGAATCAAATATTCGGATAATTGATATGTAACACAGCATCACAAAATATCTGAATTTTGATCCACAACTATACATCAATATGAAAACAAACACGCTGACACTAAATTTGAGATCCAGGTTATTTTATCAGGTCTCAGTTTCTCTTCACCTTAAAAATGGATAAAAAAGTTTCAAAAAATCAATAACGAACCTAATAAAATATTTATGTATTGTGGCTAAATCGAGTACACATATGTACAAAATAAAAGAACTACTTATGACCTCAAAAACGCGTCGAAAATCTAAAATAATGAACTGCAACATAATAAAAGTAATCTTTTGATCTCTCTGCTTGTTGATTTTTAGAAAATATGTCTCACAATATGCTGAGAACGCATCAAGTTCATTAAATTAGTAAAACTTCAGATTTTTCTAACCTAAAAAGGATTTATCGCAATAGACAGGCGAGAAAAGCCGGTTAATTCAAAACGTCATGAAACTAAATTTGTGGATATAAGGCTAGAAGTTGACAAAGGCGACATAACCGGGTAACCAAGATCATAAGTAGGCTGTGTCTGTATACATCAGTAAGCTGAATATCTGAACACTTAATTCCGTGAAGATTAAAAAAGGAGATATTTGTTCTTCGTGTATAATCCGGAAATAATTTATTTTAATTCTGTTAGGAGCCAAACCTAAGAAGGGAATGCTTTTTGTTTTATATACCACCCGAGTTGTAACAAAACACACCACCTCTACCGAACAACTGGTTAGTAACATCTTAAAAACTTCGTCCAAGTAGCTTCTGTAGTCTTTTGAGATATATAACTTTATAAGTAGCTAAAAATCTAGTTCATAGTAAGGAACCGAGAACACTATATAACCATTATTAGTTTATACACATTGTTTCAGAAAATGATAATTGATTAATTTTTCTTAACTGACCTATGGTAATCATACAAATTTCTCTCTCTATAATTTCGTTCGTCTATTGTCTCAAACTAAGTTCGTTGCTGCAACCCAATATTATACTTTCGACATTTTCGGTAACTCACCCCAATGCCCGGCGCGGAGCGGCATGAGAGTCAGCGTTTGCGTTTCCTGGTGCAGGTTTTTGCAGTGCCGTAGCATCCGTGCATTTCCCTAAACAACAAAGACAGAATATGGTGTATACGCTTCGGTTGGAGGGCACTGGGATAAAATATCGTAGGTCGGGAATTCTTCGTACACTTCGATCGAAGTTTAGTCGGTTAAAGCAAGTGCAATGCTTGCTACTAGAGGGCGCTAGGATGTCATTTCGAAAATGTTTTAGTTGTATGGACGGTGTTACTTGCATAAGAGTAAGTAAACTTATAAATTAGAACTTTAGGAGAGTTATTACGTTGAAGTCGAAAAAATGCACCCTTCATCTTGAATTAGATTATTTTCATAAAAATAATTGAATAGTGGATTGAGGATGGCGATATTAAGGTTGTGGTTAAAATTTAGCACACAACAAACGAAATATTCATTAATTGAGATTACTCTTCTTACAACTCTCCAAAAAATGTAAATTAAAATAAAAACATACTAATAAATATAAGTACAAATATTTTTTTAATTTCTACTGATAATTTAATGATTAAATTTAAATCAAATTTTACCTAGATTATGTGCGAACAGCAGTCAGTTGTTGAAATAATTTACCTTGCTTCGCTTAAGGATGTTCGATGGTTACCTCACTGTGATGAAATATGTTTAAAAACTATGAAAAACTGCTATTTATAACTTTAAATAACATTACGATTTTTTTGAATTTTTTTATCGCATTGTTTTTTGAGAAATTAATTTTCAAAAATAGATGAAATTAACATACGTTCTTATGGAGTTCTTACGAATGCAGACTTATTTTCGATCATTTCTGACGACGAGAATTAAAAAAATAAAATACTGCTTAGTAGCTGAGAGTTTTTACTTTAATTTGCATTTTTTGTTTATATACCTTATCGCAAGTTATCAGAAAATACAACTACTTTTAACAACAAATTCAATGATATTTCATTCATGTCAGCGATTAAAATCAGAGATGTGGCAACGCTGCTTTGTTACCCTTTACTTTTTACTTTGAACCTATATATATATATATATATATATATATATATATATATATATATATATATATATAAATAAGTAGATAAGTTTTTGTCCTTGTAATTTAAAATAAAATAGAATCAAATGTTGGCGAAGCGGACGTGAAAATTTGTCAATCTGCATGATTCTCGTGGTAAAAACTGCGGAGCACTCCAAAAATATGGAAAAACTCCGGCTCCGACAGATGGTGACAGCGCTGTTTCGTCCTAATATGGGACTCGTCAGGCCACCGCATTCGGTGCAAACCATCATCTCGCCTTTGCATCCTATAAAGCTGAGTTTAAAATCAAAAAATTTTTATAAAAAAATTGAACCGACTTCTAAAAGTGCACTAAAAAGTGAAAAATAACCATAAATTTTTATATGAAATTGAACTTTTTGAAGTCGGCGCCAAACTAATACTTGACAAAATGTGATTTGCATAAACAGATTTAAAATACTTTTTTTGTAATTGCTTCCTTACCATAATTTGTATATATTAGTAGTTGTTTATTTCATTTACAAATAATTTGGCGCCGACTTCAAAAAGTTCAATTTCATATAAAAATTTATGGTTATTTTTCACTTTTTAGTGCACTTTTAGAAGTCGGTTCAATTTTTTTATAAAAATTTTATTTTTCTATTTTTAGTTTTAGAATTCATTATGATATTCATAAATTATTTGAACTAAAAACTAATCGAAATTACTGTACTTCGCAATGATTCCAAAGTGGCAAAAAAGTACAAAGTTGTAAATCACCCTAAAATGAACCACTAAAAATTCTTTAGTTCTTAGAGTTTTCCAAATACCAATCAAATTGGGTCAAATGAATATTTAGTCTGTCATAGAAAATCCACTATCTTAAATTTCAAATTAATTTTAGATTGGTAATATAGGCCCCAACACCTTCCAATATCGATATTTAAAGAAAATAAATTAATTTTTTATCCACCATATTAGATACGCCATTTTTAAATAATTTTAGGTTCGTCATGTGTGACCCCGAAAACTCTCCCGTACCAATTTTGGTGAAAATCGGACAAAATTGATTTTTTTGTTCGCTATATTGAATCCGCCATATTGAATTTTTAAAAAATAATTTCTGATTCTTTATGTGAGACCCCGAAAACTTCCCCATACCAATTTTGGAGCAAATCGGACCAAATTGATTTTTTCGTCCGCCATATTAGATCCGCTATGTTGAATTTTTCAAAAATTATTTTAGATTTGTTAAATGCGACTCCGAAAACTCCTCCGTACCAATTTTGAAGAAAATCGGAAAAAAAAAATTTTTGGAGGCCATATTGGATCCGCCAAATTGAATTTTTTAAAAATTATTTTAGATTCGTTATATGCGACCCCCAAAAATCCCTCATACCAATTTTGGAGAAAATCGGACAAAATTAATTTTTTTGTCGGCCATATTGGATCCGCCATATTGAATTTTTTAAAAATTATTTTATATTCGTCATATGCGACCCCGAAAACTCTCCTGTACCAATTTTGGAGAAAATCGGACAAAATTGAATTTTCGTCCGCCATATTGGATCCGCTATATTGAATTTTTTAAAAATAATATTAAATTCGTTATGTGGCACCTCGAAAACTCCCCCATACCAATTTTGGAGAAAATCGGACTAAATTAAATTTTTTTGTCCGCCATATTGGATCCGCCATTTTGAATTTTTGAAAAATAATATCTGATTCGTTGGGTACAACCCCTAAAATTCCTCCATACCAATTTTGGAGAAAATCGGACAAAATTAATTTTTTTGGCCGCCATGTTGTCAGCGTCATCTTGGATTTTACTGAACCAATTTCATCTAAAAAATTATGGGACCACCGCAGCAACTTCCTTTACATAACGTAAAAAATTTCGTTCAAATCGGTGCAGCCATTCCGGAGTAATCGGTGTACATACATAAAAAAAAAAAATACATAGTCGACGAATTGAGAACCTCCTTCTTTTAGAAGTCGGTTAAAAAACAGCAAACAAGACGACAAAGGCGACATCTCGATGGTCTACTTGATAACATAAGAACCACACAGATTAACAAAGTTTGTAAAATAACCGCCATATGGTGGCGCGACGGTGAATTAAAACAGAAATGTCGCCTTTGTTGTCTTGTTTGCTGTTTTTTGATTTTAAACTCAGCTTTATAGGATGCAAAGGTGAGATGATGGTTTGTACCGAATGCGGTGGCCTGACGAGTCCTATATTAGGACGAAACAGCGCTGTCGCCATCTGTCGGACCCGGAGTTTTTCCATATTTTTGGAGTGCTCCGCACTTTTTAACACGAGAATCTTTTGTAAGAGATTCTAGAAAAGCAGTTAAATATAATGCAGTTCCTGCCCTCTATATTCCTGTACGTGTAAGTAAATACGAGTGAACGCTTTTTCATTGTCTAGAAAACATGAGCGGCTCGTCGAATTGGGTGCAAGTAATTATAAAAAAACCTATGAACATGCTGCTTAAGTGCATTGTTATACACATTAATTAAATTTGGTAATGTTAAACGCTGAAATTCGCCAATAAAAATGTCCCCATATTTTTTCCAATTTACAAGGGGTGTGTTCTCTTTTTTAAGTAGTCCTCAAAGAACCGCATTACTAGCTCAAATTGTTAACAGACGCTTACCTCATTCGTCCCCAACAAGACGCAATTTTAATCTTAGAGTTGTTTGTACCGTATTCGAATACAAAGACAGCATCCCAAAAAAAATCTTAGAGGACAGTAGAAATGTTAATACCATAAACTAATCATCAAGGTATCTCAAAATTCTTAAAAGCAAGATTAAACCTATTTTACAAAATAATGTCTCAAGTTGGCGTATGGATTTTCTTTATAAATAATTCACATAGTAAGTTATACGTGCATTTTTTTAACTGCTATATTTTTAAAATTTACCACCAGAATCGGACAAGAATACCAGATTTAAAGATGTAATTAAGTTAAACCCCATTCGATGCCGCAAAAGAAGACCCTAAACGTATGTGGAAAAGCCTCAAACTCTTAGTTGTAAATCATAGAAAATAAACAGAACATTGACTTTGCAGGAAAAGTTCTTACAGACAGGGCTGGTATAGCTGAGGAATTCAACTCTTTTTTCTTGGATAGTATAGACGATATCACAAGAAACATTTAAGAATTGAAAGCTACGAAGAAACAGTAAAACACATTGAAAGCACATCAAGAATTGATAGCTTCTAAGTCCTGGAGATGCGAGATCTTCGATCAATGGTCAAAAATTTAAAAAATAAAGATGGTAGCTTAGAAGGCATAAACACAAAACTCCTAAAACTTTCATTTGAGGCAATTGGGGACAGATTCTTGTATCTTATTAATGAAAGTCTTCGATCTGGTTCATTTCCTGATTCCTGGAAGCAATCCATGATTACTCCGATTGAGAAAAAAAAACGAATACTGTCAAACGTGAAGAGTTTCGACCAATAAATGTTGTTTCAGTATTTAAAAATTACTAGAAACAGTTATTAATAAGCAAATGGTAGAATATACAGAAAAGAATAATCTCTTAAATAAATATCAAGCTGGTTTTAGGAAGCATAATTCATGTGAGAGTGCTCTACAGTCGGTTCTGTTTGAGTGGAAAAATGCATTAGAAGATAAACAAGTTATAGGCGCAGTGTTCTTAGACTTCCATCTTGCATTTGAAATCATTGATCGGAAATTATTATTATTAAAGTTAAAAAAATTATGGAATTTGTGACATTCCTTGTAAGTTAATACAGGGACTTTTGAGTAGTAGGATGCAAACAACAAAATTCAATGGAGAAGTATCAGCTTATAGAAGGACTGTCTATGGTGTCCTACAGGGCAGTGTAATAGGACCAAACTTGTTTGTAATTTACCTTAATGATATTGTTAAAATATGCAAAAGATGTAAAATCCAGTTGTTTGCTGATGACATTCTACTTTACTACTTCGGAACAGATATAAAAGTAGTTATTGAAACCTTAAATAAAGAATTGGAAACTTTTGAAAACTGGTTAACAAATAATAGTCTATGTCTTAATATTGAAAAAACAAAATTTATGTTGATAAAAAATGAATACAACTCGATCGATACAGAAAATCATCAAAATGTTATTTTTGGAAACAGTGCATTCAGAGAGTGGATGAAATTAAATACTTGGGGGGTCATCATAGATAAGTTTTTGGATTTTGGCGGGCTTGCTACATATATTATAAAAAAAAGGTTAAAAAGTAAATTTAATGAATATAATAGGTAAAGATCTCTCAAAAAGTACTAAACTAACAATCTATAAGACTATTATTAACCCTCATCTTAATTTTTGTTCATCAATATTATTATTATTTAATAGGTCAGAAGTTTATAGTATGTAAGTAATACAGAATAAAGCATTGCGATGTATATTAAATAAAAATAGATATACTAATATAAAAAGTATGTTCTTAGACACTAATTTACTAATATGTGAATCGACAGATTTTATATAATACACTTATATTTATATACAAAATTATACATGGCTTAGCAACACAACATTTGCTTGAAAATTGTACGATATTCATAGCTATAAATCACGATCCAGAAATAACTTTTAGATACAAAAAGTAAACAATAACTTAGTCAAAATAACCTATATTATAAGGGACTAAAGTGTTTACTAAACAATACTAAGAGTTGTGAGACAGTGAGACAATTTTGTAGGATGAGCAAACAATATCTTAGGTGGTATCAGACGCGGATCCAAGGGGGGGGGCGCTGAGGGCGATCGCCCCCCCCCCCAAGAGCTTGGAGTTCAGGAAAATAGACCCGATTTTGCCTCTTATACTATAGTTTATTCAAGAATTAGAGAGAGTTTTTCATTTTTTCCTTTTTTTTTTCTTCGCAAACTATCTGTGTTCTTTAGTCTGGTGTTTTTGGCAAAATCTGTTAGACACAAATATTTTTCATAGGAATGGGTTAGAAATTTTATAATCAAAAATACTGGTCTATAATAATGGACTATTTGGGTTGGATAGCAATAGATATTTGGATGTGTGAAGTGTTAAAAAGGATTTTAATCCTTGTCATACGCATCGGAAGGCGTCAAAAGGAGGTCTATTTTATCACTAAATATTTATGGCATAGAGTATTATTTCAGTAATAAACTTAAAATAAAAAGTTTTTATAATATTATTTTATTTCTTATGATTTTTCTTAATTCACGTATGTTAGAAAATATAGATAATTTTGACATATTTAACACAAATCACAACTGTAGTTTTATTATTTTTAATTTTGGCATAGAAACCGTTTTAGGCACATTCAGACTAAAACATAGCCTTTTTCTCTCAAAAAATTCTAAGTTATAATTTAAATACTTACAAAATATCCATTATCAAAAATACAAGAAGTTAAACATACATAAAAAAAATAAATTCGTCAATATAATATTAAAATTTTTTTGGGGCTATCGGTCATTTTATTATTAATTAAAAACCTTTTTGGGATATTTAACATTCCAGTTTATTTATTTCTTAAATCATCTGCAGAATTACAATTTAAATACTAAAAAGGGATTCAAATGTCATTAATTTTTATATGTTACAGAAAATTTAAATAAAAGATTGTGTTAATGCTGGTAAACATTACTTATCTTATTCGGCATCAAAGTCGGTGAAGCTATCTTCGCTCAAATTAATTATAATTGATTCCTCTCTCACCTATCATGAGATCGAGTTTCCACATTTTCATTTTCTTTTATTCTTTTATTATATGGATTTTTCGCAATTATCTGCAGTAACTTTATTCAAAAAAATCTTTCAAAAGTCCAGTTAAATTATTAATTTTGTAAGTTGTGTTATTTCCAGCAACTCTACCTTTTGTTTGAGAGAGATATTTCCTTCACCAACGGACATTTTCCGGACGATCTATAAAAACAGATTTCCTATCTGGTTTTTCCCAACAAAAATTAAGTTCTCTGAGCAATTTCCACAGATCAGTTCTTTTAATTTCAGGTACATCGTGATCTTCATTGATCTTACTTAGAATTTTGTAGACGGTTGGGATCTGCTTCTCATAATAAAATGTATATACAACCCCTTTAATTGCAGTTTTCATCTCTTCTTCC
The DNA here is from genome assembly GCA_034092305.1 of Diaprepes abbreviatus. NCBI lineage: Eukaryota > Metazoa > Arthropoda > Insecta > Coleoptera > Curculionidae > Diaprepes > Diaprepes abbreviatus. Next base: position 5,034,932 of record JASJET010000019.1, on the reverse strand, counting down.
AACGAGGTTTTTCGTCTGCCTGTGATCGAATGTAGCTTGGGAGTATTAACAATTCCAGTCGTTTTTTCTCCTTCAGTATTCGGTACATAGTAGATTGTCCAACTCTTGTCATGTTGGAACACATCTCAACAAAGGTTTTAACATTATTATCTAGATATTAATATCTTAAGGCATCATAAACATTCATCGTAATAAGTTTTTCGTTGAGGAAAAAATGCCCTCCATCTTTTGGGTATCTCACTAATTTCAAATAATATATAAAAACAAGCACAAACAAAATAAATCACTAAGGACACACTGTAAGGTGTACTTTGCTCACTGACAGAAATTAAATTGAATTATCAGAAATTTTATTGTTGCAATAAATTTATAAAAGCTTATAATATTTAAATATAATTAGATTTACGGCAGTTCTCAGTTACCGGGGGCAATGAAGCAGGTACGTTGGAGGTTTCGGTAACAGTTTTATTACTCTCTTTAGTTTTTGAATAGAGTATAGGAATGTGTATGCTTGCGATCGCCCCTCCCCTTCTCAAGGGCTTTGAGTTCAGGAACATAGAACCGATTCGGCCTTTTATATTGGGAATGTGTATGCTGCTGGCAACCCCCCCCCTCCGTTGACACCTTGTTTTTTTTTTGCGATAGCACCCCCCCAGGAGCTTTGAACTTAGGAATATAGACTCAATTCTGCCTCTTATACGAGGAATGTGTATGTTAATCGCATCTTCTCACTCCCTGTCGGAAACTTGTTTTTTCTTGTGATCGCCCCCCCTCTTCAAGAGTTGCCTTTTACACTAGAAATGGGAATGTTGCTGGTGTCCCCCCCCCCCCCCCCCCGTTGACAACTTGCTTTCGCTTGCCATACTGTACTTTTGTGATATCACCGCTCCCTCCCCCCCAGGAGAGAGGCTGGATCCGCCCCTGGGTGGTATGTGTGTATATGTATATTTTTTCTCTTTGTTAAAAATTTAAACAGTTTAAATAATGTCGAAAAAAAGAATTGTTTTAGTTGAATATTGTATAGTATGTTATTTTTGCGAATAAATTTATATTCTATTCTGGTATCAAGTGAGTTACTGGTTTAAAAAAATAAAAAATATTTTTACCTAAAATACACTGTAACGTGGTTTTAACATATACTGTATATATTTCATTAAAATTCGCCACAGTTTTATTTCGATAATAACGATACGTGATCCCGTTCTATTCTTGATTAAAACATTAGGCTAGTCCATTCGTTATGCCCATAAACCTTCCACACTGGGCCTGCCTGTAATTTGAAGTCTTCATTAGCCTGGCTGGCGAACACGTTTTGCCGATTAAGACCTCTTAGGGACACCTGACTTGATTACAATGTTCTTTTGCAGTGGTTAAAGAGAAAAAAATCGGTCGAGTAAACTAACTAAAATTACGAGTTTAGTTTTTCTTTTTTAAACGACTTCTAAAAGGACGATCTCAATTCTTTGACTATGTATTTTTTTACGTATGTACACTGATTACTCTGGAACGGCTGTACCGATTTGAATGAAATTTTTTACGTTATGTTTACGAATTGCTGCGGTGGTCCCATATTTTATTGGACGAAATTGGTTCAGTAAAATCCAAGATGGCGCTAACAATATGGCGGCAAATAAATTAATTTTGTCCAATTTTCTCCAAAATTGGTATGGGGACATTTTCGAATCTGAAATTATTTTAAAAAATTCAATATGGCGGATCCAATATAGAGCACAAAAAAATTTAATTTTGTCGGATTTTCTCTAACATTGATGTGGGAGACTTTTCGAAGTCGCACATAACGAATCCAAAATATTTTCAAAAAATTCAATATGGCGGATCCAATATGGAGGACAAAAAAAATTATGTTTTCGATTTACTCCAAAATTGATAAGGGGAAGTTTTCGGGGTCGCATATAATGAATCTAAAATTATTTTTAAAAAATTCAGTATAGTGGATTCAGTATGGCGTACGAAAAATCAGTTTTGTCCTATTTTCTCCAAAATTGGTATGGGGGAGTTTTCGGGGTCGCACATAACGAATCTGAAATTATTTTCAAAAGAAATTCAACATGGCGGATAAAAAATATATTTTGTCAAATTTTTTTCTAAATTGATATGGGGGAGTTTTTGGGAGCACACATTACGAGTCTGAAATTATTTAAAAAAAGAATAAATATGGCGGATCCAAGATTGCGGATTAAAGGTTCTACATTTCTCGATTTTGTCTAAAATCAGTATTCGGGATTTTTGTTAGTGTTAATTACGAATTTAAAATATTTTTTGAAAAACTTTCTGGCGGAGTGATTTACAACTTTTGATAAAATGGGTACTTTTTTACCATGAGTCATTACGGGGTATACTGATCTCGATTAGTACTTAGTTCAAATAATTTATGGATATCATAATGAATTCAAAACTAAAAATCGAAAAATAAAATTTATAAAGAAAATTGAATCAACTTCTAAAAGTGCGCTAATAAGTGAAAAATAACTATAAATTTTTATATAAAATTGAAATTTTTCAAGTCCGCGCTAAATTATTTCTAAATGAAATAAATAGCTACTAATATATAGAAATTATGGTAAGAAAGTGATTACGAATAAAGAATTTTAAATCTGTTTATACGAATTATATTTTATCAGGTATTATTTTAGCGCCGACTTCAAAAATTTCAATTTCATATAAAAATTTATAGCTATTTTTCACTTTTTAGCGCACTTTTAGAAGTCAGTTCAATTTTTTTTATAAAAATTTTATTTTTTTTTTAAATACGTATTAACCATTTAACGGTTGTTTCATATTAGTGTTTTTCAAGCGGTGGTTTGCGCGCCCTCAGGGGTTCGCGAGCATTGTAAAAGGGGTTAGCGAAAAAAAAAATATGTCTAGAATTTGAAGAAAAATTGAAAAATACCATAATCTACATGGTGTGCTGTTTTAAAAAAATATGTTTTTAGTTTTTCCCATTTTTTAATCCACCCTGTATAATCGAAATTATTTATGAATTATATCTATTTAGTAGCTATTCAACTGTAAAATCTCTATCTTCAAGATAAATCGAAATATCTTCCATTCATACACTAATGGGCCACCTTATAAATGGTATATAGCTATGTATGGATTAATAAACTTATCAAGTATCTGAAAACCAATTTAAAGTACATTACAATATATTCCAAAGTGACTTTAAACCAAGCTGTACCTTCTGTGTGTTCCCTAGAATTCACATCTACATCATCGTGATGCATCTTTCTTCTCTTTCTCACAAGGAATCTAAAAATCGAAAAATATACTGAATATTAGATTTAAAAAAAAAATTTATAAAAAAAATTTAACCGACTTCTAAAAGTGCGCTAAAAAGTGAAAAATAACCATAAATTTTTATATGAAATTGAAATTTTTGAAGTCGGCACCAAACTAATACCTGATGTGTGATTTGCATAAACAGATTAAAAATACTTTATTTGTAATTGCTTTCTTACCCTAATTTATATATATTAGTAGTTATTTATTGCATTTACAAATAATTTGGCGCCGACTTCAAAAAGTTCAATTTCATATAAAAATTTATGGTTATTTTTCACTTTTTAGCGCACTTTTAGAAGTCGGTTCAATTTTTTTTATAAAAATTTTATTTTTCTATTTTTAGTTTTAGAATTCATTATGATATTCATAAATTATTTGAACTAAGTACTAATCGAGATTAGTGTACCTCGCAATGACTCCAAAGTGGCAAAAAAGTACCCATTTTATCCAAAGTTGTAAATCACCCTAAAATGAAGCACTAAAAATTCTTTAGTTCTTAGAGTTTTCCAAATACCAATCAAATTGGGTCAAACGAATATTTAGTCTGTCATAGAAAATCCACTATCTTAAATTTCAAATTGATTTTAGATTGGTAATATAAGCCCCAAAGCCTTCCAATATCGATATTTAAAGAAAATAAATTAATTTTTTATCCACCATATTAGATACGCCATATTGATTTTTTTAAAAATAATTTTAGATTCATCATATGCGATTCCGAAAACTCCCCCGTACCAATTTTAGAGAAAATCGGACAAAATTGAATTTTTCGTCCCCCATATTAGATCCGCCATATTGAATTTTTTAAAAATTATTTTAGATTCTTCATATGCAACTCCGAAACTCCCCCGTACCAATTTTGGAGAAAATCGGACAAAAACGATTTTTTTGTCGGCCATATTGGATCCGCCAAATTGAATTTTTTAAAAATTATTTTAGATTCATCATATGCGATTCCGAAAACTCCCCCGTACCAATTTTGGAGAAAATCGGACAAAATTGATTTTTTCGTCCGCCATATTGGATCCGCCATATTGAATTTTTTAAAAATTATTTTAGATTCGTCATATGCGATCCCGAAAACTCCCCCGTACCAATTTTGGTGAAAATCGGACAAAATTGATTTTTTCGTCCGCCATATTGGATTCGCCATATTGAATTTTTTAAAAATAATATCAGATTCATTATGTGCAACCTCGGAAACTCACCTATACCAATTTCGGAGAAGATTGGAGTAAATTAAATTTTTTTGTCCGCCATATTGGATCCGCCATTTTGAATTTTTTAAAAATAATTTCAGATTCGTTGGATACAAATCCGAAAATTCCTCTGTACCAATTTGGGAGAAAATCGGACAAAATACATTTTTTTGGCCGCCATATTGTAAGCGCCATCTTGGATTTTACTGCACCAATTTCATCTAAAAAATTTGGAACCACCGCAGCAACTTCCTTTACATAACGTAAAAAATTTCATTCAAATCGATGCAGCCGTTCCGGAGAAATCGGTGTACATACATACAAAAAAAAATACATAGTCGACGAATTAAGAACCTCTTTCTTTTAGAAGTCGGTTAAAAATAAAGTTGATATTGGTTATCATGGTAACAGCTAATTTTGGAATAATCATAACAAGCCAGGGGCGGATCCAGCCTCTCTCCTTGGGGGGGGCGGTGATATCACAAAAGTACAGTATGGCAAGCGAAAGCAAGTTGTCCCCGGGGGGGGGGGGGACAAGCAACATTCCCATTTCTAGTGTAGAAGGCAGGGACGGGGCTATTTTTTTGGATTTGAAAACTGGAGAGGGGGGGGGGCGATCACAAGAAAAAACAAGTTTCCGACAGAGGGTGGGAAGATGCGATCAACATACAAATTCCTCGTATAAGAGGCAGAATCGGGTCTATTTTCCTGAGTTTAAAGCTCCTGGAGTGGGTGCTATCGCAAAAAAAACCAAGTTGTCAACGGGGGGGGGGGGTTGCCAGCAGCATACACATTCCTAATATAAAAGGCAGAATCGGTTCTATGTTCCTGAACTCAAAGCCCTTGGGAAGGGGAGGGGCGATCGCAAGCATACACATTCCTATACTCTATTCAAGAACTAGAGAGAGTAATAAAACTGTTACCGAAACCCCCAACGTACCTGCTTCATTGCCCCCGGTAACTGAGAACTGCTGTAAATCTAATTAAATTTAAATATTATAAGCTTTTATAAATTTACTGCAACAATAAAATTTCTGATTATTCAATTTAATTCCTGTCAGTGAGCAAAGTACACCTTACAGTGTGTCCTTAGTGATTTATTTTGTTTGTGCTTGTTTTTATATATTATTTGAGATTAGTGAGATACCCAAAAGATGGAGGGCATTTTTTCCTCAACGAAAAACTTATTACGATGAATGTTTATGATGCCTTAAGATATTAATATCTAGATAACATTGTTAAAAGCTCTGTTGAGATGTATTCCAATATAACAGGAGTTCGAAAATCTATCATGTACCGAACACTGACGGAGAAAAAAACGACTGGAATTGTTAGTAATTCCAAGCTATATTCGATCACAGGCAGACGAAAAACCTCGTTGGAAGAAGAGATGTAAACTGTAATAAAAGAAGTTGTACATACATTTCATTATGAGAAGCAGATCTCAATCGTCGACAAAATTCTAACTAAAATCAATGAAGATCGGGATTTGCCTGAAATTAAAAGAACTGAGCTCTGGAAATTGCTCAGAGAACTTAATTTTTGTTGGGAAAAACCAGATAGGAAATCTGTTCTTATAGATCGTCCGGAAAATGTCCGTTGGTGAAGGAAATATCTCTCTCAAATAAAAGGTAGAGTTACTGGAAATAACACAACTTACAAAATTAATAATTTAACTGGACTTTTGAAAGATCTTTTTGAATAAAGTTAATAATAAAAGAATAAAAGAAAATGTGGAAACTCGATCTCATGATTGGTGAGAGAGGAATCAATTATAATTAATTTGAGTGAAGATAGCTTCACTGACTTTGATGACGAATAAGATACGTAATGTTTACCAGCGTTAACACAATTTATTATTTAAATTTTCTGTAACATAAAAATTAATGACATTTGAATCCCTTTTTAGTATTTAAATTGTAATTCTGCAGATGGTTTAAGAAATAAATATACTGGAATGTCAAATATCTCAAAAATGTTTTTAATTAATAATAAAATAACCGATAGCCCCAAAAAAATTTTAATATTATATTGACGAATTTTTTTTTTTATATATGTTTAACTTCTTGTATTTTTGATAATGGGTATTTTGTAAGTATTTAAATTATAACTTAGAATTTTTTGAGAGAAAAAGGCTACGTTTTAGTCTGAATGTGCCTGAAACGGTTTCTATGCCAAAATTAAAAATAATAAAACTACAGTTGTGATTTGTGTTAAATATGTCAAAATTATCTATATTTTCTAATATATGTGAATTAATGAAAAAATCATAAGAAATAAAATAATATTATAAAAACTTTTTATTTTAAGTTTATTACTGAAATAATACTCTATGCCATAAATATTTAGTGATAAAATAGACCTCCTTTTGACGCCTTCCGATGCCTATGACAAGGATTAAAATCCTTTTTAACACTTCACACATTCAAATATCTATTGCTATCTAGTCCATTATTATAGACCAGTATTTTTGATTATAAAATTTCTAACCCATTCTTATGAAAAATATATGTGTCTAACAGGTTTTTCCAAAGACACTGGACTAAAAAACACAGGTAGTTTGCGAAGAAAAAAAGGGTAAAAAATGAAAAACTCTCCCTAGTTCTTGAATAAACTATAGTATAAGAGGCAAAATCGGGTCTATTTTCCTGAACTCCAAGCTCTTGGGGGGGGGCGATCGCCCCCACCGCCCCCCCCTTGGATCCGCGCCTGTAACAAGCTATAAGGTTCTAATGCAGCTTGTTGTCACATACACTGTATAGTGATTTTTAAAAATGATTTATTTGTAAACGTAATTACAAAGTTAGTCATAATATTGACATCTTATTTCAATTACCACCGCCAAATTCATATCAGTTTGTTGATTATGGTTTTTGAATCTTTTGAAATGTTTTAGAAATTGCATTCTAGTTCCAACTATTGACATTAATCAGCTCCGCGGTCATGCTGTCGGATAAGTCGTCAAAATTGTCAAAGGTTATTTTATTTAAAAAAAAGCAGAGATTCGTGATATTTTGGAATATAAAAAAATTAAAAGAAAATTTGAAAAGTATAAACTACAGTTAACTTCAGTTACTTTTCTGTACTGAAAATCTCCGAGAAAAATGGGAAATCAAGGATGTCTTCATACATATTAAATGGAACTTTTTTAATTTTTTAAAATTTTTTTATATATAAAACTTTCTGAAAGGAAGTATACATTTTTGGAAAAAATTATCACCATCTGTCCGCAAAAACTATTTCTCGTGATACACTCTATAAAACGTGATAATACATTTTTAAAATTGCTTCAAATTTTAAAGTGCCAGTTAAAAACGACGGTTTTAAACAATTAAGGTCTTTTAAAATACAGTTAAAAAGTCCCACCCACTTTTAATTAAAAATATGTTTTTTTTATAAACCCCTATCTACCTGTACATTCAAATAAACTTTTTTAAAAATTGTTGACAGCATCTTAATTGTTTCTATTTAAGTAAATCAAAAGTAGTTATCCACTAATTTATTAGTTATAAATTATAAATAATAAAATTAAAAATGTTTACGTATTCCATTTTTTTCAAATATGCTGAATATCTTTAAAAAATTGGTAATTTATTAAGTAAAAGAAGAATACAACTCGGTTTATACTAATATATTTATCCATAACAATAAGGCTGTCAGTAACGAATATGCCATTACTGATTCAAGAGCGGTTGCCTTTTACATCATAGCGCACTGTATAAATAATAAATGCATGTATTTTGAAATTTTACTTACCATATAGAATTGGTACAAGAAATTACAATATCTACAAAATTAACAGGTCCTCCATTTTCATATAATGTCACCAATAATTTTAAATTCTTCTTTGCCAGGAATGAAACGACTGTGATACGCACTGGAACTTGATTAATCTTTTTCAGTTTATCAATTATTGCAAAAATAATATTCATTGAATTAATATCTGGTACATCTTTCTTTAATGTTTTCTGTGTTTGTTAGAATTCTACTTTACATATATTTCACATAAAAATTACTAATATTAAACTGTTTATCAGTATGGTTAGTTAAATTGTACTTAATTTTATTTGGATTAATAATAGCATATAAATTGATTCGTGATAACGTATTTTTAAATCTAGTATTCCTATACTAAAAGAAATAATAATAATTTATTGAAATTTAAGAATCTTTAAATCATTGAATAAATATTCTTATATAATTACTGATGTTTTTGAAATCCAATAATATCTCTATATTTGACACAATTTTTATTTACATTTGTTACAATTATTTTTTATTGATTATAATAACACTATTATTGAGGACATGATAGTGTTTTTCAGTACAGTAATCCAGGACCTTGAAGAGGTTTGGATTGTGACTCTAGATTGGCCATCAATGAGTCCTGATGTAAATCATAAAGAGCATTTGTGGGACATCTTTAAGCGACCTATACGGGCACGAAATCCAGCTCCTAGGAGGATGCTGGCTATCTCTAGAGCTAGAGGAGAAAATACTAAACTGTTTGATGCTGTATTGTCATTCTTGTTCTTTCCAATTATATGTTGTAAACAAAATCAAGCTATTTTATTAATTTCTCTTTAAATCTATCGTAAGGCTTCAAATATGTAAATTAATTTCTATTAATACACTATAAGACTCTGGAACAAAACATTTAACAATAAAAAATATATGATGTTGTAAAGGAAAACAAATTAATATAAGAAAGACTTAACAATAAAATCTGCAATATTTTTGTCTGTGAGTGTATTTAACTTTGAAGAAATTTCGGAAAAAATCAATACTTTCTTATAAAACTTTGACGTCTTCTACCATTGGCTTAAATCGATCTATTTTGACGTCACGAGTCTGGCATCAAACTTTGTACACGTACTTTGCGGACACCCTGTATATGTCAATCTAAATTTTGTTTAAAGTTTATCAAAATTAGCTAGGTATAACAAAACTATCATTATTTTTAAATTCAAAGAAACAAAATAACTTTGCTGGTAGATTTGTATTCGATAGTGAATATATATATATATATATATATATATATATATATATATATATAACGTTTTTGCAATATTAAATATTCCAGTAAATAAAAGATGCAGACGACAATGTTTACATGTCTAAATCACATCAACTTTTCTTATTTTCGCTTAACGGCCAAGACAGCCTGATGTTGCACGTTCAAGTTCAATTACTCACCTAAAGAGTCCATTAGACCTTTTGTCCGAACTATCCAATGCAAAATGGTATTTTGGCTAGACGTCTACGTCGGTCTTCGTAACCTTTTTGACCTGCAGGCCGATGAAGGCATCGGCAAGAGGTGCAAGACGCACGGTGCGTCGCGACGGTCCTTAAACTCGACGCCGACGGCCGTTCACCCTGCAGCTCACTACCAGCAGACACAAAATTTGGGGATTAATAGCCAAGTAGAGTAAAATTTACGTGGATAACCAAAGGAATAATGGATTAGTTTAAGGAAATTTAATCAATATTACCCTTAATGCAAATTAATTTTAAATATTCCAGGGCGTTTGAAATAATACAACAGCTGAAATAATATTAGAATAATCAGAAACTAGTTAAGGCCAATCAGATCATCGGAAAACAGTTTGCTGTCACATAACTGTTAATAAAAATTCTGGTTAGCGCTGACTGGTTTGCGATTTCGCTACGAATAGTTCTATAACTATTAGATAGGAGTTTACAAAATTGGTATTGTGTGATTTGATCAGTCTGAAGAATGATAATTTAAAGTATCTGAAGTGTAATTAATCATGGATATATTTTTATTTTCTATTATTATTGTAGTTGGTAGTACCGATAAAATGTACTTACATATTGCATAAGTATTAAGTAATAATATTTTGGGTAATTAAAAGTACCAGCATCAGTACAAATGCACTAATTTAGCCTTCTGGTTGACAAAGGTAAGAAATGTTTTTAGCTGATAAAAGAGTCATCTGTTTTAATATAATAAACAGTTAAAGTTTGTTTTTTAGAGGTAATCTCCAGAAATATTAATCTATTTGAAAAGTTCTTTTGCTGTTTTAGAAAACGATAGTGGTGAAAAACGGGGCTGAATATGCAAAAAGTCGTGAAAAAAGTCTGTATTTCTGACTTCCACCGATGTTTATTACAGAATATGCCAGTAGTAAGATGAAATTTGACTTAGTTAAATTGTCACAGTTAAAGAGAATTAGCATTCTTATAAGGGATTTTAGGAATAAATCAATTCAATCTTTTCTAAATGTGTGGGAAATTAAATGAAGCCCATAAAATCGTAATATCAGTATATAAGTAAAAATTGATAATTGTTTATTAATATAATGATATATGACTATGTGTAAGGTAACAGCGCCTTAAGAGAAAGGAAGAGACAGAGCTAGATAGCGCTGCTAGAGATGGGAATAGAGTGTCTCCCTTAAAAACTAACGGTTGGTAACTTTGTTGATATAAACTTGCCTGTACTTTTAAAATTTTTTATTTTTCTGTTTTATTGCTTTTTGGAGAGTTTAAAAATAGGCATTAAGGTATAGCATATATAACTAGTGATTTACAGATACAGACCGTTGGTTCTATAAAAGCGCATTGGTTTTCGTTTAGAAAGAGATAGAGAGAAATAAGTCAATAGTGTCCCTTTTTCTATGGGCTGAATACGCACGATTTCCTTTACTTAATTCATTGGGAAATATCATTAGATGATGGCTGTCAGGCCAGAGGGGTATCGAGTGTACGAGGCTCTTAACTCCAACTATAAAAAGGGAGGTACCACTGATCTGTAGTGTCAGTGCCTTCGATCTCTCACTCGATTCCCGTTTTTATGATGTAAAGTCGCTTATAGAATTAGTTTATTTGGGAGAATAATTCTGTATGAGGTGTGCTAAGGAACGTATAACTGGGCCTAACGCACGGCATACTAAGGAACTTCTCTCCTTGGGAAGGAAAGAGCTGCGAACTGTGGTGGGATTGTTGACAGGACATTGTCATTTCAGGGGCCATCTTCATAGAGGATGAAACTGTTGACCATATCCCAGCATTCAGCGGACTGAAACAGAGATATTTTGGATATACAACTTTGTTACTGGAAGCAGTTAGGCAAGTTCAACTAACGAGGCTGCTTGGATTCGCAAAGGAGATCGGCCTCGAATAACCTACAGCTATGGTGGGATGTAAAGAGCCCAACGGAGGCCTAGGCATCGATGATCTAGTTTCACCACCCCTTTTTCATTCATTCATTCATTCATTAATCCTGTATTGGTGAGCAATTCTCTTTTGTGACACTTATATGTGTGGGTACTCCCTGCATTCTTCTTAGTTTAGCATCTTACCTGAGTCCTATCCAGTATAACTGACCCAAACTTAAACTACCGTCAGCATAGCATTCAGGATCATCGAGGCACTCAAGACCCACCGATATTTTAAAATTCTTAGGTATCTATAATTTGAATATCCGTTTCCGTTGAAGTTTTGGGTGAATAATATTAAATTTTGGGGATACGTCGGGTCGAATATTTCTCCAATAATTAGGACATGGTTTTAAAAATTATTTAAAATGTGCATTTAGACATGTCTAATATTCACATTTTGGGCGAATTCAGAATTTTCTTTGTAAATAGTCTTACGTGAAGTAGTGTAGAATTGTTAAAGAGTAAAATCAGTGATCATCTGTGTGTTTATTATTTGATTTGATCAACCTACACCAAAACCAGATAACTATATTTTATATTTTTCATTGTAGTCGTCGAGTCCAATAAATTAAATTATTTCCATTTTACGCGTGCCATAACTTCTTCTTCTTCTACGTTGACTAGGGATATCCCTGTTTGTCATTCCATCTACACCCGCCTTATTCTGCTGATGAAGAGAACCAGCTCTGGGCCCATCTCTTTGGTGGTCATCCTGGTAATCTTCTTCCTCTTGGTCGACCATACATACAAACTTTGGCTAGTCTCTTTTCACTCATTCTCTCAACGTGTTTTTTCCAACCTCTTTTTCTTTCTTTTGTCTATTTGACCACGTCCTGCACATTACATTTTTCTCTGATTAAGGTATTTGTCAGCCTATCTCTGATTGACAGGTTCAGCATTGATCTCAGTACTTTCATTTCGGTGGTTCTCATTTTCTGCTTTGTCTTCTTAGTGTCTGCTCTTGTTTCCGTGGCATAAGTTAGAATTGGTCGTATCATGGTCTTATATATTTTTGTTTTTCCCTCTATTCTCATGTATCTGTTTCGAAATATAACATCTCTTAAGCATCCTGCCACTTGTAGGGCTCTTGTATTTTGTGACAGTACTTCTCCAGTAAGGTTACGACAGCTTGTTGTGTCAATGCCTAGATATTTAAAGTTCATGACTTGTTCAATTATGGCATTTTCTATCTGTAGCTTACATCTTCTTGGTTCCTTGGAAATTACCATACACTTTGCTTTATTCGTTGATATCTGCATATTGTACTTCTTAGTTGATACGTTAAATAGGTGTGTCAATCTCTGGAGGTCGTCTTCGTTATCTGCGAGTAGGGCCGCATCATCCGCGTAGCATATTATATTGATATTGTGTCCGCCCGTCTGGTATCCGCGTTTCGGTCTGATGTCCTCTATTATGCGGTCCATTATCAAATTGAATAAGAAGGGGCTTAGCGAGTCTCCCTGCCTTATCCCTTATCCTTATCATAACATCATAAGAAATTTCCAGAATTCTGAACCCTGCTATTTTCCTTTTATTGCAGGAGCCAACAATTTTGAAACATGCAAGTTATTTCAAGTTTTGTCCAGCATTTAAAGCACTGAAATCATTTATTTAAATCTTGACTTTAGTTCCTGCAAGCTATTATTCTAGACATGAAACTTTATGACAGTTTTTTGTGCCTTGTTTCATTCAAAGATTATTCAAGTACTCGAGGTTTTGCCGTCCTTAATAGAAATCCTAATAAAATTGATGATTTGACCATTTTTTACCAGGAAATCTCGTTACATATTCTCGAGCAGCTGTTCATCCTTTACCTTCACAAAACCATAAACATATATTATATTGTTTGAAAATTGATGCGGCATTTTAAAAGAGTAGTAAATGTCTACAAATAATATTTTATAAAGACCTTAAATACTAACCCAATTATCTGATAATGACACTTCTTTGACTTTGATTTTGTTGCCTACTAAATTTTATATCAATTTTTTAAGGCATAATAATCTTTAGGTTTATTGTGTCACTCGAAAAATATGATGATCTCTTGTATGAAAACTTTTTCAGTATGCAATTAATAATATCTTATTTTTTAATTAAAAATAAATTTCGAATAAAAACGCAAAAAAATGAATAATAAAAAGGGATATATTTATTCAAATTGACATACAAAATTTTAAATACCGGTAGTAGATTTTATCCATTCACGAATCTCAGGATGTGTGATGCGGCTATAAGCACCTGGAGATTGACCACATGGATCATAGCCCCATGAAACGATTCCATATTGGACGCCATTAATAACGTAAGGACTACCAGAATCCCCCTAAAAAGAAAGTATTTCAGAATTTCTGTCTCTGTTAGAGTTACGAGATCAAAAAATGAAATTTTCTGACAATGTCCTTGACTTTTAGTTCAGATTTTAACATAAAACTCAATATAATTAAACAATAGAAGTAAACTACCTACATTTTCAACTAAAGAAATAGGCTATGTCATTAATTTATACGGCAACAAAAGAAAACAAAAAATTCAAGACAATTAGTTATGTAGGTAATATTTCCAACAAAATTTAAAATATATTAAAAAGACATAACATTAATATTGCTTTCAAAACGAATAATAACCTTGGTAAATATATTAAAAATAATAAAGATATGAGTTGCAAAGAGCAAAAATGTGGAGTTTATAAATTAAATTGTGGTTCATGCCAAAAAAGTTACATAGGTCAAACAGGCCGCAACTTTAGAGTGCAAAAAAGAGATTATTTACACAAAAAACACAATTCAACGTATGTAATACATCTTCTGTGAATTGGAATTTAGTAGAGTGATACTTACGTAACATTGCCCACTATAATTATCATTGCTACATATATACTGTACGGCATCAAAAGCACCTTCTCCAGCGTAGGCTTCAAGTATTTCCGTGCACTCTTCATCTGTCAGGAGTTGAAGGTTAATTTTTTGTAAATAATCTACCAAGTATCCATCAAGTGTAGCAAGTCCCCATCCAGCTAAAATGCCATCTACATGGTGTGGAATATCGTTATTATTGTCTGCTACTGTAATTGGTGAGGCAAGATCGCCAAAGGGAATTTCTTCCTCCAGCTAAAATTATTTACAATTGTCTAACAAAAGTGACTTAAATGAGATTTTTTGTTAAAAATTTGAAATGAATATACTGATACCGTACAATGAGCTTTGAAAATGGTAAACGAGATTTCACTGAAAAGTCAGCTGCCTTACAGTCCTGAGAAGGACTCAGCACAGACACGGGATACCCGACAATCTTCGATTATACCCTTGAGAACAACTGTTATAACATATATACAGGGTGATTCTCCGGGAATTTTATCAATCGATTGTATAGTAAATAGTAATAAGACACAGTGGTGACATCTCGATGGCTCATTTAGTTATACAAGGATAACACAAACCAACAATGTTGTGTAAAACCGCCATGTGATAGCGCAATGATAAATTTATATATATATATATATATATATATATATATATATATATATATATATATATATATATTTAGTTGGTTATTTTCTTGGGAATATGGTTCATTTTTATATTCAAATTACATATATAAAGTAATAATTGGAATAGCCGATAGAGCCATCACCCTTAGTAGTCCCGAATTTAGAAACAACTGCATCAAAAAAGCAAAAGATGTCCTTATGACAAACTCTTACCCAAATAATAATAATTAATAAAATTTTTTAAGAAAGGCTAGAAAAATACAAACATGGAAACACTAAAACAGAAAATTTAGAATACAATAAAACCAAAAAACAATATCTTTCCTTGCCATACATACCAAAACTTTCCGAAAACTTTCAAACTTTTTTTAAAAACAATATATAACCACTAGTCATAAGGGCCATAATTTACTTAAAAGCAATTTCAGCAAATTAAAAAGTGACATTCCAAAAAACAGAAAATCAAATGTCTACCAAATACCCTGCAAGGATTGTCCATCGAATTATATCGGCCAAACTAGTCAGTATCTGCAAAATCGTCTAAATGGACATAAATATGACAAAAAAAATATTACAGCCCTAAAAAAACACGAAATGAAACACAAGCACACCTTTGATTACGAAAATACAAAAATCTTGAAAACTGAAACTAACAAAGGAAAACGAGAATTTTACGAAATGATTGCAATAAAAAAAAATCCGAAAGCCGTAAACGATAAAACAGACATCAACAATCTAAATCAAATTTATTTTAACATATTAAAATAAATCAATATAAGGGAATTTCTAAAATAAATAAAACAATAAATAAGAATAATTTTCCGCTTTCAATTCTTCTAAATTGAATCACGATATTTTTTCAGAAAGATATCAGTTCAATTAAAAGACCCAAACTTTTTACGCCACTTAAAGTACCTAAAACATACACCATCTGGGTTCCACATTGAGTCAAGTCAATGCAGTTATAGGGTTAAAAATGTAGTGTCCATTCTTCTAACTGGAATTTTAAAAATACTTTTCAAAAGTGAATATACAAAAGAGTGAGTGATAACAATTGGTTTGTGATGTAATTAATTTTTGTTTAAAACAAAAATCTCTGTTCTTAATGGTAAGTTTTTAACCTCTTATTCCATATATAATAATATTAAAAATGTACATTTTTGCAGCATCCGCCGAAACTCTCAGTTGAAAAAGATTCGAAAGAATCGTAACGTCCTGAAAAATAAATATATATATATATATATATATATATATATATATATATAGAATAAGTATGACTACTTTATATATATAGTTTCAATATAAAAATGAACCATATTCCCAAGAAAATAACCAACTAAAAATATATTTAATGGTTCAAGAGAAATTAATTCCTATATATATATATATATATATATATATATATATATATATATATATATATATATATATATATATATATATATATATATATATTTAACTTTAAATGAAAAATAGTTACCTCTAATAGTGCTGTATCAAATATAAGCCCTTCAGGCGACTCATTGGGTTTATATTTTGGATGTAGGAGACAATTCTTTACTTTAATAGACGTATCGGGGAAACCATCTCCATTATGTAATTGATTTGTTCCATAAACTATTGCTGCACTAGAAAAAAAAAAGAAAATGGTACTGATGGAATTAATTTAGTTCAATAAATCTGGAGAAATTATTTATTTTTTGTTTTCTTGTACTAAGAATATGGTCCAATCTAAATTAGTTAAGAGCTAGTTTGTAAGTCAGCAGGAAAAAAATTCTCTTCTCTAAATCTGATTTCTCTATTTTAAATAGTACTAAAAAACCAAAATTCACTAATTGGATTATTATGAATTTTTATTAGGAAGCAACCGGACTGATCAAATCTTTAGAAACCATAGAGAAAACATACACAAATAAATATTTTCTTCTTTTTAAATACAAAATCCTTTCCTAACTTAAAATTCTTAATGTCATAATACTTCTAATTAAACATGTAATTCATTCACACAAAGTTACTTAGAATTGTAGTTAAAATTTGTCAGAAAAATAAATCAATTACTCTCAATACTTTCTGAATCCAACTTGGTTGGCTAAAATTCTAAAATTCTTTGTGTTGAGAATATCTAACTTGGCTCCATTTATAAACACATTATTGGATTTTCTTAGAAAATCGCCTCAATTTTGATTTCGAGATCAGAATTTCTAAGGTTCCAGTCAAGTTATCATTCGTATCATATATTTCTTGTCTTCAAAGAACTATTGTATGCTTGATTTTTAAAATAATATCTATTATATAAGAAAATTTACATTGTATCATCCTGAATACAATGACCAGCTGTTAAAATCCATTTTGGTCCTATTATTGATCCTTCACACCAAAAATAACTATCTTCAAGAAGTAACTGTACCTGTAATTTAGAGAAAAACAAATTAAAATATGACCTTTCAATAAACTTCAAATAGAACTAGTAATAACTTTTAAACTATTCTGAAAAAGTCATAAATTATTTTCGAGTACTTTCTCGGTTGGTCGTAGTTTTCAAATTTTTCATTATTTTAATCAGTCAGTAATTCTGTTACTTTTTGTAATTGATATTTTAATTGTTAATTAAAAGTAGTTTTACCTACCAAATAGGGAAATTCACCCTCTTCAGCATCTGTTCCGTTAATTATTCTCAGAGGTGGCCTTGCCTCAACTGAAAAAAAAATAGAATGTGTTAATATCAAACCAAGAACTTCTGTAATTAATTCGGAACGATTAACTTCAATGTTACACCAAGTAAATTAATTTGGTGTAAAATTACTCAACCTTTAAAAACAAAATTTTCTTAAAAGAATTTTTCCATCACTTAACATCAGATATATGTAAAATCGTTGACGCATCAATTCAGTATTTTTCCGGGAATAACTTTGTTCATTCTCTTGAAAATTTACAGACGTTTTGCCAAAGTCTTATTTGACATCTTCTGTGCTTGCTGGTTGAAGATTAATCAAGCTGATCTTCAGTTCAATTCGACATTTACTAGATGCCCGGAGATAATACTAGCAAGAAAAGAAGGCTAAATATGTTGAACTGGTTATTGATATCCAACAAATGCGGAAGGTTGATACTGATTAACACGTATTCGATAGGGCTAAAAATAAAGAGTCTAGAGCAGCGTTTCCAGGAAACAAACTGTTTGTATATATTCTTTCCTTTTTTCTGCTTGAAAAAATAATATATATAAACAACTATTTAAATACGGCTGATTGATTTATTTACTTCCTAGTGAAATTTTAATTTTTCGGTAGGTATGTTTGCAAAAAAGTTGTTAAAGTCATCAGGTGATATTTCAGTGCTCTTATTTATCCTTTTCTTACCTCTATTCTGGTTTATGACAATCCACAGTTTTAGAAGGGTTTCGCAGTTCTGATCATATCATCACTGGCTTATTTTTCTGCTGCTTTGAATACATCACGGTAATGCTCTTTATATAGTCTGTAGAGCTCTAGGTCTCCAAGAGTATTGTGTTGCTTCCTGAGTTCATTGAGAAATCTCACTGAATCCCTCAGCTTCTTCAACTCATCATCAAACCAGCCCACTTCATCACAATCAACCGAGAATACTCGGCGCTCCTTTTCAGGGAACGACTATTAGGATTTCTATTAATGAATCTACGTTAGTGTTAGGGCACCCAACAAAATCCCAGCTGCAATTCTCTATCTGATTATAGAACTGGAAAAGGCCTTTTCAAGTTTTAGATCTAAATCTGTTTTTTGTGTAAGATTTATTTGGCTTCAAACAAACAAGCTGAATAAAAATGATCCGAAATACCCAGGTATAAAATTCCGTCTCAATTACATCAGTTTTAAAATTGATAAAAATGTTGTTAAGACAGGCAGGTCCCCTCGTAGCCCCAAAGACCACTTTGTGACACCCGTAGCACTCTATAGCATCCTCTAGAGAACTCACAGTTTTCTGATTTGTGCCAAAATTTACATTAAAAACTTCCATTAGTACAATATTAGCGCACAAATCCAGAGTTATTATATATAGATTAAAATTTTTACAAAATACACAGTTTAGTTCAATATATTTTTCCAAATTTATGTTTGCAATTTGCTTTCAATCTACATGTTCATTTTGAACAAGCAGAGTTCCATCCCCCTCTATGCAGTTCCCAAGCTGTCAATCCGACCAGAGAGTACTTTATTCCAAGATTGTCAAGTTCATTTGGTGTGAGCCAATGCTTAGTATAACTGGCATAGGCTACGTTTCTTTCTGTAAGAGTGGCTTCTAGTTCTATGACCTTGTTTTTAAGGGATCTTACATTGCAATGCAGCAGTGTGACTTTGGCTTCAGTATTTAATTCTGATGTACTGTGTCTCTTAGGTTTAAAAAATTGTCTTTAGGTCAGGAGGCAGCATTTAATATGTATTCCTTCTCTTCTGTTGGTATACCTGGCTTGAAAGAGCCGTAGCATGAATCCTTTTTTTGTAAGGATCTTTTTACAGATACAGCCATTCTAACCATTTTCTTTTAGATATTCTAGGATGTCTTCCTCCTTCGTTTCAGTGGACAGTCTTGAGAGAAATAGCCAAAGTCATGTTTTTTTTCTAATATTAGTAGCTTTTAGTTGGGTTGTAGCAACATTTATTCCCTTGGTGAGTGTCGGCCTGTTTCCTGGCTCCTCCTTTTCCCAGTAACCTCTATTCAACCCTCGTAATCCTTTTGTTTTTGGTCATTTTTGTTTATGCTTTGTTGTTTCTTGTCAACTGCATTTAGGGCCAAAATGACTGCGGTTGACACTTGAGAGAACT
This sequence comes from Diaprepes abbreviatus, assembly GCA_034092305.1. Classification (NCBI taxonomy): domain Eukaryota; kingdom Metazoa; phylum Arthropoda; class Insecta; order Coleoptera; family Curculionidae; genus Diaprepes; species Diaprepes abbreviatus. The sequence goes on along the minus strand of JASJET010000019.1, from coordinate 5,014,960 downwards.
TTATTTTTTGATCAGAATCCTTTTCTTTGTTTTGCTCCCTTTTTTCTGAAGATTTAACGGCAGCTTCTGGTAATGATAATTGTTTCAGTTTATTTTCTGGTGAGTCGTTGGTACATGTTTTGGGAAGTGTCTGCCCTGCAGACATCTGATCGTTTTACCGTATATAAGTTAAATTTCCGTTTAACGCTGGTTTAGACCCAGCTTCATCCTTGGTAGCATAGCCCACTTCTTCTTCCGTCACCGATTGCATACTGTCGATGTCAATTGTGTCGTGGACGTCAGCTTTTGATAATTGAGGAGCAAGGGGTGGTTCCGGAAAAATGGCGGGAATGATGGAAAAGTTCCTAACGTCACTTTTTTCGGCTTTCTTTATTGTTTTTCCAGCTTCTGCTCCAGGGGCAATACCTTTTCACGCAGGAGATCATTGATTTCGTTAAGGCTCATCACTAGGAAACTCAATGATCCATTGTTCTGGACGTAGAGACGTAGTTTATCAGAGACTGTAAGTTTCGCATTGTCGATTTCAATTGATATTTCAGGGAAAGAAAGGAATTTTGACTAATAAACTGCTATTTTCAACCAATTCTTTAGCAAGACTATCGGCTCTACTTTAATATTTTGGGTCTTAAGATGCAATATAACAGTTAAAATTTTTTACAATAAGAGTGTTAACACAATTTGTGCTTTGTTGTTTATAGCATTGAGGATTGTGAACAGAAGAGAATTTATGTGTGCCCTGAGTAGTTGTGGTTCATCATATATTATAAGATTCCGCAGTAAATATCGAAGCTTTATCGTTACATTTGAATATACAGCTCACGTTGACACCGGGAGTTACAAAAGCACAGTGAACTTCTTAATGACTTTTTGAACCATCCGTGTAGATTTTTAGGTAGCCAGGATATTTTTCGAGACGCTGGTTTAGTACTGCAATGTTTAAATTGAAAAAATTTGTATATTTTGGAATCATGACATTGATTTTTAAAATTCTTTTTTCGTATGGAGCGTCAAATAAAACATGATTTTCTCCTTTTGCATGCAACTATCTAGATGTGGAGCCATGAAAACACTGGCAGTGTTTGTTTACTCCAAAGAAATATATTTTTTTTTTATTTATAGAACAAATCGAAATAGTCACAAAAAAATCTTGTTTCATTGCAGAAAACATAAATTATTTCTAATTTTCTTGACAACTCGCATAAAAAATGTCCATTTTATGTATTTATTGCATAAGCAAATGTAGTTTCTTGTTGCTAAATTATTTTTATGTTATACAAATGCGCAAAAAGTATTTATATTAATTACAATAGAATTTAATTCAATAACTATTGAAACTGATTACCAGATATTATTCCTGACGAGTTTAACCAGACATTTCTAGTTTCTAGATAATAATTCTTAAATATCAAAATCTACCTTGTATGATTATAAAAAAAATTGAACTTACCTTCATATTTAAAGGTGACTAGGATTGTGCAGGCAAGTGCTGTGATGATATATTTTTTCATGATTATTATTTTACGCTTACTTACGCTATATCGCCAATAATTTATTTTGATACCTTATATACTCATTAGCAAAGATTGCAATTGACGACTCTTATCATAATTTTTTTACAAAACAACGTGACAATTTTGAAAAATAATTCAAAAAAAAAATAATCTAAGGAATACTTTAAGGCGAATTTTTTGAATAGTTAATTATCTTATCATTATTTAGAATGTTGGAGAGATTAGTTGTGAAGACCTTGGAGGCATTGTTTCTCACGGTCATAAAAACAACTTTTTATTGCGAAGAAAAATTAAAATTTTTCTTCTCTTAATGACCATGCTATGTGTAGAGTTGCCATTAGGTATTTTTATAGCCTAATAATTCTTCAAATATGAACTTATTCGATTTTATCTTATTTTTACGAGTTTAGTTGTCAAGAATTTAGAGAAAAGTTGTTCTTTACAGAACAAATTTTTATTACTAAGAAAAATTAATATTTTCCTTCTCTAACTGATCATATTATGGGTACCATTTTCCTTAAGTAGTTTTTAAGCCTAATAGTTCTTAAAATACGAACTTATTGCATTTTTGTCAAATGCAAAATTTTAATTAAAAATTTGTTCTGAAGATGTAAATGTTAAAACTCTGTGGGTGAGACACTGAATGAGTAACGATACCCAATAGCTAAAATGTCTCTGCGTTCATTTTGCATCCAAGTGTATCGTGACTCTAGTGACGATATTGTTGTAGAATTCTATCTACAGGTTTGTTCCAACCCGCGTCAGAAACAGTTTCTGACCATCAGGATTCTGCGCATTAACTTATTACATATTATATTTAAGTTAATGCGCAGAATCCTGATGGTCAGAAACTGTTTCTGACGCGGGTTGGAACAAACCTTACAAGAACCTAAAAAAATCGTAAAAATAAAATAAACCTATAAAGCCGGTGAAATTACGAGAAATAACTGCACGTTGTCGGCGGTAACGGCACATAGACACCGACACAGACGGCGGCGCAGACATAAAGTTTTGGCGGACCGCGTTAAGCGCTGATCGGTTCCTTTTGGAAGACCTGACGGAGTGCCGAGAAAGTATAAATAGCACCCGATGTCGCGATTCGTTACCAGAATCTAATTGCCTATTAAAGAGCACAGATCTCTCAAATTTCATACACACGCGCACACGAGTATATAAGTCTTTTGAAGCATTTACTCAGGCGAAACGTGAGATTCTCTGCCGTTGCTGATTAGTCTGGCACTTGCACCACGTCAGAGAAAAGCACGGGGAATCTTCAATAGGTGGGCCACTTGTTGGTAATCTCTCAAGAGATTATTGTCAGTTTCTCTTCCAGAAGAAAAAAATTCTACAGATTAACACGTGAATAGGGAGTTTTAAATTTCCTAGAGGTTTTCCTGGAGCGCCCCTTTCGGCATCAAGAGGATCACTAAGCTGTTTACGCTAGTGCAATGGGGGAAGCCGCTCTGCTTACGACGGCTTAAGACGAGAGGTTCTTGGTTGTCCGATCAAGAATTCGATTCAAGAAAGAAGATTGCGGTGTTAGAAAGGCCAGGAAACCTCGTCTGTTAGACGGAAACTCGTTAGAGGCGAACTCTAGTAGCTGATATCAGTTCAGTGCTAAGGGAGGAACCTCAAAGTAAAGTCTTCAGTTAAATAAAAGCCATGAAACTAAAATTTTAGTAAAATTCTAGCGCCGTCGGAAAAAACAAGCTTCTCTAAAAACCTTTCCACGCCGAATTTTTTAAATTCTTGCGGAAACTGTTTAAAATAAATAAAATACGGAGTATTCATGCGTCTGCTTCTACGAATAAAATAATCTGCGGAAATTAAATTGCGTAAAGGAAACCTGATAGTGACATACCCGATTTAGACATCCCGATTGCCACAAATAATTTTCTATCAAGAGAAAATTAGTGACAACCTGATAGTGACATCGTTAACGGATCTAAGAACACTAGACGTGCCTTAGTTTGCGCTTAACACAAAAAAAAATTTCGGAATTAAATTTCGGAAATTTTATTAAGAGTCCCAACACTACATTTTAATTTTGACACAAAACTTAAGATCTAAAAAACTTTTACTGTAAAAAAAAATTCTATAAGAGCTCACGTCTAATTAAAAACAAATTAAAGTATATATTGGCCAAGTTCTTATTGAACCCAAATTCCATATACTTAATTTTTCTCATATATTAAGTATATTTAAAGTCCAGCCCTCCGTGATTTTTCTATTTTTATACAAAACATTCCAATTTAAGAGGAAAATAATTTATTTAAAAAATGTCCAATCCCTTCTCTCACAGTTCGTTCTGGTCTGATGAGGCGGGTGGCATTTCAGGTTGTCCGGGTGGTTTTGGTGGGACCTCCGCGGCCCCTCGTGAGGTCGCGCCAGACCTAACAGAATTCTATACTCATAATGAATCTGAAATGACCCGAATAAATCAAAATGCTCAATTAAATCATAACACTTCAATTTTTCCAATGGAACAGTTTTTAAATGACATCCAAGCTTCACTTCAAGGTAGGGACCACGTAACGCAGGGACAAACGCATACCAAAAATGACGATGATACGCAAGTCATTCACAGCTCGTATAGGTCGTTCGCGTTCGATTGAAACGTACCTCGTGGCGTTTTCGCGGAAAAACCGATCTCCATTAATAATTTTCCTGAAACGACGGAGGTGAAAATACGACAATATCTATAATAAAATTTTTATAAAAAAAATGAAATGACTTCTAAAATGGCGCTAAAAAGCAAAAATAACAATTTAAATTTTTTTGAAATTGCAATTTTTGAAGCTGACGCCAGATAATTTCTAAATGAAACAACTATTAACACGAGATATATACAAACTATAGTAAGACAGCGAATCATAGTTTGTTTGATAGTAGTTCGGCGCCGACTTCAAAAATTTCAATTTCATATAAAAATTTATATTGTTATTTTTCGCTTTTTTGCCCTTTTTTCAAATTTTAGTTTTGAATAATGTGTTATGATGTCCGTAAATTATTTGAACTAAGTTCTAAGAGAGATTGATGTATCTCGCAATGATTTCGAGGTCGGAAAAAATCTACCTATTTTATTCAAAATTGTATCAAATAAATATTTAGTCTGTCATTGTAGCTATCTTTAATTATAAATTAATTTTAGATTAGTAATATAGGCCCCATAACCTCACAATACCGATATTTAAAGAACTTTAGAAGTAAATTTTTTAGTACGACATATTTTATACTACATATTGAGTTTGTATATGCTTAGAAACAAAAATTTTTAGTCCTCCATATTGTATCTGTCATGTTAAGCTAAAAAAAAGTAACTTCAGGTTCGTAACCTATGACCCCGAAAACTCCCTAAATCAAATTAGAAAAAATATGATCAGGTAAAATGTTCAACTCAACAGATTGGATATAAATTGAATTTTAAAACGATTATTTTAACCTCTTAATTTAATCTGAATTTACATCAACGAAAAAGTCATCCTCATGTGGGTACCGGGACATATCGGGATAGAGGAAAATGATATAGTAGACAGGCTCGCGAGGAAAGGGGCTGAGATCCCATTTCTGGGGCCAGAGCCTTTCTATGAAATCAGCTGCAGCTTAATGCTGGAAGAAATAAACATAGAAGAAGAAAGCACGAGATTCAAGGATTGAGACAAGCGAAGATACTTCTGTGGAACTACGACCAGAAGACCTTCAAAGAATGCATAGGCTTAAGCAAAAACCAACTCAAATTTCTGACAGGGGTCCTGACGGGGCATTGCCACCTGAAGGGACACCTCAAGAAACTTGGACTGGGAGAAAGAGAAGAGTGCAGGTTCAGTGAGGAAGAGGACGAAACCCCTATTCATACCCATTCAAAGTGCAGCGCTCTAGAAAACCCTAGGATGCGATTTTTGAGAACACACCAAGTCGAAGAAGGGGAGCTACTCACCTTGAAGCCGTCCAACATCCTAAGATTCCTGAGGGAAATAGGACTGGAGGACCTACTCTAGCTGATAAGGTAACTCTTACGATGGCAGCAGTAGGGGGACACAATAGATCTACCCGGTCGCAGCGTACAGACCCCCAACTCTATGCACATACATATATTCACGAAATCCTCCTAATAGCAATTTTGGACAAAATTCGGACATGTAATATTTTTTGACCATTATATTAAAACTGACACATTAAACATTCTTAAAATAATTTTAAATCCGCTATTTACACCCTTAAAAACGACCAAGTACCAATTTTGAATAAAATCGAAAAATGAAAAATTTTTTGTTCGCCATATTTGATTCGCTATATTGAATCTTATAAAAAGTTCGCGTGTTGAATTTTTAAAAAATCCCCCAATACCGATTTTGGCGAAAATCAAAAAAAAGAAAATTTTTGTTTGCCATATTGGATCCGCCATACCGAATTTTTAAAAAATAATTTCAGGTTGGTTATGAACGATCCGAAAACTCCCCCATGTCAATTTTGAAGAACATCAGACAAAATTTATTTTTTTGCCTGCCATATTGTTAACGCCTTCTTGGATTTTACTGCACCAATTTCGTAACGTAAAAAAATTCATTCGAATCGGTGCCGCCATTCCGGAGTCATTGATAAAAAAATACCTAGCGGTGGAATTGAGAACCTCCTTCTTTTCGAAGTCGGTTAAAAACACTAACCTCTACTATGGACCCCTAATCTTCTGGGCTGTTGAAGCCAAAAAATGACAAATTATAGGCGTTTCTGCACATTGGGCGCCAGTCATATTTTTGGATCGTGGACAGATAAGGGCATGTGCATAAGCGACTTCTTATTATCGATCGGTTGTTTCGTAGCGCCATCCGTAAACAGCACAGTATTGGCTCAACATCATTTTTGTGTTAATTTTTGTCTTGTGAGTTGCTTGCGATTTAGAAGGATTTATATAGATGCCTAAAAAACCTAATTTCTTTGACATTTTTGTCAAACAATTGAGTTTAAAAATTATGAAAGATGACAATAGATTTTTATTTCTTAATAATCATTTATTTGACCATGTTTTAATGGAAAATCTAAGATCAAAATTAATTAACAGTATTATATTTTTGTATGCAAAAATAAGGTTTTTTTAGTTTTGCAAAGAAACAAACCCAGGGAATAAAAGGAGAATTTATAACAAAAAAGCTTTCCAAATTAGCTTTGTTTGCAGGCCAATAATATTTTTAATAAAAATGTGTACATAACTTATTTGTATTATTTTCCTTTTTCTCCATAGAGCAAACAAATAGTGTTGCTTTACAACGTTTTTGAATTTACAGTCTGTCTGTGAATTACATTTTTTCTGTAAATTTTACTTAAAAATTCATATTTTAAAAAGAATCTTAGTTACATATAGGTTCTGTTTTAGTATCACATTAAATTGCGAAAACATGTAGTATGATTTATTTTTAGCACTTTCCAAATGTTTATCAAAACATAAACTGAAGTTTGAAGCAGTAATTTCTTTAAAAAAGAAAATTCTGAAAATTCGTATAAAACCATAGAATAGTTTATTCTATCGTATAAAAAAAGTGCATTCATCAATATGTCAAGAAAATGTTACAAGCAATTTCTCATAACCTGTTGCATTACTTCAATTTATTTGGTAGCGCAAGTAAGTATAATTATGAATAAAAAAATGTATTCCCAAAATGAAGTTGGAATATTTTAAAACATACATATACGTACCTATAACTTACAATGATTATAATGCATCATTATTTTGTTATATACATAAAATATTTCAGTAGAAGGTTTCTATTCTAGGCAGAATCGAATATTGGCTCTATAATTTCTAAGTCTGTTGTACCTCGATAGTCATCCCTGAAGATGCCTTGTGCAGTCATAAGCCAAACGTCAAATAATAATCCCAATTTAACACGGTTTAAACCCAAGAACCACGATTTTCACAAAAAAATACATTTGAAAATGTTTGATGATTTGATCATCTCTTACCAGGGAAACTCGTTCCATATTTTCGAGCAGCCACTTATCCGATATCTTCACAAAAACCACAAACAAATATTATATTTGGCATTTTAAACGGGCTGTAAATGTCTACAAATAATTTTTTAACAACGCCGTTAATACGGATTGAATTATCTGATAATGACATTTCTTTGATTTTGTTGCCTACTAAATCTAGTATCAATATTTTAATTGCATTTCTATATGGTTATTGTGTCACTCGAAGATATAATGATTTCTTAGGTGAAGACTATCTTATTTTTTTTTTATTAAAAGTAAATTTCGAATAAAAACACAAAAAATGAACAATAAAAAAGAAATATATTTATTCAAATTTTCATACAATGTTTTAAATACCGGTAGTAGATTTTATCCAATCACGAATCTCAGGATTTGTGATGCGACTAAGACCACCTGGAGATTGACCACATGGATCATAGCCCCATGAAACGATTCCATATTGGACGCCATTAATAACGTAAGGACTTCCAGAGTCTCCCTAAAATGAAAATATTTCAGTCATAATTAAGGTTACCAGACCAAAAAATGAGATTTCCTGACAATGTCTGTCTGAATGTTGTACGAGGTATGTGAAGGCAGCGAGTTTTTTAAAATATGCACTGCTATTTCATCGTCACACATGCACTCCATCCGTATTGTAGCTTACGAATGCGAACTTCGTGCATCATGCGGTCGGTGTTTATATGTTTTATTTATTACTTGTATTTTCCTCTTTCAATTTAAAAAATCTTGTAAGTTACAGTTTTTCCCTGTTTCCCTGACAGACCGTCAAGATTTCGGACATGTCAAGAAAATTCCTGTCGTCTGGTAACCCTATAGGCCAGCGGAATTAGCAAAAATTTATTGTTAGTATATTTTTAACTGCATAGAAATCTTCAGAATGATAATAGTAATTATGTAATATCTTATGTTTCATTTTCTTTTTTGGGGAAAATTTCTTATTTAACAATTAAGATGTGACAAAACAGTTTTTTTCGAGTTCTAGAAAAAGCTATTGTTCTTCAAAAAAAAGTTTCAAAAAAAAGTTGTGTGTTTTGAAAATACTTACAAAATGAAGTAAAGCTCATTCAAATCGGATAATTTGTTTGTTAGTTATTGCAAACAAACCTACTAAAATTGCTGTTTTTTCAATCACTACATAGTATAAAACAAAGTCGCTTTCTCTGTCCCTATGTCCCTTTGTATGCTTAAATCTTTAAAACTACGCACCGGATTTTGATGCGGTTTTTTTCAATAGATAGAGTGATTCAAGAGGAAGGTTTATATGTATAATAACATCCATTAAATAGTGGAGAAATACTGTTATTTTTGAGGTTTCTAATGTGATGTCGTTAATTATCATATTTTTTTCCGCTTACATTGCAAACGCAGGCTGAACCGTACGAGATTTATCAAAATAATGTACTAATTATTTGTACACATTGAAAAGGTCTACAGAAAACTCCGCGATGGTATATGTCTATCTCTCATGGATATCCCACAATAACATTTTTTTGTCATTTACTTTTTACGACAAATAATGGCAAATTTTGAAGCGATTTTAACCAATACAGCATTAATCCTTATCCAATTAAATAGCTTAAATACATTGTTGATTTAATATAGATCTATATGGTCCTTTACAGCACAAGATTTAAATGAATATTTTCGAAGATATTACAGATTTAAAATTGCGGGAAGTAGCGCTTGCGGCGGTACTGGCCGACCGGGGCGGCGGCAGCGTGCCTATAAATAGCGCGTCGGAGGCCGATGTAATAATTGTTGTAAAAATAAAATAAATAGTCACAGTTTTTCTGTAGTGTATTTAGTATCAGCATTGCACCCGTGCGAAGCCGGGGCGGGTCCCTAGTTGTTAATAAACAATAGAAAAATTTATTGCATTAATTTTACAATACACCGAAAGAAGTCTCTTGTTACATAAAATAAGTGTGCAAAATTTCAAGTAAAAATATTCAATAGTTTTTTGCACAGTGAATTTGTTTATAATATTTTATGTTTTTTTGGTTGTTTATTCTCAGCGATATAGAGATCGTACAGTAATCTGCGGCACGCAAATGAAAGCTCGAAACTTATACTAACAATAACAAAAAAGAACCAAATTAATTGTTGATTTTAAATTGTTGAAATAGATAAACAAATTTGTGGTTGGCTTTTCGTTAGAAACAAATAGAATAATTCTTCGACAATTATTGATATCGAATTGCCGAAAAGTGAACGTGATAAGTGAGATTTTAGTGCATCTTTTGAAACAAAAACAAATTCTGTACGATCACTAGAAGCTGAGATAATTTTTTTTTTCAAAAAATCGCTGCTGCGTTGTTTTTTATGAAGAGATTAAATAAGCTCATAGGGAGATGGTTAAAACATTGTATACAGCAGTTTTCAATTATTTCAAAATTGTTGATGTTGCAATAGTGTAAAGCTGCACTTACTCCAAGAGTCAAAATGTGAGCAGTGAAGTGGGACGTTCTTTCAGCCTGTGGCGCGCGGAAAAAAACGTGACTCGGATGCTTCACATTCGTTTCACCGGAAAAATTTGGAATATCTCGGCGAATATTGGTAGTAGAATCTTTATTTTTTTTTTAATTTGTTGTTTCTCGACGAGATATGAAGAATGTATGATATGTTTTTGTAATCAAATTATTGTTAAACATAGCTATAAACAAATTGTTGCACGTGCGTTTCAAATTGCGAAAAAAATGTTACAGTGGTCATCAGTAAATTATTAATTAGGAATATTAAAAATCCGTTTGATTTTTAATGAACCATTAATATTTATGGAGTTATAGTATGAAACAACTTGCAACTATCATTTGCCGCCAAATTATTGGTTGTACAATAAAAACACATGTTAATTTTTATGTTTATTTTATCGAACAACATTTTTACGTATAAAATTTTTTACCAACATACATTTCTTTAACACCGATGGACACTCATTTTCGAAACCCCTATTGGTTTCATTATATTATTACAATTATCATCATCATTATCACTTTCATCTTAATAATCATTATTACTCTCATCATCATCACCACTCTAATCATGACATAATTATCATCATCATCATCAACATCATCATTATTATTATAATCATAATTATTTTCTCCCCTATTATTTTAATAGTCTTTGAAAATAATATTACAATAATTCTCTATTGGATAATCGCTTACAATATAATCGTCAAATGTAGATTATTCTACATCTGCATGCATAATAATAATGCTATCAATAAATGTTGCTATTTGTTTCATGCTATATCTCGATAAATATTAATGGTACATTAAAAATCAATCTAATTTTGAATATTCCTAATTAATAGAATACTGTTGACCATGTAACAATTTTTTCGTAATTTGAAAAGCACGTAAGTACGGTAATATTATAATTATGCTAAAAATGTATCAAAGTGCAACAATTTGTTTATTGATATGTTTAACAATAATTTGATTACAAAAACATATCATGCATTCTTCGAATTTGAAGCATTCGAGTCACGTTTCTTTGCGCGCGCGGCAGGCTGAAAGAACGCCCCCCTCCACTACTCACTTTCAGACTCTCGGAGTAGGTGCAATTTTAAACTATTGTTATATCAATAATTTTGAAATAATTGAGCTAAAAACTGCTGCTTACAACGGTCTAACTATCTCCCTATGAGTTCCTACTTAAATAATCATTTAATGTTAATAAACAACTCCACAGCGATTTTTTGAAAAAAAAAAACTCTATCTCAGCTTGTAGTGGTCGTACATAATTTTCTTTTTTTTCCAAAATGTGCAGCTATCGCGTCCACTTATTGGCATTTCGATATCAACAATTGTCGAAGAGTTATGAACAGAAAATAAAATTCTTGTTTTTAGACTGAGAATTTCTTTTTTAGGTGAGCGGGACATCAATACACGAAACGTGGAAAAAATTGGTAGCTTGAAAATGAAATCTGTGTTTGTTTATTGACTTTATTAGAATCCTCAGAAATCAACTTTAATTTATTATCATAATACAGAAGGGGTTTTTGACACTCCACACGAGGCAGTCAAAAGAGCACTTGATGACAGGAGAGTGGACAGAACGATGTCCAAATGTATAGCGCGGCTTTTCTCCACTAGAAGAATAGAGACAGAGATAGCACAGGACACTATCCCCTCTGTACCACCAGGGGATCTTCTCAGGGATCCTCTCTTCGCTTATGTAGAGGTTAATTGTAGATTGACTCTTCTGTGATCTGAGTGACCTAGGCATATCCTATCAGGGCTATGCCGATGACGTAGTCGTGATTGCAAGGCGTAAATTTGAAAATACCCTCCGTGATAACTAAATGAATTGAGTAAGAACAATGAGGTCCCCTCATACAGGGACACATTGGGGTAGAAGAGAATGAAACAGTAGACACGCTCGCGAGAAAAGGGCCTGAGACAATATGTCTGGGGCGCCAAGCCTTTCTGTGGAATCAGTAGTAGTGTAATGCTGGATTTATCAGAGTGATACTTACATAACATTGCCCATCATAATTATTATTGGTACATATATACTGTATGGCATCAAAAGCACCTTCTCCAGCATAGGCTTCAAGTATTTCCGTGCACTCTTCATCTGTGAGGAGTTGAAGGTTAATTTTTTGTAAATAATCTGCCAAATATCCATCAAGTGTAGTAAGTCCCCATCCAGCTAAAATGCCATCTACATGGTGTGGAATATCGTTATTATTGTCTGCAACTGTAACAACTGAGGCAACATCGCCAAGGGGAATTTCTTCTTCAAGCTAAAATTATTTACAATTTTCTAACCAAAGAGCGATCAGTGTAATACCGGGACACCACCAAATTCTTTGAATTTCTTTTTTTCTCAACTAAATTGAGAAGAGTGACTTACATGAGAATTTTTGGTAAAAATTTGAAATGAATATACTGAGATTAGTTTTGACTTACATCTATTAAATGAAAGTTACCAAACTTAAATTATATATATATATATATATATATATATATATATATATATATATATATATTGATTTTCTTGAACCGTTAACATTTATTTTTAATTTTTTCTTGGGATTCGGTTCGTATTTAGAATACAGTTTTCATCGTTCTGACGTTTCGTTCTTTATTTAGAACATTTTCAAAAATAATCGTCTAAAATTTAAAACGAATTATGAATATAATATAAATACACCTATAATACACACTTAAAATTCAACATTTAAGACAATAACATTTAAAACAATATCAGAAATTAAAATGATGATTATTTAAAAGATTATTTTTAGTAAATTTTATGTACCTTGAGATTTCGTCAAAACTATCGTTAACATCAACAAACCACCAAGGATTTGCATTTTATATTCGGGGACATGATAAATAATAAAATTTTTATAAAAAAATTGAACCGACTTCTAAAAGTGCGCTAAAAAGTGAAAAATAACTAGAAATTTTTATATGAAATTGAAATTTTTGAAGTCGGCGCCAAACTAATACCTGATAAAATATGATTTGATAAACAGATTAAAAATACTTTATTTGCAATTGCTTTCTTATCATAATTTGTATATATTAGTAGTTATTTATTTTATTTAGAAATAATTTGGCGCCGACTTCAAAAATTTCAATTTCATATAAAAATTTCTAGTTATTTTTCACTTTTTAGCGCACTTTTAAAAGTCGGTTCAATTTTTTTATAAAAATTTTATTTTTCGATTTTTAGTTTTGAATTCATTACGATATTCAGAAATTATTTGAACTAAGTACTAATCGAGATTAGTGTACCTCGCAATGACTCCAAGGTGACAAAAAGTATCCATTTTATCCAGAATTGTAAATCACCCTAAAATGAACCACTAAAAATTCTCTGACTTAGAGTTCTCCAAATACCAATTAAATTGTGTTAAACAAATATTTAGTCTGTCATAGTAAATCCACTATCTTAAATTTCAAATTAATCTTGAATTGGTAATATAGGCCCAAAACCTTCCAATATCGATATTTAAAGGACTTGAGACGTAAGTTTCTTAGCCCGATATATTTTATATTGCATATTGAGCTTGTTATACGCCACAAGAACCCAGCAATATCAATTTTAGATAAAACTGGAAAATGTAAAATTTTTATTCCTTCATATTGTATCTTATCCATCTAATAGTTGTAAAAAATTAACTTCATATTCGTAATACACCGCCCCCAACTCCCTAATACCAAATCTGAAAAAATGCGAATAAGGTAAAATTTTCAACCTACCATATTGGATCCGCCATATTGAATTTCAAAAAAATAAGTTTAACGTCTTAATTTAATCTAAATCTAAATCCTTCAAAGCCCCTTAGTACCAATTTTAGATGAAATCTAGAAATTTAAGATTTCTAGACCGTCATATTGCCTCTGATATATTAGATTTTCTTAAAATAATTTTATATTCCCTATTTGCATCCTCAAAAACTATTTAGTTCCACATTTGAACAAAATCAAAAAATTTTTAGTTAGCTATATTTTCATTCGAAATATTGAGTCTTGAAAAAATTCTATTTAATTCATAATTTACATCCTCAAGAACCCTCTATATCAGATTCGTAATGTGCTATCCCAAAAACACCACCAAATCAAATTTGAAAAAAATCGGACAAAATAAATTTTTGTCCACCATATTGGATACTCCATAATGATTTTTTTTAAAAACATTTTGAATTCGTCATGTGCGACCCCGAAAACTCCCCCGTATCAATTTTGGAGAAAATGGGAAAAAATTAATTCTTTTGTCCGCTGTATTGGATCCGCCATATTGAATTTTTTAAAAATATTTTGAATTCGTTATGTGTAACCTCGAAAACTCCCCCATACCAATTTTGGAAAAAATCGGACAAAATTTAATTTTTTCGTCCGCCATATTGGATCCGCCATATTGAATTTTTTAAAAATAATTTTATATTCGTCATGTGCGACCTCGAAAACTTCCCCATACCAATTTTGGAAAAAATCGGACAAAATTAAATTTTTTCGTCCGCCATATTGGATCGGCCATCTTGAATTCTTTAAAAATAATTTCAGATTCGTTGGGTACAACTCCGAAAATTCCTCCATACCAATTTTGGAGAAAATCGGACAAAATTTATTTTTTTGGCCACCATATTGTCAGCGCCATCTTGGATTTTACTGCACCAATTTCATCTAAAAAAATATGGAACCACCGCAGCAACTTCCTTTACATAACGTAAAAAATTTCATTCAAATCGGTGCAGCCGTTCCGGAGAAATCGGTGTACATACATAAAAAAAAAATATATATACGCGACGAATTGAGAACCTCCTTCTTTTAGAAGTCGGTTAAAAAATTAATTAAAGGAATTTGTTTTAGCTTTTAAGGTGATATAAACATTTTTGATGTTATTAAGGGAATATCTGCGTCTAAATTATCTTGTTGTAAATTGAGATTGTTTATGTTAGTTCTGTCATTTACTGTATGTATTTCCTTTTTGATGGTTATATATATATATATATATATATATATATATATATATATATATATATATATATATATATATATATATATATAACTTCAAATGAAAAATAGTTACCTCTAATAGAGCTGTATCAAATATAAGCCCTTCAGGCGACTCATTGGGATGATATTTTGGATGTGGAAGACAACTCTTTACTTTAATAGACCTATCGGGGAAACCATCTCCATTATGTAATTGATTTGTCCCATAAACTATTGCTGCACTAGAAAAAAAAAAAAGAAAATGGTAATGATGGAATTAATTTAGCTCAATAAATTTGGAGAAATTATTTATTTTTTATTTCCTTGTATTAAAAGACTCTTTCTTTTTTTGAATAGTCCATTCAAAAATCTATATATTGCTCTATTTACTCTTTAAGAGATTTTTTCTTTAAAAAATATGACTCCCAAATCTAAATTAGTCAAGAGCTAGTTTGTAAATCAGCAAGAAAATTTGTTAATTGTATTATTATGAACTTTTATTGGGAAGCAACCAGACTGATGCTAGAAGCTTCAAAAGTGATAATTTCAATCAAATCTTTAGAAACCATAGAGAAAACGCACACACATAAATATTTTTGGCTTTTTAAATACAAAATCTACTTTCCTGACTCAAATAAAATTCCTGTAACAACACTTAAAACTAAACAGGTAATTCATTCACACAAAGTTATTACAATTGTAGTTAAAACTTGTCAGGAAAATAAATCAATTACTCTCAATACTTTCTGAATCCAATTTGGTCGCCTAAAATTCTAAAATTCTTTGTATTGAGAATATCTATCTTGAATCCGTTTATAGACACATTATTGGAATTTCTTAGAAAATCGCCTCAATTTTGATTTCGAGATCAGAATTTCTAAGGTTCCAGTTAAGCTATCATTCGTATCATATATTTCTTATATGTCTTTAAAGAACTCTTGTATGCTTTGAAGTGTGAGTTTTAAAATAACATCTATTATATAAGAAAATTTACATTGTATTATCCTGAATACAATGACCAGCTGTTAAAATCCATTTTGGTCCAATTATTGATCCTTCACACCAAAAATAACTATCTTCAAGAAGTAACTGTACCTGTAATTTAGAGAAAAACAAATGAAAATATGACCTCTCAATAAGCTTCAAATAGAACTAGTAATAACTTTTAAACTAGTTTGAAAAAATCATAAGTTCTTTTCGAGTATTTTCCCGGTTGGTAGTAGTTTTCAAATTTTTTATTATTTTAATCAGTTACTAATCCTGTTAATTTTTGTAATTATTATTTTTATTGTTAATTAAAAGTAGTTTTACGTACCAAATACGGAAATTCACCCTCTTCAGCATCTGTTCCATTAATTATCTTCAGAGATGGCTTTGCCTCAACTGTAAAAAATAGAATATGTTAATATTAACCCAAGAATTTCCGTAATTAATTTGCCACGATTAATTTCAATGTTATATCAAGTAAATTAATTTAGTGTAAAATTACTCAACCTTTAAAAAAAATTTCTAAAAAAAAAATTTCCATCACTTAACATCAGATATATGTAAAATCGTTGACGCACCAATTGAATATTTATCCGGGAATCCAACCGTTCGTTCTTACAGTTTCTTTTAGAAATTTGTAGACATTTTGCTAAAATCTTATTTGGCATCTTCTGTGCTTGTTGGTTGAAGATCAATCAAGCTGATCTTTAGTTCAATTGGACATTTACTGGATGTCCGGAGGTAATACGAGCAAGAAAATAAGGCTAAATATGTTGAAGTTCTTATAGATATTTATCAAATGTGGAAGGTTCATACTGATTATCACGTACTCGATAGGCCTTAAATTAAAGAGTCTAGAGCAGCGTTTCCAGAAAACAAACTGTTAGTATATATTCTTTCTTTTTCTCTGCTTAAAAGGATAATACATATAAACAACTATTTAAATACGGCAGATTGATTTAATTCACTTCCTACTGAAATTTTGATTTTTCAGTAGGTATGTTTGCAAAAAAGTTGTTAAGGTCATCAGGTGATATTTAAGTGCTCTTATTTATCCTTTTCTTACCTCTATTCGGGTTTATGATATTTCATAGTTTTAGAAGGGCTTTCGCAGTTCGGATCATATCATCATGGGCCTGTTTTTTTGCTGCTTTTAATACATCACGGTAATGCTCTTTATATAGTCTGTAGAGCTCTAGGTTTCCAGAAGTATTGTGTTGCTTCCTGAGTTCACTGAAAAACCTCACCGAGTCTTTCAGCTTCTTCAACTCATGATCAAACCAGCCCATTTCACCACAGTCAACCGAAGCTTTCTATTAAAGAATCGAATTTTTGCACTACGTTAATGTTAGGGCACCCAACAAAGTCCCAGGTGCAATTATCTATCTGATTATAGAACTGGAAAAGGCCTTTTCGTCGTTACTAACTAAATTTGGTTTTTGTGTAAGATTTAGTTGGCTTCAAAGAAGCATTAACCTGAATAGTTTGAGAAATGATCTGAAATACCCAGATCTAAGATATTCATTTCAATTAGATCAGTTTTAAAATTGTTAAAAATGTTGTAAAGACAAGCAGATACCCTTGTAGCCACAATACCTATTTTGTTAAACCCGTAGCACTCCAGAGCATATGCAATTTTCTCATTTGTGCCCAAATTTACATTAAAATCTCCCGTTAGTATACCAGAAATCAGAGTCTGTAAAATATCTTAAAGTGTCCCAAGAAACGTATCAAAATTACTTGAAGGCGCCCTAGAGATAATTATTATATACAGATTAAAATTTTTACAAAATACACAGTTTAGTTCAATATATTTTTCCAAATTTACATTTACAATTTGCTTCCAATCTGCTCGTACACGCCAATTTTGAACAAGCAGAATTCCATCCCCCTCTATGTAGTTATCCAGCTGTGAATATGGCAAGATTGTCAAGATCATTTGGTGTGCGCCAATGCTTAGTAAAGACTTTGTTTCCAAGGGATCTTACATTGCAATGCAGCAGTGTGACTTTGGCTTCAGTATTTATTTCTGATGCACTGTGTCCCTTAGGTTTAAAAAACTGTTTTTAGATCAGAAGGCAGCATTTAATATGTGTTCCTTCTCTTCTGTTGATATACCTAGCTTGAAAGAGCTGTAGCATGAATCCTTTTTTGTAAGGATCTTTTCACAGACACATCCATTCTTGCCATTTTCTTTTAGATATTCTAGGAAAACTCACAGAAGATAGTAAAATTCTGCGAGGCGTCAGACACGGCTGCATACTATCTCCACTGCTTTTTAATATATATTCAGATAAAATCTTTAAACAGGCTACTTAAAGACAACGAATGGGAGTACAAATCAATGGAGAATATATAAATACAATACGATATGCTGACGACACTGTTATCCTAAGCGACAAACTACAAGACCTTCAACATCTATTAAACTGTGTTAACACTGAGGGTCAGGAAATGGGACTCAACATGAATATCAAAAAGACAAAATTTATGGGCTTTAGTAGACAACCTCATCTTAACGCTTCAATACAAATAGAAGGAAAAAGTATAGACAGGGTTACTCATTTTAAATATCTTGGATGTTATATCACCGAAAATCTAAACCCAGATAAAGAGATAAAGTGTAGAATAGAGACTGCTAGAACAACTTTTCAAAAAATGAAACCACTTTTCTGCAATGATAACCTCAACCTAAAACTACGACAGAGAATGATTAGATCATAGGTCTGGCCGGTGTTGCTATATAGGGCAGAGATCGGGACAATTAAGGCTGCCACGATTAATCGGTTAGAGGCTCTCGAAATGTGGTTACACCGGCGAATGTTGAGAATACCTTGGACAGCTAGGCAGACCAACGAAATGGTACTCAATAGGGCCGACACAACTCGTTTACTATTAAACACTGTGAAATGTAGAAAAATTTCATATCTTGGACATATATTCAGAGGGGAGCGATATAGAATTCTTCAGCTAATCATGATGGGTAGAGGGACGTAGAGGGGTAGGAAGGAGACAGGCTTCCTGGTTGAGGAATAGTCGTGAATGGACAGGTATACGTAGCGCGAGGGAACTGTTCCAGCTGGCGCAGGACCGTGAAAGACTTGCCAATGTAATTGCCAACGTCAGGCGGACCTAATATGGCACTTGAAGAAGAAGGATGTCTTTCTCCTTCGTTTCAGTGGACAGTCTTGAGAGAAATAGCCTAAACCATGTTCTTTTTAAGTATTAGCAGTCTCTGGTTGAGTTGTAGCAATATTTACTCCCCTGATGGGTGCAGGACTGTTTCCAATTACGTCAAATTTCCTTCTTTTCCCAGTAACCTCTATCCAACCCTTATAATCCTTTTGTTTTTGGTCATTTTTGTTTATGCTTTGTTGTTCCTTGTCGGCTGCATTTAGGGCCAAAGTGACTGCGGTGTATACTTGAGAGAACATTATTTTTTGGTCAGAATGATTTTCTTTGTGGGGCTCCTTTTTTTTTGAAGATTCAACAGTAGCTTCTGGTAATGATATTAGTTTTTTTGGTTTATTTTCGGGTGAGTCATTGATACACGTTTTGGGAAGTGTCTGCCCTGCAGACACCTGATTGTTTACTTTGTACATGAGTTAAATTTCCGTTTAACTCTGGTTTGGACCCAGTTTCATCCTCGGTAGCATAGCCCACTTCTCCTTCGTTGCCAACTTCACATTGTCGATATCATTTGTGCCGTTGACGTCGACTTTTGATGATTAAGGAGTAAGGGGTGTTTTCGAAAAAATGACGGGAACGGTGGAAAGTTTCCTAACCTCACTTACATTTTTCGGCTGCTAATTTATTGATTTTTCCAGCTTCTGCTCCAAGGCTAACACCTTTTCACGCAGGAGATCATTTATTTCCTTAAGGGTCATCACTAGGGAACCCAATAATTCACTGTTTTGGACGTAAAGACGTAGTTTATCAGAGCCCGCATTGTCATTGCAGTCAGCACAAACAATCTCGTTCATTACTTGAACCATGAAACCTGCCGATCTTACTATACATTAGCTGTGATAAGATTTCATACACTTAACACATTTTAAACTTTAGGTATTTTTTTTTCATAAATATCGCAGAAAATTATGTTTTCTTTATTCCACATTAACAAAGCATTTTCATCGTCCGTTATCTTCCACTCACTCCATGCTAATTTCAGTTGAAGCTTCAGGGAAAGAAAAGTATCCGAGACAGGATTTTTGACTAATAAACTGTAATTTTTAGCCAATTCTTTAGTAAGACTATCGGTTCTACTTTATTATTTTGGGTCTTAAGATGCAATATAAGAGATAAAATTTTTGTGTTAACACAATTTGTGTTTTATTCTTTCTAGCATTGAGGATGAGGAGAGAATCAATATGTGCTGTGAGTAGTTGTGGTCGATTATATATTATAAGATTTTTATGATGGCTTGGGCTTCCGCAGTAAATATCGAAGCTTCATCGTTACATTTGAATTTACAGCTCACGTTGACATTGGGAATTACAAAAGCACAATCAACACAACAATTACTTTTTGAGTCACCCTTGTAGATCTTTAGGTAGGCAGGATATTTTTCTAGACGCTGATTTAGTATTGCAATGTTTAAAATGAAAAAATTTGTATATTTTGGAATTTCATAGCGAGCGTCAAATAAAACATGTTTCTATCTATTTTGCAGGCAGCTACTTAAATGTGGGGTTATGAAAAAATTGACAGGGTTTGTTTGCTCTATAGTAATTTATGTTCATATCCTTATATCTTTATTGAGAGTTTGTTTTTAATACTGTGCATCTAATTTCGATTAAAATATTTTCCAATAATTTATATGATGAAAATATGATTTCAAATAACACTAAGTGGTATTTTTATAGAACAAATCGAAATATTCACAAAAAAATCTTTTTTCATTGTAAAAAAGCTAGCTTTTAAAATTCGCAATATTTGAGGCGCCCGCAGTAATACCACCGTTTATTCTACTAGGACGCTGACTTTAAAAAAGTGTTAAATAAACAAACAGTTCATAATTTATTGTTTACTTATGTACATTTTATGCATTTATTGCATAAGCAACTGCGGTTTCTTGTTGCTAAATTATTTTTACGTTATACAAATGCGCAAAAAATATTTATATTAATTACAATAGAATTCAATTACTATTGAAACTGAATACCAGATAATATTCCTGGCGATCTTAACCAGATATTTCTAGTTTCTAGATAATAATCTATAAGTATCAAACTCTACCTGGTATGATTATAAAAAAAATTAAACTTACCTTCATATTTAAAAGTGATAAGGATTGTCCAGGCAAGTGCTGTGATGATATACTTTTTCATGATTATAACTTTACGCTTACTTACGCTATATCGCGAATAATTTATTTTGATCACTTATATACTCATTAGCAAAGATTGCAATTAATGACCTTATCATATTTTCTTTTAATTATATTAAGAGATAGCACAGTAATTATACTTTTTTACAAAATAACGTCACAATTTTGAAAAATAATTAAAAAAAATCTAAGGAATACTTTCAGGCAAATTTTTTGAATCGTTAGTTATCTTATCATTATTTAAAATGTTTACGAGATTAGTTGTGACGACCTTGGAGGAAAGCATTGTTCATTAAGGCAGTAAAGACAAATTTTTATTACGAAGAAAAACTAAAATATTTTTATAGCCTAATAATTCTTCAAATATGAACTTATTGGACTTTATCTTATGTTTACGAGGTTGTGAAGAATTTAGAGGAAAGTTGTTCTTTACGGTAATAACAACAGATTTTTATTATCGAGAAAAATTAATATCTTCCTCCTCTTACTGATTATACTATGAATATCATTTCCCTTAAGTATTTTTAAAGATTAATAATTCTTACAATACGAACTTATTGCATTTTTGTCAAATGCAAAATTTTAATAACAGATTTACTCTAAAGATGTAAATGTTAAAATTCTGTGGGTGAGACACTGAATAAGTAACGGTACCCAATAGCTAAAATGTCTCTGCGTTCATTTTGCAACCAAGTGTAACGTGATTCTGTTGACGATATCTATAATAAAATTTTTATAAAAAAAATTAATTTAACTTCTAAAAAGGCTCTAAAAAGCAAAAAATAACAATTTAAATTTTTTATGAAATTGATCATTTTGAAGTTGGTGCCAAATTGTTTCTAAAAGAAGCAACTACTAACACGAGATATATACAAACTGTAGTAAGACAGCGAATTAGAAGTAGATTTTTTAGTCTGACATATTTTATCCTACATACTAAGTTTGTATACGCCTTAAGACCCAAAATTTTTAGTCCTCCATATTGTATATGTCATATTAAGCTAAAAAAGTAACTTCAGATTCGTAACCTATGACCCGGAAAATTCCCTAAATCGAATTTGAAAAAATATGACAAGGTAAAATGTTCAACCTAACAGATTTGATTCGCCATATTGAGTTTCAAAAGAATTATTTTAACCCCTTAATCTAATCTAATTTACATCCTCGAAAACCCTCTAGTAGCAATTTTGGACAAAAGTCCGTAGTGTAACATTTTTAGACTGTCATATTGAAACTGACACTTTAAATATTTTAAAAATAAATTTAAATCCGCTATTTACATACTTCCTCAAAAACGACCCAGTACCAATTATGAATAAAATCGAAAATGTAAAATTTTTAGTCCGCCATATTTGATTCTCCATATTAAATCTTATAAAAAAAATTAAATTCATAGTTTACACCGTGAAGAACTTCCCTCTACCAAGAAAATCAAAAGATGTGAAACTTTTAAGACGCCATATTAAATCCGCCATATTAAATTTAAAAAAAAAAATTTTAAATATATTATTAGCACATGCAAAAATCCCCCCTATACCAATTTTAGAGAAAATCGGAAAAAAATAATTCTTTTGTTTGCCATATTGGATTCGTCATACTGAATTTTTCAAAAATAATTTCAGATTCGTTATGAAGGATCTGAAAACTTTTCTATAATAATTTTGGACAAAATCGGAAAAAGTTAATATTTTGTTCTTCATATTGAATCTGCCATAGTGAATTTTTTAAAAATAATTTTAGATTCATTATGTGCGACCCCAAAAACTCTCCCATATCAATTTTGGAGAATATCGGGCAAAACTAAATATATTTGTCCGCCATATTGAATCGTTTAAAAGTAATTTCAGATTCGTTATATGCGGCCTCGGAAACTCATCCATACCAATTCCGGAGAAAATCGGACAAAATTTAGTTTTTTGTCTACCATATTATTAACGCTTTCTTGGACTTTACTGCACCAATTTTGTCCAAATGATATGGGACTACTAGTGGAAAATAACGTAAAAAAATTCATTCGAATTGGTGCCGCCATTCTGGAGTAATGTACGGGGTGTGCCATTTTCATCACTTTTGGGGGTATCGGAGTTATTAGCAAAGATATAGTGTTGCGGTTTTTACTTTAGGGACCTATTTTTTAACGAACGAAAGATTCCGGTGTCAAATTTGTCATGGCTCACTTAATTTTTAGTCTACAGAGTGATTTTGAAGACCTTCGCTTTTTAGGCACATCTCGTATTTCTGTTATTCGCTAATTTATCAAAAAGGTAAAAACTGCTTTTTATAGAATTTTTTACGTTGAGTTCAGTGGCGCAGTTAGGTTTTTTTCTAAAAAGTTTAGTTTTTGAGATATTAACCAAACTTATGATTCTTTATTATGATTTCAAGCCAAACGGTTTCACACTCCCTCCAGGGGATATTGACTCATACCAGGTATACAAAGACACCAAAAGTATGAAGCTCTGTGGGAACCCTTTCCATGTTACCGGGAGATTCGCGCGGTTGCGAGGAAAACTGCTTTCTGAATAGGTTTATACAGATGCTCATTAAGGCTCAGTTCCTTGATGTTCTGCAAATATTTATTTAGTGTCACTTCAGTTGTTGATAAAATTATGGGAATCGTTTGGACTCTGTTCATTACCTATTGTCTTCGAATTTGTATCTCCAGATCTCTGTATATGGCGATCTTCTCGTTCTATTTTGGCCTTAGGTTGTTATTGTTAGGTACAGCAATGTCGATTAGTGTAATTCGCCTAGAAATTTTATCTATTAGTATAACGGCTGGTCTATTGTGAGCAACTGTCTGATCTGTCAGAACCGTTCGGTCCCAATATAACTTGAACTGGTTGTTCTCAAGAATGGGCTCCGGATTGTATTTATAATAAGGCACTTTTCCTACCTGCAGTAGATTTAACTCATCTGCTAACTCTTGGTGGAGTATCTTAGCGGCTGAGTCGTGTCTTTCCTTATACTCGGTTGAGGCAAACGTTTGGCTTTCTGGTTTCTGTAACCAGGTTATAATTTTTTATTTTTATTATAAAACCAGAATATTTAAATTTGATTGCAAAGAAACAAGAACAACATTATTTCATAAAACTAAAGTAAAAGAAACAATAAGAAACATTGAGACTAAAAACAACCAAGAGTATTTTTAAAGATTGTTTTCAAAATGATGGCCGTTTTTTCGAATGCAATATCGGCTCAGTCTTGTTATTCTTTTAATTGTATTTAAAATAATCAGAGGTCTATCATGAAGAGTTTGGAAGGTCAAATCAATTGCCTCATGAGATCGTGGGAGCATCTCACTGGCTCGTTGATACCTATCCATCTTTGAGCAAAGTTATTGTCCAGAAATGGCCTTAACAGCCCAGAGTTGTGGCTCGGGGCGCCGTCCTGAAATTGAAATGGAACATTTTCAAGCAATTCTGGAATCATGCTGTGAGACCCTCTTCATACATCTTGAAGGCTATGTGTCGGCCCAAAATAAAACACGAAACACCAACCCCCAAGCTCTCTTGTTGTGCTCCTTCGGAAATTAAATGGTGATTTTCGGCAGATCTTGTGTTGTGACGATTAAAAATTTCCGCAATTGAAAAATAACATTCGTCAGACCAAATGACAAATCTGCTAAAAGATTCGTTGGTTCGGATTTGTTCTAAATATTATTGACAAAACGTTACTCGGCGCTCATCATCTCCGGGGTGTAAATGATGAACTATTTTAAATTTATTTGGTTGGTATTTACACTTTCTCAAAATTCTTTCAGCGTCAGATTTCGGAATACCTTCCTCGTCTATTTTGGGACGCGGTTGAATAAACGATTCGTGTTCAACTAGATTTATTTTTAAACGAGCAAATATGTCTGGAAAGGGTTGTCTTCTTTCTGGATATCCAACATAAACAAAAACGATAGCTAGATATGAAAAGTTATCCTAATATAAATATATCGAAATATAATTCAAAAACTTTTTGGAAACTTTCATTACTTTGTATAAAACCTACTAACATACCATAGTTTTCATAATTATCATTGTAAATGCAAAATAAGTAAAAGGTGCAATAAAAAATGTTACGTAACAAAAATATTTTATAAATAATAACAATCTGACAAAACTGTGAAGTTTTGGACATCTGCCTTTTGTTTCTTATAAATTGGCCATTGTCTATTGTTACAAATAAAGTAAATTATTGAAAATATCGAATTCTGATCTGATTTTTCAAAATAACATAAACACATTACATATTTTTAAAAAGCCTAAATTATACTTAATCAATATTTAAAATAATATACAGGATATTCTATTTAAAAAATCATTAGTTTAGGTTATATCTCAAAAACTAAACTTTTTAAAAATAAAATTTTTATTAAAAAAATTGAATCCAGAAAAACAGCTAATTTGTTATAAACAAAAAAAAATTGGCAATATTGTTTTTTTGTAAAGTAAAAGAAATTTTTGTATTCGTCGGTTGATTCTAAACAAAAAGTGTCTCTTGTGATTTTCCCCTCAGACGCATAGTTTTCAGTTAAAATAAAATTTTTATAAAAAAAAATTGATCAGACTTCTAAAAAAGCGTTAAAAAGTGAAAAATAACTATAAATTTTTATATGAAAAAGTCGACGCCAAATTAATACCCGACAAAATGTGATTCGCATAAACAGATTAAAAATACTTTAGTTGTAATTGCTTTCTTATCTTAATTTGTACATATTAGTAGTTATTTGTTTTATTTAGCAATTATTTGGCGCCGACTTCAAAAATTACAATTTCATATAAAAATTTATAGTTATTTTTCAATTTTGATCGCACTTTTAGAACTCGGTTCAATTTTTTTTATAAAAATTTTATTTTTCGATTTTTAGTTTTGAATTCATTATGATATCCATAAATTATTTTAACTAAGTACTAATCGAAATTAGTGTACCTCACAATGACTCCAAGGTGGCAAAAAAGTACCCATTTTATCCAAACGTGTAAATCACCCTAAAATGAACCACTAAAAATTCTTTGATTCTTAAAGTTCTCCAAATACTAGTGAAATAATATCAAACAAATATTTAGTCTGTCATAGTAAATCCACTCCAAATTTCAAATTAATTTTAGATTGGTAATATAGGCCCCAAAACCTTTCAATATTGGTATTTAAAGAACTTGAGACGTAGATTTTTTAACCCGAAATATTTTATACTGCATATTGAGTTTGTATACGCCCCAAGAACCCCGCAATATCAATTTTAGACGAAATCGGAAAATATAAAATTTTCAGTCTCTCATATTGTATCTTATTAACCTAATAGTTGTAAAAAATAATCTTCATATTCGTAATACACTCGACCCCTAAAACCCCCTAATACCAAATCTGAAAAAAATGCGAATAAGGTAGAATTTTCAACCCACCATATTGAATTTCAAAAAAAAATTTTTTTAACGTCTTAATCTAATATAAATCTTAACCCTTCAAAGCCACCTAGTATCAATTTTGGATGAAATTCGGAAACTTAAAATTTCTAGATCGTCATATTGCATCTGACATATTAGATATTCTTAAAATAATTTTATATTCGCTATTTACATCCCCAAAAACGATTCAGTCCCACATTTCAACAAAATCGAAGAATGTAAAATTTTTAGTCCGCTATATTGGATTCTCCATATTGAATCCTGAAAAAGTATTTTTAAATTCATAATTTACACCCTCAAGAACTCCCTATATCTGTTTTGGAGAAAATCGAAAAATGTAAAATTTTTAGGACGCCATATTAAATGCTCCAGATTGAATCTTTCAAAAATATTTTTGTTCGTGATTAACACGAACAAAAATCCTCCAGTACTGATTTTAGACAAAATCGGGAGATGTAGAATCTTTAGTCCGCTATCTTGGATCCGCCATATTTAATTTTTTAAAATAATTTCAGATTTGTAATTTGCGATCCCAAAATCATATCAATTTTGAAAAAAAAAAATAGGACAAAATTAATTTTTTACAAGCCATATTGGATACGCCATATTGAATTTTTTAAAAATAATTTTAGGCTCGTTATGTGCGATTCCGAAAACTCCCCCATACCAGTTTTGGAGAAAATCGAACAAAATCTATTTTTTCGTCCGCCTTAATGGATCCGCGATATTGAATTTTTTAAAAATAATTTTAGATTCGTGATGTGCGATCCCGAAAACTCCCCCGCTTTTACCTTTTTGAGAAATTAACGAGATGCGCCTAAAAACGAAGATTTTCAAAATCACTCTGTAGATTAAAAACCACAAAAGCCATGACAAATTTGACACTAAAGTGAAAAGCGCAACACTATATCTTTGATAATAACTCCAATACTCCCTAAAAGTGTCGAAAATGGGACATCCCGTACATACATAAAAAAATACATAGCGGTGGAATTGAGAACTTCCTTCATTTCAATGTCGTTTAAAAATGGATGAGCAAGAAGAATTTTTACGAGGGTAGGCGTTTATACTTCAGTAACTGGCAACACTGGCGTTTCTAGGTGTCATCTGACTTATCTATTGTAAACTTTGACATTTTCTAAGGTGTACGTGTTAATTCTAATTAACGAGCCTTATCAGAATTAAAAAAGAAAACATGTTGTAAACTTTGACATTTTCTACAGTGTACGTGTCGATTCTAATTAACGGGCCTTATCAGAATTAAAAAAAAGAAAACGTTGTAAACTTTGACATTTTCTACGGTGTACGTGTCGATTCTAAGTAACGAGCCTTATCAGAATTTAAAAAAAGAAAACGTTGTAAACTTTGACATTTTCTACGGTGTACGTGTCGATTCTAATTAACGAGCCTTATCATAATTAAAAAAAAACATGTTTCGAGATTAGCACAGCAATTAAACTTTTTTTTACGTAATTTTATACAAAAAGTTTTAAAATGAGTTGAATGCACGAATGATTACGTTACACTGGAATTTCAATTATATAAAATTCCAAAAAAAGTGACCTTACAAACATGTTTAAGTTAAAGCAATTAACAGAAAGCAACTTGAGTTTCAGAAGAAAAAATCAATGTGTACAGCTATTCACGGTTTTTAAAAACAGATTGAACAGTTTATGGATACGGAGGTAGAGTTATTTAATCACTAATTATTTTCTTCTGTAAATTTTCTTGTAAAAAGCTGATTGACATGAAATGTGCTGATGTGCGCTTTTGCCCTGGGTTGGATGTCATTCCTCCTCGGGGGTGGATGTTATACATTCAAAATAACGGCAGAAATTGATAGAGGAATAAATTCTAAATAAAAATTATTTCCATAAATCAACACTTTTTTAGTCATTCGATATTAAATATATTAATTTTTCATGAAAAAAAGTATGCTTTTGAACGTTTTTTTTATGAATAACTCAAAAACCTTAAATTTTATTAAATAAATGGTAGCTTTATTTCGCTTCTTCAACAGAGCTAAACGGGTTATCCGTCTCTTTCTGTTATCTTTCCATTATTTAGAGGTTCCGTTTTGGATTTTCCACACCTATATATATTCGAGATACACCATGATTTAGTAATAAATTGTTCTTTCTGCGTTTTTGTTAGTATTTTTCTTTATCTATGTTACACAAAATATAAAGATTATCTTTATAAGTATATAGAACAATAATAATGATGAAATAGGTATGCAATGATGACAGCACACTCTAAAAAAATAAAATCAATCTTATATACATAAATTTACAAAAGCAGTGCACACACACCTGCAGCACTTACATATAGCTAGATCCCTTGCGTACAAAATAAAAACATTTCGAGGAAACACTATGCAGAATAATTGTATTCAATTTATACCAATTGGGAAGAACGGGCCACAACCAAATAACATATTAAGTCGTATTAACGTCTGAAAAACAGTATTGAATTTTTTATGAAGAGATAATGTTTTTACTTTTAGATTATTTATATGTTTTTGCCTTTTCTTCCTACTTCATGGAAAATAGACTTTCGTCAGTAACAAAAATGTAACATTGGTTTTTTTGTTGGAATCTGTTCATTTCGGCATCCTATAAAACATATCTCGATGGTAACTCAGAAAGACCTGAGCAAAAAAAAATGGCCACGATTACATTTTTGTTAACAAAACAGCTCTTTTTTGATTTAATTTCCATGGAGTATCCTTAAATACGGAGACAAAACAGGTAGGTAATTTAAATTTAATCTACAGGATGAAGTTTAAAATTTAATGTATTAAAATATGAGGTGTTCAGATTGTCAACGCCCTGTTTTTTGTTAATATTATTCTTGTATTTTTTATTTCTGTCATGTCGCTCATAAGTTTTTATAGTTACTCTCTAAAGTATTGACTTTTGGTTAAAATGAAATTGACTTTGTCGGATTTCACAAAGTTCAGCTAGAGACGCTTTATTCCTGTTATTAATCAGGTTTACAAGTCTTCTTTTGTGCTATTCAAGTTGAAAGATAAATTACAGTTTGACTTATATAAATTCCTTCACAGTTCGAACATGAAATTTTATAAACAATATTGCTTTCAAGATGTTTAGGATTAGGTGTTTTTAATTTTGTAATTAGTATTTTCATTTCTAAAGGCAATGGTAAGGAAGTCCCTTTAAAGTTCCTTAGCCAAATTCTCCGAAAGATCCCTGATGTGTTTTGTAATATGTGGATTGAGGTTTATTATACAGGGTATCAGGGAAAATGTGGGAAATCTCCCGGATATGAAAAAAAACACGTGAAAAGAATTCTACAAGTTAATAAAGGGTGTTTTTTTTATAGAGGTATAGAACTTTAAGTTGGCAACACTTTTTTAACTGGCAGCCATTTTGTCAGCTGTCAAGTGATTTATATTTAGTTTGGTTTGGCATTTCAACATGAATAGACTGACGCCTGAACCACGCTTCCAAATTGTGCAAATTTATTTTGAAAATCATGGTTCTGTTCGAAATACGTATCGCGCACTACGTCCATTTTACGGTCAACATAATCGTCCATCAGAGCAATTAATTCGATTAATTATGGAACGTTTTCGCACCATGTTTACTCTAAATGATAATACGCATCCACAGAGACGTCGTACAGTGCGTACAGAAGAAGTCATTGCTGCTGTAGAGCGTAGCGTAGAGGAAGACCCGAATCAGTCTATCCGCCATCGTGCACAAGAATTGGATATGTGTCCATTCACTTTATGGAAGATTTTGCGGAAAGATCTTGGTTTGCGTGCTTACAAAATCCAACTCGTGCAAGAATTGAAGCCACACGATCACCTAGCAAGGCGTAGATTCGGTGAATGGGCCCAAAACAAGATTGCCGTTGATCCCGATTTTCATAAGCGAATTTTGTTTAGCGATGAAGCTCATTTTTGTTTGAATGGATACGTCAATAAACAAAACTGCCGTATTTGGAGTGATGATAATCCTCAAGTGTATGTTGAGACACCGTTACATCCAGAAAAACTGACTGTTTGGTGTGCTTTATGGGCTGGTGGAATCATTGGTCCGTACTTCTTTAAAAACGATGCTGGTCAGAACGTTACAGTCAATGGTGACCGCTATAGAGCCATGATTACTGAGCTTTTCGTTCATCAATTGAACAACCATGATGTGCAGGAGCTGTGGTTTCAACAAGACGGCGCAACATGTCACACAGCTCGTGCCACAATTGATTTATTGAAGAAAACGTTTGGTAACCGCATAGTTTCACGTTTCGGACCCGTGAATTGGCCTCCAAGATCGTGCGACTTAACGCCGCTAGATTATTTTCTGTGGGGATATGTGAAGTCGCTAGTCTACGCCGATAAGCCCGAAACGATTGATCACTTGGAGGACAACATTCGCCGCGTTATTGCCGATATACGGCCACAAATATTGGAAAAAGTCATCGAAAATTGGACCTCCAGATTAGACTACGTCCGAGCCAGCCGTGGCGGTCATACGCCAGAAGTCATATTTAAATTATAATGCCAGAAGGTTATCTTTCGAATAAAGTAAATTTCATGTCAATTTAAAAAATTCATCTTTGTTTTATTCCATTTAAAAGTTCTATACCTCTATAAAAAACACCCTTTATAAACTTTTTTTGTATAGACCTCCTAGTTGGAGGTATGGGCTCTCAAATAGATGCAATGGAATGAAGTTTTTAATACATAATTATTGAACCATCAGGTATATTTAATTTTTTTTTAATATGATATATACCAGGTAAGATACTTCAAATTACTGCCTAAGAAAGTGTTGTGAATTACTCACAACTGCAGGGATGGACTAGCAGTGACACTCACGATCCCCTTTTTTTATACCCTGTATGATAAGAACTTTGAACAACGTTTACATACATTTAATTATTGACTAAAAATTGAGTACTCTTCATTCATGTCGCTGATCCTAATCGTTTTCGGAAAAACGTCATTTTATTTATATCAAGTATTTGGCGTATTTCGATGAAATAAACATCTTTGTTCCTATCAAATTTTCAATCTTCAAACTTATGATAAAAATATTCGATCCAAAATTAGAGTTTACCACTTTAGTCAAAAATGTCTAATTTTGCAGTTTTCAAAAATGTCCGTTTTGTTTTATCGGCACCAAAAACAAGGATTGTTGTTGCAAACGTTGCTAGGTATAAAAGAAATAAATATCCTGCATTTTAGAACTTGTACACTTTCACATCGCTGACACATTGATTCTTTACTTCGATGTTAATTTACTATTTTAATTAATTGTGAAATAATTCGAAATATGGAATACACGTTCATTGAGTATGCAGATATGCATCTGATGTATGGGTTTTGCATCGCAATGCTTTGAAAGACAGGAGGTTATATCACGACAGATATCCTAGTCGTACTCTTCCAGATCAGAAAATATTTCTAACAGTTGACCAATGTCTAATGGATAATGGTAGATGATTCCATTTATTAAGGTAATATTCGTATTGCCGGCACGATCGAATGTAGAACTTTATTTGGAGTTCCTCCAGAATGCCTTTTACCATTTAGTAGAGCACTTACCACGTGAAACCCGCCGAAACATGTACTACATGCACAATGGGGCACCACCTCATTTCAGCGTTGCTGTGCGAGAACCTGAATAACGTCTATCTAAATCGTTGGATGGGTAGAGGAGGGAAGACCGATTGCTTGGCCTTCTCGACCTCCCCACCTAACGCCGTTGGATTTTTACCTTCAGTTCAAGGACCTTAGTGTATTCCACTCCGGTCGATAGTAGGGATGAACTTCTACGAACAATTACATTTCATTGTGACCAAATAAGGAACAATGCTGAGTTAATGTGGCGGGTACAGCAGTCCTCAATTCTTCATGTCCGCGAGACTTCACGGAGCCCATATTGAATCCTCTTACGAAGTTTTTAATTAAGCAGTTAGTTTAACTTTTTATTGAAACTATGATGACAGGGGAAAATTTCTCTGTTTCATATTCAACCCGACAGAAGTTAGTGTAAATAAAATGACGTTTTTTCGAAAACGGTTAGGATTAGCGACACGAATGAAGAGTACTTAATTTTTAGTCAATAGTTAAAAATACTCAAAAAAACGTTGTCCAGAGTTCTTATACAGAGCGTAAAAAATGGGGCTATGAGTGTAACAGCTAGTCCGTCCTTGCAGCTGAAGATGAACCTTAGAGGGTTATTTTCCTTGTGAATTTTTGGTTGAAAGTAATTTTTCGAAACACGCCATTAGTACATTTAAGATGTTTACCTTCATTTTTGTTAGTAATATCGGGCTAACCATTTTATCTGTTATTTTATAAAGTTTGTTGTGAATGTTAATGATAGGATCGTTTTCAAACGATAGGTATGTGTTTCTGTCTGACGATAGTTCATAGCCTTTGCGAAACTAATCGTTTTTTTTATAGCCACGGTTGTATTGCCTTTATCTGGCTTAATCTAAGCCTTAAGAGCGGTACATTTCCAAATAAGTGGAAAAGAGTATAAGATTTGTCCAGTATTTAAAAAAAGAGATAGGTCGAATGAGCCTAATTATCGACCAAATGCGGTACTCTCGGCACCTGCTAAGGTATTTGAAAGTATAATGTTCAAAAGTATATACTCTTTGATCAAGGGGAGCATTTCTATACATCCGTATGGCTTTATGAGAAGGAGATCCACAGTCACAAATTTAGTTAATTTCACGTATCGGATGCTTTGAATAAGCGAGGTCAGATGTACGTTGTATACATTGACTTCGCCAAAGCCTTTGATTCTGTGTCTCACACAATTTTGATTTCATTTTCGCCTTGCTGATTTTGTTGCTGACTATCTATCTAACAGGCAGCAGCGGGTGGTTCTCGGTGGATTTTCTTCGATTACATTTGTTCCTACTTCTAGAGTCCCTCAGGGATCCAATCTCGGTCCATTGGTTTTCCTGCTTTTTATAAACAGTGTTACTGAAGTTATTACGAACGATTCTTCTTGTTTGTTATTTGCAGATGATCTAAAGATTTATAATAATGTGAATACAATTAATGATAGCAATAACTTACAGAAAAATATTGATAATATAGTTAAGTGGTCAAATGATAATAAGCTTTATTTTAATATTAATAAGTGTAATGTGATGTTATTTTCTCGTAAAAACCAATTAATTCCCTTTAATTACAGGGTGGGGCATTGGAATGTGGGTGAGGTGAGGGATCTTGGAGTGATATCTGATCATAAGCTCACATTTAGCAATCATGTGACTTTTATTACTAATAAGGCCGCTAATGTGTATGGTTTCATTGTGGCATAATGTGGATATATCCACTGCTATTACATCTCACACGGAGAAATCCGTGAAAGCCGCATAAACATATATACGCCAACCGGTGGGAGGTCGGCGAAGCCGCGTTCAGTATTTGCATGCTTCCTTCCGATCTGTCCTTTGCACAGCCAGGTGCATGTCGGTACCCTGATGAGTCTAGTGAGAGACGAAACATGTATCTCTGCCGTATCACTGTGGCGGGGAGGGTAAGTTTTGACTTTCTTCTCGGTATGGTGGTACAGGTAGGCCATCATTTCGATGTTGGTGGAATAGGATAAATTGCGTTTTATAACAATTTGTTCTAACTGTGCAACCTCTAACACAGAAAGAATAAGATGGAGAGAAGTTTGTATTTACTGTTCGTATTTTACTTCATATATATAATATATATATATATATATATATATATATATATATATATATATATATATATATATATATATATATATATATATATACATGGACTTATTGATGATGATTGATGATGAAAGATTTCTATCGCGACTTTGTTTTACTGTCCAACTTATAGCATGAGGGCTGTCATTACTTTTTATCTTGCTAATGCGGCACATAGTAATAGTCAGCTGAACTTACCATTATACCCCATTTGTATATCATATAATAGCGTGCATAGTTTGTGTGACATATTTCACTATAGTTATGTTAAATTTAAAATTAAACTTAAAGATATTTTTAAATACAGTTTTGTTGAATGTAAGTGATTGATTTATTGTTTTTTTTTTAAATTATTTTTGTTAGTTTTAGTTTTAGTTGTACTGTACTTTGTAATAGGGTATATTTTGTATGTGTACCTGTTAAGTACTGAATAAATAAATAAATAAATAAATAAATAATGTCTGATTTCTGCTTTAAAAATTGCCTTGCCTGCTTTTCATCATTTGAAAACATTATCGAGTTATGTTTATAATTGTTGGACTGTAAGTGCTTTGTTATTATGTTAACCGTTTTGTTTTATTCTTCTCCTTTTTATTTCATAAGAATTTTTATGCATATTCTATATTCATAAGTAGTCGTTCTTTAGGAAGATTTTTTTTAATAAGGTAAATTAAATTTCTCACCCATAGCAAGTAGTCTTTTGACGTCACTAGGAAAACTTACTTCATTTAAATAAGAAAACCACTTTGATTGCTGTTTGTTATTATAAACCTGTCCCAGCTATTACAGAATTAATTCCTTAAGTTTTTGTTTATGTTTCTTTTTAATCACTTTATAACAAACTTTATACATACAGTGCCTTCATTTCAAAACGAACCATCCTTAATAACTTTGTTAAATAGAAAAATTTAAAAAAAAAAAACACGTCAATTTAGATATACAGGGGGAAGTTTAATTTTGCATTTGTTAAAAGTCTGTCAATCACCTCCTCACCTCCAGCTAACCTCACTTTGATATGTCAAATGGGAACCCCCACCTTGTGACACATCATTGTAAGCAGCATAAAATTGTCTATCCAACTGTATAAAAAAAATTAAATCGGTTGACGTACAAGCGAACAATGTGCAAAAATGTCTTGTAATAATGCATAATATATCGGCCTCGAACTTTAGTATGTCAAATGATTACCCTATAGTGTGATACATCATTTTAAAGGGCATACTATCTCCTATTTAGCCAATGAAAAAAAAACAAAATCTGTTGATGTACAAGCGAATAGTAAGAAAAGATGTGTGGTAATAATAGACACCTTATCACATTAAACTTTATTATGTCAAATGGCTACTTCATAGAGTAAAATATTATTTTAAATTTAAAATAAATATTTTTTTAAAATAATAAACAGTTAAAATATTTGCGAGAAAAAAACTAAGTCTGTTTTAAAATTCATCGCAAAATTCATTGCAGTCTAATCAATCTAGTGTATTTATTTCAATGATATTTTTTGCGGTACCTGATAGGTACAAGAAATCACTGCAATAAATAAAATTTTTAAGATCTTTAAACACCAGTTGTTTATTATTGTTAAAATTGTCATTGTGACGCCTAGTTGAAACGTGAATATAAATGGTGTATACGCTAGCCGAAAGAATAGAAATAATTTTTCTCTATGGAGCTGAAGATCGGTGCGCTCGTAGAACCGCCAGAGCATTTAACGAGAGGCATCAAGACAAAAACGTGGGCCATAAATATGTACTCGAATTGGTACGAAAGTTTGAAGAAACGGGATCCGTTTGTAATAAAAAATATATTGAGAAAAGGGTTGTAGATGAAGCATGCCAAATCGAGGTACTAGGACAGTTTGCAATAGATCCAACTTTATCCATCTCAAAGGTCGCAGATTTAACCAACATTTCTGCTGGCTTTGTGCATAAAGTTTTAAAACAAAATAAGTTTTTTCCCTACAAAATTCAAATTCTTCAAGAACTCGGAGAAGACGATTTTGCGAATTAATGTGCCAACGAATTGACGAGGACCCCCATTTACCTAAGAATATCTGCTTTAGTGATGAATCAACTTTTTTTCTAAAAGGACTGGTTAACAGACATAACTGCAGATACTGGGATAATGAAAATCCGCACCTTTTCCGAGAAGGGCATACTCAATATCCCGAAAAAATTAACGTGTGGGCGGGAATTTATGGCAATGAAATCATCGGGCCATTTTTTTTGGAAGATAATTTAACTGGGCAAATTTATTTAAACCTTTTAGAAAACACAATATACCCTGCCATTGTGCAATCTTTAGAAAATCAAGTGGATGAAAATGCTGTTATGGTACTAAATGAAAATAATTTGCATTTCCAGCAAGATGGAGCTCCCCCGCACTACGCTTTGGCAATTCGAGAGTGGCTTGATGAACATTTTCCAGGGACGTGGATTGGCAGCCGTGGTGCAATTGAATGGCCAGCACGGTCTCCAGACCTAACCCCTCTAGACTTTTTTCTTTGGGGGTATTTAAAAAGCAAGGTTTATAAAACCCCACCTGAAAATATTGACGATTTAAAAGATCGAATTGTTCGGGAATGTAGAGGAATTAACAGAGAAATCCTTGCCAATGTTCGTGGGGAATTTCAAAATAGGCTTTTTTATTGTCTCGCTAATAACGGCGCACATTTTGAACATTTAATAAAATAATTTTCTTCAACTGAATAAAACTGAATAAACTGCTTATATTTAACACACATATTTGCATCCTAATTGCCTATAACGTCTATTAACTTAATTTTTTTTGACATCGTTGGATAGCAGATCGTACGTCCTTTAAAATGATGTATCACACTATAGGGTAATCATTTGACATACCAAAGTTCGAGGCCGATATATTATGCATTATTACAAGACATTTTTGCACACTGTTCGCTTGTACGTCAACCGATTTAATTTTTTTTATACGGTTGGATAGACAATTTTATGCTGCTTACAATGATGTGTCACAAGGTGGGGGTTCCCATTTGACATATCAAAGTGAGGTTAGCTGGAGGTGAGGAGGTGATTGACAGACTTTTAACAAATGCAAAATTAAACTTCCCCCTGTATATCTAAATTGACGTGTTTTTTCTTTTTTTTAAATTTTTCTATTTAACAAAGTTATTAAGGATGGTTCGTTTTGAAATGAAGGCACTGTATAATTCTAGACAAACATTTTATTTAGTGTTAAATAAACATTAATTTAATATAAGATGTGATCTTTGAATGCGATTGATGTAATTTTTAGATTTGTTCAAATGCTACATGACTATTGAGTAATCAAAGAAATATTGATGTAAAAACCTTAGATAGTTAAATAATTAAAAATGAAAATCTAAAAAAGATAATAGTGATCTAAGTAAAGATAATACTGAGGGATGTAAAAAAGTTAAGCTTAATCAAGAATCAATATTAACGCAATTATCAACGAGGTTCTGCTATAATTATGTGATAGATACTAACAAATGTATTATTTGCGAGAAAACATCGTATAAAGCAGGGGTTCCCAAAGTGTGCGCTGTCGCACCCTGTGGTGCCGTGAAGAGTAAACAAGGGCTCCGAAAGTTTTCAATATTTTAAGTATCGATCTTTAATATATTTCCAGTTAATTAATAATTAATTAATAACATTTAAATAATTTATCAAGCCCGGACAGTATTCTTATATACCGGAAAACTACTTGTACAATTTAGAGTATTTGTTCTACCTGATTTTTGATACTAGTCTTCAATTTAAGATCATCCATATGGAGAAGATCTTGTCTTCTATTTCTTCTGGATTGTTCTTAATGCTAAAGCAGAATTTGGTGGAATTTAAACGACGTAATATTGGGTTTATGACAAGGTAAAAACCATAAAGATCTTAATGATTATTCTTCAAATACTAGAATTGTGTCTGTGTCGATGTAAGGTAAACTCCTGGACAACATTAACTCAACAAGAAGAAATTTTTCAAAAAATTAATTTATCTTTTTCTTAAGCCACTATTGATGTTTATCGAGTATTTGAATAGTAGGGTATGAATATTTTGTTTCGTTGTTATTTTCTTTAAAATTAAGCATATAATTGGTTTGCTTTTTTGAAAGAAATAAGTTTTTATGGTAGTGCGAGCATGAGTTTTAATGGATAAAGGATATTGCATATTTGTTAGGCAAACATCGTTTCACAATAAGTCGTATGGTAAGGCGTTTGACTGAAGTAGAAACTTATTCTAGAAAGCTACGGCAAGGGCGAAAACGATTCAGTAACACCGAGATGAACGTTTTCTTCGATAATATGCTTTAACATATGCTAAAATAGTTAGATGACGGTTAAATGAAGATGCTTAGACAGCTAGAATACCAGTAACTGCGCCTTTGCTTACTAGAGAGAACAGAGTTGCCAGGTTGCATTTTGCTTGAAATTATCAAAACAAGTTTTCTTCAAAGATGAAACTAAAACATCCATATTGTCGTGAGCGAGTATGGCAAAGACCAGAAGAGAGAGCAATATTTCTGGAAGAATTCCATTTGGCGGTGACTTTGTTAAGTTCTGGGGTGGTATCTGCTTTGATGCTCGTACAGAATTAGTTCCTGTCCGTACGAGGTCTATGAATGCAGATTACTATCTTGAAAATATTGTAGTATAAGATGTGATGCCTTTCGCCATTTTGTGGGACCCAATTTCTTGTTTATGCAAGACAACGCTTGACCTCACTTGGCTGGGAAGGTACTCGATTATTTTATTCAAATTGATATACCAATTATGCAATGGCCACCAAAAAGCCTGGATCTGAATCCGATCGAATATGTCCCTTAAAAGAAATGTGAAACTTCATGTACCTGCACCCAGAAACCTGAGGGAACTTAAAAATGCAGTTGTCACCGAATGGGAATAAATTCCTTAAGATTTTATACAAAATTTAATTAGAAGCATGCTTAGGCGCATAAATGCTGTATTCCGAAATAGAGGAGGCAACACACGCTATTAGTGTTTCAGTTAAACCACTAATTTATGTCTTTCACCATTTCATAATTTCAGCGAAATTGTTATTAGGTTTAAAGAATAATTTTAATTTAAATCTTTACAAGATATATTGTAGCAAATTCACTTTTAAATATCCGAAAATGTTTTTTCTAACTTTTAATGAAACCAATGTCCATGAAGTATTATTAAAATTAATTAAGTATACCGATATGTATGATTTAATATAGTATTGCATTAAATTCATTCAGGAGTTTATTTGTATTTAGATTCTAGTTCTCCAAGGTGGCATGAGATGTTTCAAAAAGGATATGTCAGTCATGTGGCACTTAGTCGAAGGCTCTTTGGCAGTCCACGTGGGCGGCAACAAGGTTCCCTCGGTTGATATAGGCCTGGTTACAAATAGACGAATTGATAATAAGTTGCTTCTTGCAACCCATTACGTCTCTAGCACATCGTTTTTTTTTTGAATCGTAATGTTATTGTTTTGCTCGCAGTGTGCATTGAAACGTTATATTATGCTGATCTTTTGGTAAGAGGTAAGTGGCTCCTTTTATATGAAAGAATGGTATTTTCTGTGGATCAAGCAAAACATCATTTACCAGAGCAGTCAAACGTTGGTGCAAACAACAAAACTTTATAAGCCAGTAGTTCTGGACATGATCAGGACCGGTAACATTTTGTATCCATTTACGAGACTCAGGTGCAAATGTTCTTGTTGTGGTTCAAACTAAGTGATTTGGTCATTGTTATCGTTACTGCCTCTGAGCTCTAGTTCGATTTCTATTTTTATGATATCAAGACCTGGTCTGCTATTTTCTGTTGCGACACTTGAATATGTGGATACTTTCTAGAGAATTTAGGGTGTAGTTGCCATCTCTCGTCCTAGTGGAGTTACTCTGAGAAGAATGCATAATATTGATTTATTCAGAGTTCATTTCTTGCCCTGTTTTAGTCGTTGAGTGAGTGCCTATTGAGATTTCCTTCGGCGGGTGAAGATTTTGGTGTTGCTTGACTTTCGTGCTGATAGTTGCTGTTGTTGTTAGGCTGTAGCTTCTCCTATAACAGTCCGCCTTCTCAACCTGTTATTGCTTACAAATGGAAACGTGTCTCTCCCACAATCTGTAAGACCTGGGGTAAATAATTTAATAATCAGTTTGTCTCTACATTTCAAGACATTTTTATGGTTTGATTATATCAGATCTACGGCTTTGGGCCCAATCCGTGCATTTGTAGCCGTCCGCTCCAAGTCAGACGCTACGTTGTGACATTTCTTTTAGTCTGGTTTGTAACCTTCAATCTATCCGACATGGGGGACACTAACAGTAGTAACCTCAATTGGTACGTCAAATAGAGAATGCTCTATCATTCTTATTAATTTCTGGAATTTATTTATTTTTTCTTGCTATTAGGAAACCTTATCAACACATTTTTATATTTACATCCTTGCTCTGGAGAAGATTGGGTAAGATATTTTTTAAAAATAAAAAATATTGGTTTCCTTTCTTCAAAGAAATGTGAACCATTCAAAGTATTATCAATTATACCCACCCAAATGTTCACGGAAAATCTAGGTTGTGATTCCCTAACAACATTTGGATTTCTAAGGATCACGCTTGACAATTTTTTGAATTATTACCATTATCTGTGGTAAACTGACCTTCGTAAGTCCTTCATTTTGTATAGTTAAATGTGCTATTTTTTGCCTAATATGCAGGTATCCAACAATCTTCATTGTAGATATTTTTGGATTTTCTCGTACTAAATTTAAGATGTCTTATTCCTCTTGAACTGGATGTCTTACAGACTGATCTGTCTGAGAAAGACATTTTTTTGATTGTATTGCCCACTTTTATACCCTTCTTTCAAATTGCATTTCTTTATTGTCGTCACGCGAGAAATATAATGATTTCTTGTGTGAATACTTTTTCAATATATGATTAATAATATCTCATTTTTTATTAAAATTTAATTTCAAACAAAAACGCAAAAATAAAACAAATAAAAAGGGACACATTTATTCAAATTGACATACAACACTTTAAATACCGGTAACAGATCTTATCCATTCACGATACTCAGGATTTGTTAAGCGGCTATAGGCACCTGGAGATCCACCACAAGGATCAAAGCCCCATGAAACGAGTCCATACTGGATGCCATTAACAGCGAAAGGACTACCAGAGTCCCCCTAAAAAGAAAGAATTTCAGAATACCTGTAAAACTACAAAAATTTAATACAATATTTACAGCCTAAAAATATATGTGCTAAAAAGTGAAAAATAACTATACATTTTTATATGAAATTGAAATTTTTGAAGTCGGCGCCAAACTAATACCTGACAAAATTTAATTCGCGTAAACAGATTAAAAAATAATTTATTTGTAATTGCTTTCGTACCATAATTTGTATCTATTAGTAGTTATTTATTTCATTTAGAAATAATTTGGCGC
Source organism: Diaprepes abbreviatus (assembly GCA_034092305.1). Lineage (NCBI taxonomy): Eukaryota > Metazoa > Arthropoda > Insecta > Coleoptera > Curculionidae > Diaprepes > Diaprepes abbreviatus. Next base: position 4,973,117 of record JASJET010000019.1, on the reverse strand, counting down.
CGACTTCAAAAAGTTCAATTTCATATAAAAATTTATATTTATTTTTCACTTTTTAGCGCACTTTTAGAAGTTGATTCAATTTTTTTTTTAATTTTATTGTTCGATTTTTAGTTTTGAATTCAATATGATATCCATAAATTATTCGAACTAAGTACTGATCGAGATTAATGTACCTCGCAATGACTCCAAGGTGGCAAACAGGTACCAGTTTTATCCAAAATTGTAAATCACCCCAAAACATTCTTTGATTCTTAGAGTTTTCCAAATACCAGTGAAATTGTGTAAAAAATATTTAGTCAGTCATAGTAAATCCACTATCTTAAATTTTAAATTAATTTTGGATTGGTAATATAGGCCCCAAAACCTTCCAATGTCGATATTTAAAGAGCTTGAGACGTAAATTTCTTAGCCCGATATATTTATACTGCACGTTGAGTTTGTATACGCCCCAAAAACCCTGCAATATCAATTTTAGACAAAATCGGAAATTGTAACATTTTCAGTCTCTCATATTGTATCTTATCAACTTAATAGTTGTAAAAAATTAACTTCATATTCGTTATACACGACCCCGTAAACCCCCTAAACCAAATCTGAAAAAATGCGAATAAGATAAAATTTTCAACTCACCATATTGGATCCGCCATATTGAATTTCAAAAAAATTATTTTAACGTCTTAATCTAATCTAAATCTAAACCTTTCAAAGCCCCTTAGTACCAATTTTGGACGAAATCCGGAAATTTAAAATTTCTAGACCGTCATATTGCATCTGACATCTTAGATTTTCTAAAAATAATTTTATATTCGCCATTTACATCCTCAAAAACGATTCAATCCCACCTTTGCACAAAATCGAGAAATGTAGAATCTTTAATCCGCCATATTTAATTAATTTTAAATTATTTCAGATTCGTAATGTGCGATCCCAAAAACTCCTTCTACCAATTTTTAAAAATATCGGACACAACCAATTTTTTATCCGTCATATTGGATACGTCGTATTGAATTTTTTAAAAATAATTTTTGATTCGTTATGTGCGACCCCAAAAACTCCCCCGTACCAATTTTGGAGAACATCGGAGAAAAATTGATTTTCTGTCCGCCATATTTAGTCCGCTATATTGAATTTTTTAAAAATATTTTGTTTTCGTTATGTGCCATCTCGTAGATTTCCTCACACGAATTTTGGGGAAAATCGGACAAAATTTAATTTTTTTGTCCACCATATTAAACCCGCCATATTGAATTTTTTACAAATAATTTCAGTTTCGTTGTGTATGACCCCGAAATTTCCTCCATACTAATTTTGGAGAAAATCGGATAAAATTAATTTTTTTGGCCGCCATATTGTCAGCACCATCTTGGATTTTTCTAAACCAATTTTGTCCAAAAAAATATGGGACCACAGTTGCAATTTCCTGAACATAACGTAAAAAATTTCATTTAAATCGGTGCCACCGTTACGAAGTAATCGGTGTAGATACATAAAAAAATACACCTCCAACTTTTAGAAGTCGGTTAAAAATGGGGTAGACTTAAATTGGACTTATTTACTCAGATTAATATTTTTATTGGAGTAATACTTACGTAACATTGTCCATTGTAGTGATCATTGCTACATATAAAATTTGTGGCGTTAAAAACATCGTATTGACTGTACTCATCAAGTATTTGTGTGCACTCGTCATCTGTGAGGAGTTGAAGGTTAATTTTTTGTAAATTACTTTTCAAGTATCCATCAGTTATACTACTTCCCCATCCAGCTAAAACACCATCTATATGGCGTGGAATATCATCATTGTCTGCCAATGTAATTGATGAGGCAAGGTTATCAAAAGGAATTTCTCTTTCAAGCTAAAATTATTTAAAATTTTCTAACAAGGCCATATGATTCGATAAAATTCGATTTAAATATATATATATATATATATATATATATATATATATATATATATATATATATATATATATATATATATATATGAAGTAAAATGCGAAACAGTGAATGCAAACTTCGCTCCATCATATCCTTTCTGTGTTAGAGGTTGCACAGTTAGAATAAACTGTAATAAAACACAAATCATCCTGTTCCACCACCATCGAGATGGTGGCCTACCTGTACCACCATACCGAGAAGAATGTCAAAATTTACCCTCCCAGCCACAGTGATAATGCAGAGGTACATGCTTCGTCTCTACTAGACTCCTCAGGGTACCGACATGCACCTGGCTGTGCAAAGTTATTTAATTTGTTACCTTTGGAAATCAAATCTATTGTAAATGTATATTCTTTTTGTGTGAGAATATCTAAGTGGATAAAAGCAAACCAACATCAGATTGTTAATGCAGTGCCATTATTAAATTAGTATTGGAAATGGAGATGATTTTAGGTATTTTTTTTTGTATTAATATTTTTGAATATGATTGATATGTATGTATGTGATGTTTTCTCTTTAAATCGGTGTAAGTTTAATTTCTTTAATTAATTTTAATTTGACTTGAATTTTAATTGTTTTATTTTGTGATAGTGTATTAGAAAGTAAGCGTTTGTTATTTGACATCCAGACAAGCTGCTTGTAGCTTATGGATTCAAAAAATAAATGGATGCAGAAAATTATTGTAACTTTCTGATTTAGTGGTAATAAATTATTATTATTAAAAAAATTATTATATATATATATATATATATATATATATATATATATATATATATATATATATATATACAGGGTTATTGGCTAGTGCATTTGACACTGTGACGCACCAAAAATTACTGAGTAAACTTGAAAGTATTGGCATTCGAGGTATCGTGTATGATCTGTTTGAGTCATATATAACTAATCGAACACAGAAAGTGAGAATAAATGAAACATTAAGTAAAACAGGTAATGTGGAGTTTGGAGTACCGCAGGGTACAGTATTGGGTCCTGTCCTGTTCTCTCTATATATAAATGATCTTTTTACTGTTCTTCCAAATGAAAATAGTGAATGTATTTGTTATGCCGATGATACAGTTATTTTAATTAAAGGTAAATCTTGGCAGGAGACATTTCAGAGAGCAGAGGATTACTTTTCGAGGGTACGATTGTGGATGGATCAGAATCTTCTGACTATTAATGTCAGTAAAACTGTCTACATGGCCTTTTCTATGAATAATAGAGTTATTACTGTATATCCTAATCTTTTAGTACATAATTATGAATGTCTTATGGGTGAGAAACAGTGCGGATGTATTGAGTCTGTAACAGCGGCGGACAAGGTTAAATACTTGGGGGTGTTCATTGACCGGCATCTCAGATATGATGCTCACGTAAACTATATCACTAAGAAACTTCGAAAGACTATATACAAGTTCTACCAACTGAGAGAATTCCTGTCTTTGAAGCTATTGCGAATGACTTACCAGGCTTTGATTGAGTCAGTCCTCGCATATGGTTTGAATGTTTGGGGCAGTGCATGTGGTAGCATTCTTTACCCGTTGACTGTTACTCAAAAGTATATAATAAAAATATTCTTAAATAAATCAAGGCGGTTTCCATCAGACTTGTTATTTGAACAAGCTGACCTTTTAACTATTAGACAATTGTATTTTAAAAATGTTTTAAAATTTATGAAGAAGTGTGATAAATATAAAAGTCCGATTATGCACAATGTTCATACCAGGTCTGTTCACAATGGAGGCCTTACCTTTCCTGTGGCATTATACATGGCTTCGCAGAGGCATATTATGTATATCGGTCCAAAGATATTTAATTTGTTACCTTTAGAAATAAAATCTATTGTAAATGTATATTCTTTTTGTGTGAAAATATCTACGTGGATAAAGGCAAACCAACATCAGATTGTTAATGCAGTGCCGTTATTAAATTAGTATTGGAAATGAAGATGATTTTAGGTATTGTTTTTTTGTGTTAATATTTTTTAATATGATTGATATGTATGTATGTGATGTTTTCTCTTTAAATAGGTATAAGTTTAATTTATTTAATTAATTTTAATTTGACTTGAATTTTAATTGTTTTATTTTGTGACAGTGTATTAGAGAGTAAGCGTTTGTTATTTGACATCCAGACAAGCTGCTTGTAGCTTATGGATTCAAAAAATACATGGATGTAGAAAATTATTGTAACTATCTTATTTAGTGGTAATAAAATTATTATTATTATTATTATTATTGGTATTTCGATACATTCCTTTGGGGATCTGATAATATAAGAGTTAAGGAATATATTTAACCCTAATATGCATTATAGAAAACGCTAAAGTTTTTTGAGATATATTTCAATTTTCAGTTATTTTTTAAAATAGTCTTTATTCTCTAAAAATTAAAATTTTCAAATATGTAATTTAACTTTTTGTAACTATATTGCTGCAATACTTCACCGATACTATAATCTGTCAAATCGAGCAAAAAAATCTGTGAATGCATTTCGATTATGTGAAAAATTTGAAGAAAAACTTACTTTTCAAATAAAAATTAAAAATCGACATATCTCAAAAACTATTACATTTTGTATTATACATATTAGGGTCAGATTTACTCCTTACCACTTATTATTATCAGATATCCAAAGGAATGTATTGAATTACCAGTAACCCTATATATACATATATATATATATATATATATATATATATATATATATATATATATATATATATATATATATGTATATATATATATATATATATATATATATATATATATATATATATATATATATATATATATATATATATATATATATATAGAAAATAAAATAGAATCAAATATTGGCGAAGCGGACGTGAAAATTTGTCAATCTACATGATTCTCGTGTTAAAAAGTGCGAAGGAGTTGGAAAACTCCGGGTCCGACAGATGACGACAGCGCTGTTTCGTCCTAATATGGGACTCGTCAGGCCACCGCATTCGGTACAAACCATCATCTCGCATTTGCATCCTATAAAGCTGAGTTTAAAATCAAAAAACAGCAAGCAAGACGACAAAGGCGACATCTCGATGGTCCACTTAATAACACAAGAATCACACAGATTAACAAAGTTTGTAAATAACCGCCATATAGTGGCGCGACGGTGAATTAAAACATATTAGGACGAAACAGCGCTGTCGCCATCTGTCGGACCCGGAGTTTTTCCATATTTTGGAGTGCTCTGCCCTTTTTAACACGAGAATCATGTAGATTGACAAATTTTCACGTCCGCTTCGCCAATATTTTAAATTACACGGACAAAAACTTATCTATTTATATATATATATATATATATATATATATATATATATATATATATATATATATATATATATATATATATATATATATATATATATATATATATATGCACTGGTGTTTTTCCGGTTTTCAATCTGTTTGTCAGTAGAAAAATCTTCATGACGTTTCACCAATATCTCAGCTGGCATTTTCAAGTGATGCTTCTTCGATGGCTGCTCGACTTGGAAGTCCAAGAACGGATTGAAAACCGGAAAAACACCAGTGCACATTCCACCATCCGTGAAACCTTACATTACAACATATATATATATATATATATATATATATATATATATATATATATATATATATAAATATATATATATATATATATATATATATATATATATATATATATATATATATATATATATATATATATATATATATATACAGATATATAGATACGACTTGATATTTTTATTACCCGTACTGAAGGAAGAGTAGGGGTTATCGGATTTCAGTCAGTCGTTACGTAAATTCTTTAAACTATGAGAACATTGCGACGGAGCTTACCGATTCAGTGAAACAAGAGCATAGCGTCAAAGCCAGGAATTTTTTAAACAAATAAAAAACTTTAAAGGGAAAATAGATACCTGCAATACAGCTACATCAAACAAAATCCCGTTAGCCGAATCATCTGGTTGGTATTTTGGATGTAGAAAAGAGTTCGTGACTGTAATAGAATTATCGGGGAAACCAGCTTGGTCATATAGTTGATTTGTTCCATAAACTACTGCTGCACTAGAAAGAAAAAAAAGGAAATGACTATAGAGAATTAACTTAGTGAAATAAATTTGAAATAAAATTTTTATAAAAAAAAAATTAAACCGACTTCTAAAAGTGCGCTAAAAAGTGAAAAATAACTATACATTTTTATATGAAATTGAAATTTTTGAAGTGGGCGCCAAACTAATACGTGGCAAAATGTGAATCGCATAAACCGATTAAAATACTTTATTTGTAATTGCTTTCTTACCATAATTTGAATATATTAGTAGTTATTCATTTCATTTAGAAATAATTTGAGGCCGACTTCAAAAATTTTAATTTTATTTAAAAATTTATAGTTATTTTTCATTTTTTAGCGCACTTTTAGAAGTCGGTTCAATTTTTTTAAAAAAAATTTTATTTTTCGATTTTTAGTTTTAAATTCACTATGATATCCATAAATTATTTGAACTAAGTACTAATCGAGATTAGTGAACCTCGCAATGACTCCAAGGTGGCAAAAAAGTACCCATTTTATCCAAAGTTGTAAATCACCCTAAAACATTCTTTAATTCTTAGAGTTCTTCAGTGAAATTGTGTCAAACAAATATTTAGTCTGTCATAGTAAATCCACTATCTTAAATTTTAAATTAATTTTATATTGGTAATTTAAGCCCCAAAATCTCCCAATATCGATATTTAAAGAACTTGAGATGCAAATTTCTTATCCCGATATATTTTATACTACATATTGAGTTTGTATACGCCCCAATAGCCCCTTCAATATCAATTTTAGATAAAATCGGAAAATGTAAAATTTTCACTCCCTTTATTACGAATATTAAGTTAATATTTTACGACCCCGAAAATCCCTTAATACCGAATATGAATTCTGAAAAAATACTTTTAAATTCATAATTTATACCCTCAATAATCCCCTTTATCAATTTTTGAGAAAATCGAAAAATATTAAATTTTTAGGACGCCTTAATGAATCTGCCAGATTGAGTTTTTCAAAAAATATTTTATATTCGTAGCTAAGACTAACAAAAATCCCCCAATACTGATTTTAGACAAAATTTAGAGATGTAGAATCTTTAATCCGCCACCTTGGATCCGTCATATTTATTTATTTTTTAAAAAACTTTAGATTCGTAATGTGCGATCTTAAAAACTCCCCCATATCAATTTTGAAAAAAATCAGAGAAAATTAATTTTTTATCCGCCATATTGGATACTCCCAATTGAATTTTTTAAAAATAATTTCATTTTCATTATGTGCGGCCCCGAAAACTCCCCCATACCAATTTTGGAGAAAATCGGACAAAATTGATTTTTTGTCCGCCATATTGGATCGACCATATTGAATTTTTTAAAAAATATTTTGGATTCGTTATGGGCGACCCCGAAAACTCCCCCACACCAATTTTGGAGAAAATCGGACAAAATTAAATTTTTTTGTCCGGCATATTAGATTCACCATATTGAATTTTTTAAAAATAATTTCTGATTCGTTGTGTACGACCCTCAAAAATCCCCCATACCAATTTTTGAGAAAATTAATTTTTTTGTCCGCTATCTTGGATTTTAGAAATCGGTGCCGCCGTTCCGGAGTAATCGGTGTACATACATAAAAAAAATACATAGTCCACGAATTGAGAACCTCCTTCTTTTAGAAGTCGGTTAAAAATGATTCATTTTCAGTTTTTCTGTATTGAGTTTTTCTTTCTTTGGATGTCATGTTTTTTTTTTCTTAGAAATCATGAACAATTAAAAAGGGTATTCTATACGTTTCTTTTTTTTTCTGATTCAAGTTCAAACTGATAAAACTGCAATTTCTCTGAAAAATATGATTACCGTATCTCGACTAATTAAATGTTAGTTTATAAAATCGACAAGAGGAAAAAAATTCATCTTTAAATATAATCTTTTCTTTTTGGACTGTACTCCAAAAACTACAATTCATTAATACGGTCATTAAGGATGTTATGAGGAAGTTACCAAAAATAAAGCATCTAATTTGTTTTACTACAAAAAGCTAAATCTGGTAAAAATATTATGAACCATACACAAAATGCACACATACATTTTTTCGTCTTTTCAAATACAAAATCTATATTCCTGATCTAAATAGGAATGGTAGAGTCACTATATTTAAAGTTAAGCACCTGAGTGAATCACACAAAGTCATTTATCGTTAAAGTTTGTGAGGAAAATACGCCAGTCATTGTAAATACTTTGTGAATCCGATTTAGTTAGCCAAAAATCTAGATTATTTTGTATTGTGAATATCTAACTTTAATTTATTTATAGACATATTAGTCGGATTGCTTAGAACAATGCCTCGATTTGTATTTTATAAAGAGAATACCGATGAATAGGTTGACATAATTAATGATAATATTCTTTTCTTATTTAACAAACATGCGCCATTTAAAACGGTTTGTATCATCACATTCGAAGCTTCCTGGCTTACTTGGAAGTATTGAGACAAATGAAATTCAAAATAAATTAACTTTTTAGTAAATACAAGCATACTGGACGACACATTGATTAGTTGGCTTATAAAAAACTGGGGAATTTTGTGAGGTTTGCAGTGACAGATGCTAATCCAGCGTATCTAAACCATAGTTGGAGTGGGCAAGCATGGAAATTTTTGAAATGCCTCAATGTGTACTCTAGGAAGTCTGTGGATGTTCCTATTCACTTATATACGACAAATGGTGTAAATTCATATTTTTTTTTAACTCTGTGGAATTCTTAATTGTCAGGTTGACCCTGAGACAATTATATTCTAGTAGCAGAGTCTTCCAGGTTTTGGAACCTTTTTAATTGCAACCTATCTTGGAGATTGACGTGGTGAAAATTACTGCCTTGATGAGGTCTAATGCTGTTGGATAAGATGGTATAAGTATAAGAATGAAAAAATGTTTAGTGAATATTTTATTCCGTACGTAATATATATTCAACTCATGTGCAATTGATGAGCTTTTTCCTAATGCATGAATAATGGTTTTAGTGATAACTAATAAGTCTATTTTTGGTAAAGAACATCATGAAAGCTGGGAGAAGTCACCAAGTATCTTCCGGGTGGAAATACACCCGATCAGGAAATGTATTCAATTCAGCAAAGAGAAAAACTACCGCAGACAAGAGATTATTATCATGTCATATTGTCAAGCAGACATGAGTGCACCGAGTTCTTAAGTAATCAGCTCTAAGAAGGTCTGGAAATACCTAGGGGAACTGAACGAATTAGGTGAGAATAATAAGGTCACCCTCATGTGGATATTGGGACCCATCGGGGTAGAGGGGAATGAAATAGTAGATAAGCTCACGGGAAAAGGGGCTCAAACACCATTTCTGGGACCCAAGCCCTTCTGTGGAGTCAGTAGCAATGTAATGCTGGAATAACTAAAAAGAGAGGAAAGTAGCAGAAGATCCAATTACTGGACGGATGAGACAAGTCAAGTTATTCTTTGGGAACTATTACCAAAAGCGATTTCAGGAATGAATTAGTCCAAGCAAAAACCAACTTCGAGTTCTGACAGGAATCCTGCGGAACATGGCCACCTGAAGAGACACTTCAAGAAACTTGGATTGGCAGAAAGAGAAGAGTGAAGATTCTGCGAGGAAGAGGACAAAACTTCTGTTCACATGCGCTTTAGAAAACCGTAGAATGCAGTTCTTGGGAGTATTCCAAAAAAAAAGAGAATTATCTACTTTAAAGCCGCCCAGCATCCTAAGGTTCCTAAGGGAGATGGGACTGGAGAACCTGCTTTAGTCGGCAAGGTATCCCTAACTACTTGGCAGCAGAAGGGGAACACAATAATAGATCTATTAGGTTGCAGTGTACTGATCCCCAATTTCATACACACATGTAATGAATCACATTTTTCAGGCACCGGGTGAAAATAACACTACTTCATTTGTACTTCTGGATTATAGTAAGGCATTCGACACTATATGACATGGCCTCCTATGTATAAAATTAAAATATTTTTGATTCTCAGATAGTTTGGTGGAACTCATGCAGGATTATTTGGCCAATAAGAGTCAGGTGGTTCTTACTAATGATTCCCAATCTGAGCTGAGACATATTACTAGAGGGGTCCATCAGGGATGCATATTGAGGCCTTTTTGGTTTACATTGTATACAATGGATCTACAGTTGATTTTTCTTGACTGTTGTATGCACCAATTTGCAGCTGATACCTAGCTGTATATCAGTTACAGAAAGTATAATACAAAGAAGTCAATTGCTAGATTAAATCTGGTTCTAGAAAACGGGTTATGTTTGAATGCTTCTAAATTAAGATTGATCCATTTTGGAAAGACATTGGAGGGTAATAATAATTTTGATATCTATATAAATGGCGTGGATGTAAGTTTGAAGATACTGTAAAAAATCTTGCTTTATTAATAGATAAAAAATTACCTTTTAGATTTTATGTAAAAGCAGTAATACAAAAACTAATTTCAAAAGTCTACATCGCAATCGTAATATATTAAATACTGATTTAAAGAAAAAGCTTTGTTATGCTTGTATGTATGTTTTGACAAATAATATGACATAAAAGAGATTAGATTTATTTATGAAATTCACAGGCGAGACCAAATTTCTCCTTGGTAAGCACAGATAGGTTGGCTAACATAAAATTTTTAGATATTGTTAAGTATTTTATCTTGTAAATTGTTTTTCATGTTATTTATCCGATAATTCTTCAAAATATTTAATTTGCATTAGTTTAAACATTATATTAATATTAGTGTGGTGGTTTGTGAGTTTACATACTCGTTTCGGTTGAGTAGTTATGTATTGAACTTCGCCGAATTTAAAATAAAAACATCTTATTATTATTATTATTTTAATTTCAAAATCAGAATTTTTAAGGTTCCAATCAAGCTTCTTAGCTATTCTTCATACCATGTATTTCTTCTATTTCTTCAAAGAACTTTTATACGTTTTGATGTGTGATTTTCAAAATAAAATCTATTATTTAAAAAATTTACATTGTGTCTTCGTAAATACAGTGACCAGCTGTTAAAATCCATGTTGGCCCTATTATTGATCCTCCACACAAAAATCCACTATCTTCAAGTAGTAATTGTACCTGAAATTTAGAAAAAAGTAGACTATAAATTAATAACCTTTTCTGAATCACCCCGCCCCCCTCTTCGAAAAAAAAAATAAATCTAAAGCCTCCCTTCTTTATAGCAGTGGTACCTCATATTAAAATATCGTATTAAAATTTTAATAACAGAAAATTTACAAAAAATCAATCAACAACAAAAAAATTGATGAGATGGTTGAGGATGATGAACTTTTAAAAATTTGTTATTATCGGGTTTCAGTTTTCACAAGAGTGGCAAATCACCACGCACGATGATCTACAATCTATTCTGGTTTTTGGGAAGTAACAGGTGGTTCCAAAAGTTCTGAGACTATCATATGAGAACACAACTTTTTGACAAAATTTTCGTCCACATTGTCTTCTTCTACAGGGATTGTAGATTGTAGTTGCGAGTGAATCGTCAAGGCTTTCTTTTCCTCTCTATAGCACTTCGACCTCTAATATCTATTGTACAGGGTGAGTCAACGATTGGATGAAGTAAGTTTGTGCCTTTTCGGTGAAATTTACAAAGAAACTATATTTATTGTTTGATACAGTTTATTTTTACGCAGATTTTAAAAATATTTAGGACTCTATAGGGTGAGCCAAAAAATTAGGACAGCATAAAGTTGTATTTTTTTAAATAGAACACCCTATATACGAATCGTATTTTCGATTTAGCTTATAATTTTAAATCTTTTTTATTAAGGGTTTACTATAAAAAAACTTTATAGTTTCTGAGATAATTAAGTTTAAAGAAAAAAAGTCACATTTTCAAGCATCAATTCAATCCTAAATAACGTTTTCAATTTTGTGACAAATTATATTCAAATTTGGAATTTAGCAAGGCCAAGGACAAGTTAACATAATTTTTACCTAATATTTGCAATAAAAGCTACAGGGTGTTGAACACATCGGCTCAAATTTGAACAAGTTTAAATGAATAAATATCTTTTTTTTTTAAATGGTACATGTTATTTAATAGAGTAATAAAAACCCTAAAAGTTTTGTTCAATATATCCTATACCTATTTATAATAGTTTTTGAGATATTTCAGTTTTTATAATTTTCCATACTTTTTTACAGAAATAGTCTTCACTATCATAGTAGCCATGGCAAAAACAATGTAAAAGAACATTTTTCTGTGTGTCAAATTTATCACCGCAATCGCTTCTTTTGGTTTTTATGTAGTGTAGTTTGGTTTTTTTTTGCATTCATCTTATATTGTAAAATGAATTTTCCAAAGAATGAGTTAATAGATATGATTTATACAATAGGAGAGGCTCAAAAAAATTGCCTTCTTGCTCAAAGAATTTTCAAAATGAAGTATCCTGATCGACGCCAGCCTAATACCCATACTTTTCAAAACTTAATGCAAAGATTTGATTCTTCTGGTACTGTTGATTATCCAAAACGTAAAGTGGTCAACAAACCAGTAACTAATTAAGAAAAAGAACTACAAGTATTGTTAAATGTTCAGCAAAATCCTTATATTGGTAACCGTCAGTTAGCAATATTATGTGAAACATCACAAAAAATATAGGTATCATCCATATCACATGGAATTACACCAAGAATTGCATGGACAGGATTTTGAAAGTCGTGTAAACTTTTGTCGTACAATAAATGCGGAGATTCAATTAAATCCAAATTTATTATGCAAGGTAATGTTTAGTGATGAAGCTACTTTTAGAAGTAACGGTGCCGTAAATAGACGCAACATGCATTATTATGCCACAGAAAACCCATTTTGGATTAGAGAGGTGCAACATCAAAACCACTGGTTATTAAATATTTGGTGTGGTATTCATCATAATCGAATTATTGGACCCCACTTTTTTAATGAACCACTAAATGGCCATAGTTACCTGAACTTTCTACAAGAAGAACTACCCCAACTGCTTCAAGGTCTCGATAGGGATGAGCTCGACAGTATGTGGTTCCAGCACGATGGTGCGCCTCCGCATTACCATCGTGAAGTTCGTGCGTTTTTGGACCAACGATATCCGCAAAAATGGATTGGACGTGGGGGTTTCATTGAGTGGCCACCAAGGTCTTACGACATCACCCCATTAGATTTCTTCCTATGGGGTTATATTAAAAATAAGGTGTATGTTAATCCACCAACAACAGTGGAAGATATGCGAAACAGGATTAGGGATACCTGTAGAACAATAACGCCACTAATTTTGTCCAGGGTCCGAGAAAATCTGCAAAAAAGACTAAATTTGTGCATTGCACAAGAGGGTCGTTTATTCGAACACTTATTAAAAAGAAATAATTATTCTCAGTATTTAATAGGTAATTTTTTTGTTTCAATTTAGTATAAAAGTAAATATGTAATTGCCTTGTCGTTATTGTTGTGTAAATTTTTTCACATTATGTTTAATTAAACTATTGCCGTTGTAATATAACGAATAATGTATTTCATCATATTTAACCACATTCTGTTTGTTTCTGTAGTTTCTTTTTATTATTTTACATGGCTACTATGATAATGAAGACTATTTCTGTAAAAAAGTATGGAAAATAAGAAAAACTGAAATATCTCAAAAACTATTATAAATAGGTATAGGATATATTGAACAAAACTTTTAGGGTTTTTATTACTCTATTAAATAACATGAAAATATACAGGGTGTACCATTTAAAAAAAATATATTTATTCATTTAAACTTATTCAAATTTGAGCCGATGTGTTCAACACCCTGTAGCTTTTATTGCAAATATTAGGTAAAAATTATGTTAACTTGTCCTTGGCCTTGCTAAATTCCAAATTTGAATATATTTGTCACAAAATTGAAAATGTTATTTAGGATTGAATTGATGCTTGAAAATGTGACTTTTTTTCTTTAAACTTAATTATCTCAGAAACTATAAAGTTTTGTTATAGTAAACCTTTAATAAAAAAGATTTAAAATTATAAGCTAAATCGAAAATACGATTCGTATATAGGGTGTTCTATTTAAAAATATACAACTTTATGCTGTCCTAGTTTTTTGGCTCATCCTGTAGAGTCCTAAATATTTTTAAAATCTGCGTAAAAATAAACTGTATCGAACAATAAATATAGTTTCTTCGTAAATTTCACCGAAAAAGCACAAACTTACTTCATCCAATCGTTGACTCACCCTGTATATTATCTAGAACTAATTTAAGCCAGGTATATTTAGATTTTTCATTAAGTCTCTCAAACCATTGCTTGTAGAGGATAAAGTAACATATAATATTGAAACCACAGCTTATGCTAAATTTTTAGGCACTTGACTTGATGAATCGCTGCATTTCTTTTCCCATATTGAACATGTTTGTAACAAATTAAATTTTGCCTTCTTTGCTATTTTGCAGATGAGGTCATCTCTAGACCGGGCTGAATTGCTGACTGTGTATTATTCTCTGGCATACAGTCATCTGTCAAGCAATGTTATGTCTTGGAGAAGAGGGTGTGAGGTGAATAGAGTGTTTCTGGCTCAGAAAAGAATACTGAGGTTGATATTTGGTCTTAAGTCGACGGATTCGTGTAGACCCATTTTTAAGGAAAACAGCATTTTGACTTTTTACTCTATTTATATTCTAAAGTGTGTTTTATATGTAAAACAAAATTACTCAAAGTTTAAAACTCTTGGCCAGGGTCACAGATATGATACACGAAATAGTGACATTCTTAGTATACCTAAATATAGAACGGCATTCTTTGAGAGATCCCCACTTTATAATTTCATTATTCTGTTTAACAAATTGCTTGCAAACTTAAAAAACATATCAAACAGTAATAAATTCAAAACAGAAATAAAAAAATTTCTTGTTCAGGGATCATTTTATTCTTTCAATGAATACTTAAGCCTGCAGGATATACTGACTCTTTTACTGTGTACTGAGTGATTATCTCGTTGCGTCCTTCGCTGACCAGTGCGACGGATTGTGTTCTTATCGTTTTATTTTTTTCTTTCCTGTTAGTTGTTTTAGGATTTTAATCTGTGGTTTTTATTATTAAATATTAGATTAAGTTATTTTAAATTTTCCATATTATAGCAAGTATCTTATGATACTAACTAATATAACTGTTTCTTGTTTTTTCTAGCTTTAAGGTATGTTATGTATATATTTTTTTTATTTAATTGTATACTGTTGACGAAACCAATGCTGAAGTGTCAGTCTTATGGCTAATAAGTTATTTCATTTCATTTCAAATTATTTCTTTTCATTTCATTTCATTCCATTATTCTTCTAGGAAGTGGGTGTCTTGTTTTTTCAGGCTTCTAGGTGAACCCAGGGGCGGATCCAGCCACTCTCTTTGGGGGGGGCGGTGACGTCACAAAAGTATGGCAAGCGAAAGCAAGTGGTCGACGGGGGGGGGGGGTAGACACCAGCAATTATCCCATTTCTGGTGTAAAAGGCAGGGTTGGGTCTATTTTTCTAAATTTGAAGTTCTTGGAGAGGGGGGGGGCGATCACAAGAAAAAACAAGTTGCCGACAGGGGGGGAGGATGCGAGCAACATACACATTCCTAGTATAAAAGGCAGAATCGGTTCTATTTTCCTGAACTCAAAGCTCTTGGGAAGGGGAGGGGCGATCGCAAGCATACACATTCCTATACTCTATTCAAGAATTAGAGAGAGTAATAAAACTGTTACCGAAACCTCCAATGTACCTGCTCCAGTACCGCAGGTAACTGAGGACTGCCGTAAATCTAGTTATATTTAAATATTATAAGCTTTTATAAATTTACTGCAACAATAAAATTTCTGAAAGTTCAATTTAATTTCCGTCAGTGAGCAAAGTACACCTTTCAATGTGGCCTTAGTGAGATACCCAAAAGATATAACTTCCACATCTATATTTATTCCAAAATCGTTAAACCAGGGTATTTTTTCCTCAACGAAAAACTTATTACAATGAATTTTATGATGCCTTAAGACATCAATATCTAGATAATAATGTTAAAAGCTCTCTGGACATTTGTTCCAATATGACAGTAGTTGGAAAATCTGCTATGTACCGAATACTGAAGGAGAAAAAAATGACTGGAATTGTTAGTATTCCCATGCCACATTCAGTCACAGGCGGACGGAAAACCTCGTTGGAAGAAGAGATGTAAACTGCAATAAAAGGAGTTGTATATACATTTTATTATGAGAAGCAGATCCCAACCGTCGACAAAATTCTAACTAAAATCAATGAAGATCGGGATTTTCCTGAAATTAAAAGAACTGAGCTCTGGAAATTGCTCAGAGAACTTAATTTTCCTGGAAAAAACCAGATAGGAAATCTGTTCTTATAGATCGTCTAGAAAATGTCCGTTGGAGAAGGAAATATCTCCCTCAAGTAAAAGGTACTTACAAAATTAGTAATTTAACTGAACTTTTGAAAGTTTTTTTTGAATAAAGTTACTGCAGAAAATTGGGAAAAATCCATATAATAAAAGAATAAAAGAAAATGTGGAAACTCGATCGGTGAGATAAAGGAACCAATTATAATTAATTTGAGTGAAGATAGACTTTGATTACGAATTAGATACTTAATGTTTACCAGCATAAACACTATTATTTAAATTTCTGTAACATATAAAAATTAATCATATCTGAATCCCTTTTTAGTGTTTAATTGTAATTCTGCAGATGGTTTAAGAAATAAATGAACTGAAACGTCAAATGTCCTAAAAAGGTTTTTAATTAATTATGACCGAGAGCCTAAAAAAATTTTAATATTTTATGGACGAATTTATTTTTTTCTATATGTTTAACTTCTTGTATTTTTGACAATAGGTATTTTGTAAGTTTTTATAAATTATAACTTAGAATTTTTTGAGAGAAAAAGCTACGTTTTAATCTGAATGTGACTAAAACGGTTTCTATGCCATAATTAAAAATAATCAAAATACAATTATGATTTGTGTTAAATATGTCAAAATTATCTGTATTTTCTAATGTATGTGAATTATTAAAAAATCATAAGAAATAGAACAATATTACAAAAACTCTTTATTTTAAGTTTATTACCGAAATAATATTCTATACCATAAATACTTAGTGATAAAATAAACCTCCTTTCGATGCCTAGGACAAGGATTGAAATCCTTTTTAACACTTCACACATCCAAATATCTATTGTTATCCAACCCAAATAGGCCATTATTATAGATCGGTATTTTTGATTATAAAATTTCTAACCCATCCTACGAAAATTATGTGTTTAACAGATTTTGCCAAAAACACAGGACTGAAGAACACAGATAGTTTGCGAAGAAAAAAAAAAGGATAAAAAATGATTTATTACTCTCTCTAGTTCTTGAATAAACTATAGTAAAAGAGGCAAAATCGGATCTATTTTCCTGAACTCAAGGCTCTTGGGGGGGGGGGGGGGGCGATCGCCCCCACCGCCCCCCCCCTTGGATCCGCGCCTGGGTGAACCTTCTAGGAATTTAAGTCTTTTGCAGAACACTGCCATGCATTCACATAGCATGTTAACGGCTGCTTGATCGCAGAAACTGCAAATATCACTATCAGTTTTGCCCATTTTTTTGTTATGGTATCTTTGTTATTACTCGAATATTTCTTTTTAGGAGATCGAGAAACAGTTTTGCGCCTTTTGGTAATAAACTTACGATTTCAGTTGTGTGAGGCTAGGCGTCTTATTCCACCTTAATTTTATCTCCATTTGTTCTTAGCTCTGGAGCTCCCCACTTATGTGGCTTTTTGGTAGTCCACAGAGAGGTTCCGAGCCAAGAAAAGGCTTCCTCCCCCGCATTTTGCGAGGCTGATTCCTTTGTGCCCTGACAGCCACATCACGGTTACCCCGTTGTCAATTGCTTTAGGACTTGTCTGCAATCCCAAATCAACTTAAACTCATAGGTGTTTGACCTGAAAGCTTTTAGCGCTGCTGGGCCCCTGACAATATATATATATATATATATATATATATATATATATATATATATATATATATATATATATATATGATTCAGTATTAATCCGGGAATACATTCGTTGGTTCGTTTGGTTTCCAGTAGAGGTTCGCAGACGTTTCACCAAAATCCCATTTGGCATCTTCTGTGCTTGGTGGTTGTAGATCAACTATTGAGATACTTGTCAGTATTGCATGTCTTTCTGCTATGGAGATGGTAGGGATGTCTCTTAGAAATTTGGCAAGCCCTAAACTTAGACCTGATACTTCCATTGCAATTCCTTCTTTCATCTTGAATCCGTCAGTAAACCACACTGTTGAATCCTTCTCTAGTCGAAGTAATTCCTCTTCGTTCGCTTGGTAGCAGTCAGTTACTATTTCATAGTTCATTTTAAAATCTTACCCGATAGACATGATATTTGTTGGTTTCAATATGGATGTTGTTGGAATTGTATCCAGAATTTTTATATGTCCAATAAAATGTCCAGGTTTGCGGCTTATAGTTTGGAACAGTTTTAATTCCTTTCGGTTGTCGCTGTCTTCTCCTTAAGAGCCTTCAGCGTACCTGGGGGACGTTAAGTCTCCGTTGGGAACCTATGGTCTAAGCTAAAAAAATCTTTGTCATAGTAGATACATTTTTCTTTATTTTAATGGGAGAGTTATCAATACTGTTACATTTTGTACTTATTTTTATTTAAAAGTAGTTTGCTTACCACATAGGGAAATTCACCCTCTGCAGCATCAGTTCCGTTAACTATTCGTAGAGGTGGTCTTGCAACAACTGAAACAAAAATAGAATAATTTAATAACAAATCAAATACCTCTTTTACGATTGATGTCATTGATATGCCCAGTAAAATAATTTGGATAAACTGGTTGTCCCGTTCTTAACGATCTTAAGAAGAAAAGACAACCTTTCTAAATACATATAAAATTTTTCAAAATGGCGCGATTTTCAGAGAATTCGCAGGATAATCAGCAAAATGGGGCTGCTAACAAAAATTAATGGCCTTAGAATAAACACCTCCAGGCCTAAAATGTAAGCCGGAATACCTACTTTCAAACATCGTGTGTTCCATCGACAATTTTCAAAACGGTGAGGTTTACAATAAGTTTGTAGTATAGTCAGTTAGTATATCTCGAGGCTCAAAGTGCTCGCTGGTATAGCCAAGTTCAAATGTTCTTAGACCCTTGAAATATTTTAATAAGTATCAGGGCGACATCGGCACATATTCGAGGCACTATGGTTCCCACCTAACCAATACTGCAGACAGGGAAGCAGAGCTAGTCTCTAAAAGTCAAACTAAGTTTTTTGTACAACTAGCTGCTCCCCGAGTAGGAGAGTTTTAGAGTGTGATTATTTTCAGTTCAGATTCTCTTGCAATGCATAGAGTCTTTCCTTAGGTCATTATAATAGTTAATAATGGAATGGACTGCCCAGAGTTGCTTAGTAAGTTTAACTTTAGAGTTCTTTTTCAAATGATAAGACTCGGTGAAGCAATTTCACTTAGTTATAGCCGGGCAGATTTACGATACAATGAACTTATTCACGGCTCTTCATAACAAACTTATCATTCGTGATTTTAATTATACTTGCACTTGGTACTATATATATATATATATATATATATATATATATATATATATATATATATATATATATATATATATATATATATATATATATATATATATATATAGTACAGATGTTTACATAACGGTATATAAAGACAGAACTATATTGGATTGAGATTTATTAGTAAAAAAAATACAAAAAATTATCCTAAAATAAATATGTCTTATTGTAACAAAATGTTAAATATCTGTTTTTCCATATTTAGATACGTTATCTAAACATTCTCTACTCAAATCAGTCACCCTGAAAACCTGGAAACCTTTTGTTTTCTCGCGGATTAGCAAAAAGATATAGATATTTATTTCTTTATTTACCCAATACAAACTCTACAGATATATTAAATATTTAATTATAGAGTTACAACGTTTACACATACATACACACCAGCACACACACATACACACAAAAGACAATGTAAAAAAGAAAAAGGAAATACATTATTTTCATTAATTTACATGTTAGTTGTTAATAACGCATTCTAAAAATATCTACTTCAGTTTGAATCATTAGCTAATTTACAATAGTACAATAATTGATACGATGGTTTTATAAATAAAAAGTCAATGTAATTTCTTGTCCTATATGTAGGAGTATTAAAATCTACCTGAGAGAGAAGATTCATATTGTCAATTCTATTGTGAAGCATTTTATACAAAAAAAACTACAGAGGCTATATTCTTACGTTTTTCCAAACTTAACAAATCATATTTACATCTAAGCTCATCTTTACTTACACTTAAGTCCCTGTAATAATGATACCTTAAACATTTAGTTAGTTCTTTCAATAGCGTATTTATAAGAATTATAGTATGGACTCTATATTAAATTAGCATACTCTAAAATGCTCCTAACATAAGATGTATACAGTTGACTTAGTACATATTACTAAAACCTACAGTTTCTTACTATAAATCCACACAACTAGATGCTGTTTTTGTTATATGACTTCAGGATCGTGCATTTGTTCAACCCGTTCTTTTTCCTACTAAAACTAAGTACAAAACATTTAGAAACATTAATTTTGAGTTTGTTTACATAAGACTATTCAACAATTCTTTTTAGATCTTCCTGAAGTTGTATACAATCATTTACATTCCTGACAACGGAATAGAGTTTCAGGTCATCAGCAAACAGAAGAACATTATTGTTATTAATCATTTTTGGTAAACTATCAATAAAACTAATTAATAGAAGCGGACCGAGGTTGATGTCCTGCGGTATCCCAGAGGTAAGTATAAAAGATTGTGAGGTATAACCTTTTATTACCACTGTCTGCTTTCTATGATGCAAATATGATAAAAATCATTTAATTAATTCAAGGTGAAGACCAGACTCATTACATAATTTTTCCAACAGTAATGCACGCGAGACCTTATCAAAAGCCTTTGCAAAATCTGTATATATTACATCGACTTGTGATTTATTTTCTAAATGTTCTGTAATATATTGAGTTATGTTATACAAATTACTGACAGTTAACCTGTTTTTCATAAACCCATGCTGAAATAATAGTATCTTTTGTGAAACAGAATTATAAAGGTATTTATAACGATCAATTAAAAATGGGACTTATTTTAACTTCCTTTTATATTCTTGGAAACGAGCTTGTAAAGAAAGATTATATAACAACGTGAGAGGATATACTAAAAAATCAATCATACCTTTTACGATGTATGAAGGAATATTATCTGGCCCTACAGACCTGTTAACTGTAAGGCTCCGAACAGCCTCATGTACATTACTGCTGTCTATATAAGTAAGGGATATTACCTCGGACATAAGATGATTTTCAGAAAAACAAGTATTTAATCTATTTACATTATCATATACAGAACTAAAATATTTTGCAAATACATTTGAGATAGACTGACCACTAGAATATTCTACTTGACCTTTTGGTATGAAAACATTACCTTATTTATTTTTCATGTACTGCCAAGTAACAAGTGTTACTCTAATTCTTTGGGTAGTACTAATTCTGCTATATTTTCGATATTTAAAGGGTCAGCAGATTTTAAATTGACGGTTAAGAACCACTAAGTAAACTAACATATTTAAATAAATAATTAATAGTCGCAAAATAATAGAGTGTGCAAATAAATAAAAGCTTTATTGATGTTAACAAGTTACAGAAATTATGAACTTATTTAATTAATTAAAGGCTTATCTTCGTTTCAATTTTTAAGTATGAATTTTGATTTTTAACCATGTTAATTTGTTGATTAAAATTAGACAAGTGGCACTTAGTTATGTTTTTTTTTTAATGTAATGTTAATAAGCGATGGATTAAATTGGCAAGTAAACTAAATATTTGAAGTTTTAATTGTTTTGCCTTGTTGTTTTCACAAAAATATTGATGAAAGTTCATAGAAAATATGAACAAAAAGACAAATATAGGAGGTGCAAAAAGAACAATGCTCCATGAGTGAAAATGTTCAATAAAATTACCGTGATGTTCGACTTTTGATTTATCATGTTTTCTTGGGCCTTATGTGTATTTTTAGCACTTCGAAGAACCATGTTTCAAGTTCTTACTATCACACCTGATACAGTGCGCGACACGAGATCACCCATGTCTTTGTAGGTAATTAACTTGCTTATTTTGACCAATATTAACATATATGCAAAAAAGAGGCAATTTTGTATTATATTAAATGACAAAATTTTGTCAGCAAATCCTAAAAAATAATAATACTGAGTATAGTATTTCCTGTTACATAAATATTTAAAGTCAAGATTACTGAATACTTTTCATTTATTTTTTATCGATTATTCTCATTGTTGTAATTAAGTATGTATTTTTAAAGAGAAATAAACACTTCAGTTCTGCAAAACAATTTGTTTGTAATTGAGTTCTTAAATTATATTTATTGTTTCAAGGACAGGTTAATTGTATTATTACAGGTTTCAAAGTTTTATATTAATTTCTCATAGACAATGGCTTAATACTTTTTAATACCAGAACGGTGAAAATGGAAAATTTGGTTTATTTTCGGGAAGAAACTATTGTCCTTAGCGATTCTAAGGCATCTAGGTTTTTAGCCTTAATGTAACTATATAAAGATTTACACTAAATATGATGGAGACACAGTGGGTTATGGAGGAAGAGAATTTCATAAAACATAAATTGCAGGACATCTTTATAAAAAATTTCTCATAAAACTACAAAACGTATTTTTTTTTCAATTTTCAAAACCCCCTCCTCGACATCCACGAACTTATGATATATAATCAAGTTTGTGTTGACATCTCTTTCAGCACTACCCTCCTAATAAAAGTCACTCTAAATTACCTTGACCAAATTATCAAATGGAAAACTTAACAAATAAACACTTTCTTTGTAATCCGATTTTATACTCTGCATCACTAAATTGAAAAAAAAAAACGAAATAAATTCTGCAACATAACTGAATTCACACTAAAATAGCGGACAAACCATTATCTAAAACCAAATTCTATAAAATTATTGTGTGATTGCAAGAATCGAGACATGTAGAGATAATACATTCAAGAGCTGGTGTTTCAAAAATTTAGATTTTATTGTCCCGTCAATGTAAGATTACGAACATTATTTTAACAATAAGCCCATATTATATTATTTTTTCAGATTTTTACTTGTCTTAAAGAACATACTTCTGTCAGTTTTTAGTTCGTAGTTTTGTATTTGTTTTTTTTAGCATATAGCACCTTACTAATAATATTTAAGAATTGGCAATGCTCTAGTGATGGGTGATTTCAATAAAAGATCATAAGGGTGGGGTAACCTTGCATTTTAGGCCAGTAATAAGGAGGATAGATAGATAGATAGATAGATATTTATTTGTGACACAATTATTACAATTTTACACACGTCAAAAATAAACATATAAAAATAAAAATTCTTACAAGATACAATAACAATCACACTGACAAACTTATGAGTTAAAAGATGCATCAAACCGGTGGTTTTAATAAACAACAAAATATTAATTCCCTATCACATCATCATATTTCAACAAAACACTAAATCTGCATTAATAAAATCGTAAACTGAATAAAAGCTATTTTGCATCGGTATATTTTTAACTTTGCTTTTAAACAGATCAAATGATAGGCTCTTTAGATGCAAAGGAAGCTTGTAAAATCGAGGAGCATAATAATTGACAGAATATCGACTCTTAGTTAGACGTACAAAGTCAGGTGTCATGAGTGAAGCATGCCTTGTATTGTAATGGTGAATGTCACTACGCAGTGCAAATTGTTCCCGTCTTTCATGGATCCATAATAAACATTTAAATATATATACTGATGGCAATGTCAAAACGTTTAGATTCTTGAAGTGGTTTTTGACGTCTGCGCGAAAGCGCAGCCCCAAAATAATTCTAATGGCCTTCCGTTGCAGACTGAAGAGTTTGCCAGAATGCGGTGAAAGTCCCCAGATAAGAATTCCATATGATAGATGGGCGTGGAGGAGGCTGAAATAAGCGCTCATACATGTTTCATGATTTGCAACTCGCATCAGATTTCTCAAAAGAAACAAATTCTTTAAAACTTTATTTGACTATAACAACTTTTGGTCCATATGTAATCCCAAGAATTTAACAGTCTGCCTATTACCAATCAGCTGTTTTTAAGTAAATATGACATTTTTAGTTTTATTAGCATTGAGACACAACTGATTGACATCAAACCACTGCGAGGCGCCCGACCGCACCTCAAGCATCGCAAGCCGAAGGCTCGTTAAATCAGGGTTCCTATTAGCCAAAGTTGTGTCGTCGGCATATAACACAACCCCGGAAGAAGAACGGACACTATTTGGTAGATCGTTTATATATATATATATATATATATATATATATATATATATATATATATATATATATATATATATTATGAACAGGACAGGTCTCAATACCGAGCCCTGCGGCACCCCGACGCTCACTACATCGGTCTCTGAAAGATTTTCATTATAATAAACACATTGAACTCTATTTTTTAAATGAGACATAATTAGAGAGAGACTTGAAGAACCAAAACCATAGTGTTTCAATTTTGTTAGAAGAATATCATGTAAGATGCAATCGAAAGCCTTGCTGAGATCACAAAATGTAATCCCAGCGAAGCCACCACTCTCAAATTCAGACACAATGGTGCGCACCAAATTAAGAACAGCCAATTCAGTGACCCTTCCCGCCCGAAAACCAAACTGAGAAGGGTCAAAGATATTAAAAGTTTCCATATAACCGTAAATTCGCTTTGATAGGATAATCTTAAAAACTTTTGAGACCACTGGAATAATGCTTATGGGCCTATAATTATGACAATCATCAATAGAACCTGTCTTATGAACAGGAATAATTTTAGATTTTTTAAAATAATCAGGAAATAAACCAGTCTTGACACATTTATTAAATAATTTGTTAGTGGGGATATAATGAGGTTTTTGATAGACTTAACCATTCTGACATTAATGTTATATATATATATATATATATATATATATATATATATATATACATATATATATATATATATATATATATATATATATATATATATATATATATATATATCACTACTGTCCGAACTTTTGAGACTATCTTTGGCTTCTCTAACCTGATTCGGGGTAATATCGCGGAAATCAAACTGAAATGCACACTCGGAAAGAAAGTGAGTAGGTGAAGTTTTTGATTGTTTTATACTCTTAATAAGCTCAAGTGGTTGATGTTCAAAAAAGTTATTCATCTTATCGGCGTCCAATACGTCGGAATAAGCCACTCTCTTTTTTAACGGTCGAGAATTGTTGACCACATCCTACATGGCCCGAACCTTGTTAGTCTTAGAACGTACATATTTTTCATTTGCATCTTTTTTACATTCGGCAATTTTGTTTCTATAAAAGCTTCTAAAATTTGTATAAAGCTCTTTATTTCCATCAGTAGGATTTTGTCGATAAAAGTCATATAAAAAGTTCAATTTTTCTCGAAAAAACTTCAGGTTTTTATTATACCAAGACAGGCGCGGATCCAAGGGGGGGGGGTGGTGGGGGAGACCCCCCCCCAAGAGCTTTGAGTTTAGGAAAATGGACCCGATTTTTCCTCTTATACTACAGTTTATTTAGGAACTAGAGAGAGTAATAAATCATTTTTTACCCTTTTTCTCTTCGCAAACTACTTGTGTTCTTTAGTCCTGTGTCTTTGGCAAAAATCTGTTAGACACATATATTTTTCATAGGAATGGGTTAGAAATTTTATAATCAAAACGAAAGTTATAATTTAAATACTTACAAAATATCCATTGTCAAAAATACAAAAAGGTAAACATATATAAAAAAATAAATTTGTCCATATATTATTAAAATATTTTTGAGGCTATCGGTCATTTTATTATTAATTAAAAACATTTTTAGGGTATTTGACGTTTCGGTTTATTTATTTCTTAAACCATCTGCAGAATTACAGTTAAACACTAAAAAGGGATTCAAATATAATAACTTTTTTTATGTTGTAAGTAATATTAGAACTACTTATTTTTATTTCTATTGTACTGATATCTTAATTTAATTTACTTTATTATATGGAAATAAGATAAGCCCCAAAAAAATAAGATAAATCTGTTAATTCTACACGCTTAAGAAAAAGACACAAATACAATAATAAAATAATAAAAAACTTACAGCTAAGTAGAATTAAATATATATAAAATTAAAGAGTGGGACACACTAAAATAAAAATATATAAAAAAACATATAAACAACATTAAACAATAAAATACAACAAAAACAAAAATTTAAATAATAAATTGTGTTTACACTAGTAAACATTACGTATCTAATTCCTAATCAAAGTCAGTGAAACTATCTGCGCTCAAATTAATTATAATTGGTTCCTCTATCTCACCGATCATGAGATCGAATTCTCACATTTTGTTTTATTCTTTTATTATATGGATTTTTCCCAATTTTACGCAGTAACTTTATTCAAAAAAAATCTTTCAAAAGTTTAGTTAAATTACTAATTTTGTTAATTGTGTTATTTCTAGCAACTCTACCTTTTACTTGAGAGAGATATTTACTTCTCCAACGGACAGTTTCCGGACTATCTATAGGAACAAATTTTCTATCTGGTTTTTCCCAGCAAAAATTAAGTTCTCTGAGCAATTTCCAGAGATCAGTTCTTTTAATTTCAGGTAAATCGCGATCTTCATTGATTTTAGTTAGAATTTTGTAGACGGTTGGGATCTGCTTCTCATAATAAAATGTATATACAACCCTTTAATTGCCGTTTTCATTTCTTCTTCCAACGAGGTTTTTCATCTGTCTGTGATCGAATGTGGCTTGGGAGTACTAACAATTCCAGTGGTTTTTTTTCCTTCAGTATTCGGTACATAGTAGATTTTCCAACTCCTGTCATGTTGGAACACATCTCAACAGAGGTTTTAACATTATTATCTAGATATTGATATCTTAAGGCATCATAAACATTCAATGTAATAAGTTTTTCGTTGAGGAAAAATGCCCTGGTTTAACGATTTTGGAATAAATGTAGAGGTGAAAGCCATATCTTTTGGGTATCTCACTAATCTCAAATAATATATAAAAACAAGCGCAAACAAGATAAATCACTAAGAACAAACTGTAAGGTGTACTTTGCTCACTGACAGAAATTAAATTAAACTATCAGAATTTTTATGTTGCCGTAAATTTATAAAATATATTTAAATATAATGAAATATAATTAGATTTATGGCAGTTCTCAGTTACCAGCGGCACTGGAGCAGGTACGTTGGAGGTTTCTGTAACAGTTTTATTACTCTCTCTAGTTCTTGAATAGAGTATAGGAATGTGTATACTTGCGATCGCCCCTCCCCCTCTCAAGAGCTTTGAGTTCAGGAAAATAGAACCCATTCTGCCTTTTATCTCAGGACTGTGTATGCTGCTTGCACTCCCCCCCCCCCCCCCCCCGCTGACAACTTGTTTTCTTACATACTGTATTTTTGTGATATCACCGCCCCCCCCCCCCCAAAGAGAGAGGCTGGATCCGCCCCTGTACCAAGATATATTATGAGTTGTTTGATCTTTGTGTACACGAATTATTTTTGTGGTAAACGAGAGGTTCATTACATAAGTTATTTTTCCAAAAAATATTTCAAACATTTCATTTAGAGAATAATAATGAACTCTATGATATTAAAGAAGCAATTAATTCCATGTGCTCTCACAGGAGTAATTGTATTTTGTTCATAAGTGGGTTTTTCTTTAAATATATTTAAATCTATAGACACTGCTTTATGATTAGACATTTTTAAGTCTAAGACCTGGGTAGAATAAATATTTTTGCTGTGAAAATTAATAAGGATGTTATCAATATAATTCTGACCTCTCGTACATTCGGGTATGCACGGAATAAAGTTATAAGAGATAAGCAAGTTGGTAAAGTTTAAATTATTTGCATTATTAGAATGAAAAACAATGTTAAAGTCGCCATTAATTACAACTTCACGTGATCTTTTATTTAATTTATCCAAGACCCGTGTCATTACCTGGAAAAATACGTCAATATCTTATTCTCCTTAGGGTGCATTCCACTAGGCGCTCACAACGCCCAAAATATTCCTTCAGTCGTTCCACATAACGACTACGGTCGTCGCGGTCGCGGCGAAAACGTCATTAATGACGTCATTTTTCTCGCTCACGCCAAGCTCACAACGACCCATCTGAAAAGGTGGGTCAAAGTGGACGTTCAGAATTTTGGCGCGGTTTTTTAAATTTAAAGACAATTGAATGTAAGAGTTTCAAAATTACAGTGTAACATATGAGAAAAAAATAAATATAATTTAGTTTAGATTCAAAATACACTGAGTTACACGGTGTAGTCCAATCTACAAAAGGTGTTACTGAAAAATATATTTATAAAAATGTAGTAATTATATACAAGTACATTTATAGAATGTAGTAATTATATAAAATTTACCCTAAAATGACTTGAATTCTTTAACTGAATAACGATTAATAACATTCTCATAATCAATAATACGTGACCTAAGTTTCCGCTTTTCCCGATTTTGTAAAACTGCATTTCCTTCTTTATCTGAACTAGATGAAGTACTTTCTGAAGCATGATTACGATCCACCATTAAATATCCAACTGTCACCCCAAAAGATATTTTGATTATTTTTCAACGTAAATTACTTAGACCCCACTAAAATAAAATATAAGAAACTAAATAGTATTTTTCTTTAATATAAAACAAGTTAACCAATAATTATAACAAATTATTAATATTAAAGCTTAAAAACTATAATATAACCTTTTCAAGCTTCTGATTTATTTTCAAATTCGCTATTTGTAATATTTAAGTCGATGCTTAAGACGTCCACAATCCCATTCCACTTGGGTTGATGATTAGAATGCTCACAAGCTAGTGGAACGGGAAAAACTGCGATCATGAGCGTGATTGTTGTGGGTGCTTAGTGGAACGCACCCTTAGTCGGTTAGAAGGGATGTGCAACAATGCCACGTTTTGAATGCAAATTCAAAAATTTTAAATCTTATGTTCTTGTTTGTTCTTAAAGTATATAACATTTTATTACTTATATCTAATTATTGTCAACATTGTAATGAGGAATGAGTCTGTGTCCCAATATTTCGTCCCTTTTATTGGCGTTAAAATTTTAACATGGGAGTAATAGCCTTGATCTACTTGACAAACTTATTATTGTAAAAATATACATTTTACAAACTTATTTCGTAAGTAACTATTGCTTCCTTTCGTTAAATAATTTATACTAACTAAATAGCAGGTAATATTTTGGGGGTCTTAAGTTGATATTTAAATATAAAATAAATAAAATTGAACTTACCCTCATATTTAAAGATGACAAGGAATGTCCAGACAAGTGTGGTGATAATATACTTTTTCATAATTAATACTTTGCCCTAACTTTCGCTTTAACGCCAATAATATTCTTTGGTTACTTATATACTCATCGGCAAAGACTCTAATTAATGAGTCTTATCAGAATTTGTTTAAAAATTTATTTAGAGATTACGTTAATAAGTATACTTATCATTATAAAATTTTATATAAAAAAATTTAAAATGAATTAAATGAGTGCACGATTATGTCATATTGGAATTTCAAAAATTCCATAAAATATGACTTTACAAAGGTATTTAAGTTAAAATAATTAGTAGGAAACAACATGAGATTGATCGGTTTAGGAATTAAGGGGAGAGTCTTATTGGGATCTTTTGCGATCTTAACATGGCTTTCGACTGCGGTGATTAAACAGTATTGGTAGCGTAATAAAATAACATCCTTTGGAAAAAGTGTCACAAGTTTTGAAGAAAACTTGCCCATCTTTATACTTGATGGAAAGGAGATTTTGTAATGGAACAAATATTAATTATTTTATACTGTTTAGCCTGAAGTATAGTCGGCTAAAATGAGTGGATAGATTTTACCTGTGAGAACGGGACAGTAAATATTTATCTTATTACCACCCAAGAAAGTCTAAAGGAAAAAAAAATAATTATCGTACTTAAGCATAAACTCAATTTTTGGCATTTAAATGTGTTTTTTTAATATATAAACTCAGAATTTAAGAGAGAACTCCGCCGCTGGTAGGGTTGGGTGGATTGAGAAGCTTAACAACTGCCAGTGCCGGTCCCAAGCCCGGATAAAGGAGGAGGGTTGGTCGTGGGGCTAACTACCCCACACCGGAAAAAAGGACAAGTTATGAAACAAAACGACAAGCCTCGGAATAGGACGGACCACAGGAGACGACGTAAGCAACGGACATGGAATATGACTTTGGGAACATGGAATGTACTTAGCTGGTATAGACCGGGTGCTGCTAAGAGAACCATACAACAGCTAAAAAAGTACCAAATAGACGTAACAGCCCTTCAAGAAGTTAGATGGCCAGACGAGGGCACAGTGACTATGGACGGCTACACAATTTTTAACGGAGGGACCATGAACAACAAACATGAGTTTGGAACGGGCTTCGCAGTAAACACAAATTTCATAGGACAAATAATAAACTTTAAAGCAGTAAACCACCGAATAAGTAGTATCAGAATTAAAGGAAAATGGCATAATTACACACTCATATCAGGACATGCACCAACAGAAGATAAGGAGGAGAGCATCAAAGATGAATTCTACGACAAGCTTGAACAAACCATAGACCTAGTCCCGAAGCAAGACATGTTGATACTACTAGGAGATTTCAATGCGAAAATTGGAAGAGAAAGAACACTAAAACCGCACATAGGGGAGCACAGCTTACACGAACAATCTAACGACAATGGCCAACGTCTAACAAACCTGGCAGCGGCTAGTAATCTAATAGTAATGTCAACAATGTTCCCGCACAAAAACATTCATAAAGAAACATGGGTATCCAACGATGGAAAAACAAGAAACCAGATAGACCACGTGCTAGCAAACGCAAGGTACTCAAGAAACATACTAGACGTAAGGAGCCAAAGGGGAGCAGATGCAGCGTCAGACCATCTCTTAGTGAGAGTGAAAGTACGTGCCAGGATAAAAACGGATATAAGAAAGCAAGAACAATCGGAACGAAAAGGATGGAACACCGAGATACTGAATCGGGAAGAAACACTCAGACAGAAATACCAAGCAGAAGTAAAATCACAACTGGAACAGAATAAGATACAAGGGGAAACAGGAGTAGACGAATGCTGGAGCAAGATTAAGACATCGATAGAGAATGCAGCGAAGAGAACTTTTGACAAAAATAAAACCATAAAAAGAAAACAGCGGTATGACGAGGAATGTCAACTAGCACAAGACAATAAAAACAAAGCTAGATTAAAAATGCTGCAGTGCCCAAATGACGATAACATCCAGCGATTTAACACACTGCGAGCGGACACAAGAAAACTTATAAGAAGGAAGAAGAGAGAAGCCTATAATAGAATCATAACAAATGTAGAAAGGGAATCAAATACAAAGAGCAGCCGGAAATTTTACAGGGAGATCAAGAACATAAAGAAAGGGTATATGCCACGGACCAGCATATTAAAGAAAGAAAATAAAGATCTCATAACAGATATAACAGAAATCCTACAAACCTGGCACGAATATTTTGACAACTTACTAAATATAAAAGGCACAGCTCTCATCACAAATACAATATACCAGGGAGCAGAGGAACAGGTAGAAATTCCATCACTGACAGAGATCAAAAGAGCAATTAGCCAACTGAAGAACAATAAAGCACCCGGGAGCGACAACATAACCGCGGAGCTTATAAAATATGGCGGAGATCAGCTACTTGAAGCAATACAAACCCTTGTGGAGAAGATATGGGAATCTGAAGAACTTCCAAAAGAATGGAACGAAGGGATAATTATCCCAATACATAAAAAAGGAGACCGATCAGTATGTAAAAATTACAGGGGAATTATGTTACTAAACGTTGCCTACAAGGTGCTATCCAACATACTAAGAACCAGAATATCCCCTTACGCAGAAGAAAACCTCGGGGACTACCAATGTGGCTTCCGACCAAGAAGATCAACTGTTGACCAAATATTTACTATTAGGCAGCTTCTGGAAAAGAGTTGGGAATTTAACAAAGATGTACACCAGCTGTTCGTTGATTTCCGCCAAGCATATGATAGCATTGTAAGAGATAGTGTATGGATTGCCATGGAAAAGGTAGGCGTGCCAAAGAAGATTATTAATCTGACTAAAATATGTATAGATAATGCAAGGGCGAAAGTCAGAATCGGTAAGCACACTACGGACATATTCTCTATTGCCAGTGGTTTAAAACAAGGCGATGGCTTATCGCCACTACTCTTCAACATAGTGTTAGATATGGCCAACAAAGAGGCTAACATAAAACTGGAAGTATTCTCAAACCAGGGCCCCGGAATGATCCTAGCATATGCAGACGACATCGATACCGTAGGAAATAGCACAACTAAAACAAAGGAAATGTTTATCAGAATGGAAAGGGAAACAAAAAAAGTAGGACTCAACATCAACGAAGAGAAGACCAAATACATGCACGTAAACCGAAGAGCAGGTAGGGATAGAATAGGACAGAATATAACTATGGACACATACAATTTTGAATGTGTGAAAGAATTCCAATATCTAGGGGCCAATATAACACACGACAATGATGTGAGCAGTGAAATACGCACACGAATACAAAAAGGTTTTAAGTGCTTTTATGCATTGCAGGAGATACTAAAATCAAAGCTGCTGTCCAGATCAGCCAAAAATCCGTATATATAGAACAGTTATTAGACCGGTAATAACATATGGCTCAGAAACCTGGACCATCACAAAACAGAACGAATTGTTATTAAGACGTTTCGAACGTAAGATATTAAGAAAAATATATGGGCCTAGAGTAGATGAAACAACGGGACAATACCGCATCCGAACAAATGAAGAATTAAAGAGCTTATATGATCAGCCAGGCATCATTAACGAAATAAAAGCCCAAAGACTTAGGTGGGCTGGACATGTTCATAGGGCCCATGACGAACGTCTCATCAAACGAATATGGGAAGAGAACCCGACCGGAAAGAGACCCTTAGATAGGCCCAGACTAAGATGGAGGGATAACATCACAAAAGATTTAAATGTACTGGGAGTACGAGATTGGAGTAACGACATGATGGACCGAAGCAAATGGAGGCAGGTCGTGGATGCAGCGAGGACCCACGAAGGGTTGTAAAGCTACACAGAGAGAGAGAGAGAGAGAATTTAAGAGGATATAAACTCACTATAATAGGATATATCGTTTGACAAAATGTACAAAGAATTAATATAGGTACTCTTTTTTCATGATTGCGACCTCTATGACCTATTATGATTCCTTCTTATGTTGAGAGAACCTTACTTAACTGGATTTTATTAAAGAACCTCTTAATATTTGATAATGTTGTTGGGTGTAGCTAGTTGCGTTTACGTATTTAAGCAGATGTTTTTTCTAGTTTGGTTGAGAGCAGAGCTATAATGTTTAACTTGCCTTGTCTCGCTAAGTCGTATAACTAGGGCTGGGACTTGTCCTCAATCCATAGGGCTAGCCAACCCACAAAGATGTTCTGGCTTTACAAGGCGTCACAACCACTTACCAGTTGTTTTCTTTTTTAATAATTAAGTAATTCAAATTGGTAAGTATATATCACTTATTTTTATCAAACACGTTTATTTTTATAGAAATTTTGTGACGCATTCAAATAATTGATAATTTGATCTTACAAAATATTATTGTAAATAATATACTTAAAAATATACATTAACTTTGCTATTATTGTGCAATAGCCTCGAGATATCTACTTCTCACAAAATCTCTGTAAAAATCACTCATTGGGTTCGCAAAATAAAACTCAACACCTTTCACTAATACTTTCAATACTTATGTTAACTACTTCTTAACACAGCTAAAATACAACTATCTTATTACTACTTCTTAATATATTAACTATTCAAATACAACTCTGTTAAAACTCTTATTCTATCCCTATTTATATACCTATAGAATTTCCTATACAAATCTAGAACTTACTAACATAAAAGTTGAGACCTATCTAGAGATATGACTCATCGCATTGGAATATATGTATACAAGAGCGTACCAATAAGTTTCTCCTAGTCGTTCGTAACAATACAATAAAATAACAAAATACAAACAGTACCACTTATAAACAAACTTACATCATATGGGAGTTAAAATTATAACATTTATCCAATGTGTAAGGGTATATTTCAATGAGATATAAAACTAGTTGTTCATCAGGTAACGAATTGTACAGATGGCTACCATTTAAAATGTTGATTATTGGTAAAGGGCTGTCTTTATATCTAGTATTATAAATAGGACCTTAGTGTTATAAATATGAGCTATTTTACCCTTCAAAAAGAAATGCAAAAGATGCAAAACATAACAAACTGTTATGTTTTGCATCTTTTGCAAGGATGTAAACTTCAATTGTAGTAAGACCGATAATAATGCATAGAACATATAAGTAGCCGTGTTTCTGAAAAATTGTGTTTCTACGTTTCTCACGTAGAGATCCATAACCTGAATTATTTCCAAAATTTTCCTTTCCAAACAGTGTCTTTTTAAGTATACTCTTTGTTTTAAGTATGCACTCATTTTGTTTAGAAATTAAAATTTCAGTATGAAATAAAGAAGTTCTTACGGTCGTAGTATTAGTTTATCAAGTTACAATATTCAGACAGTTTATTTTTTGCAAATATCACTTTTGTCATCTATACATATGCGTTTCGACTTCCTAATGATGAATTTGCAGAAAATAAACTGTTTGTATACATTTTTAACCGACTTCGAAAAGAAGGAGGTTCTCAATTCGTCGAGTATGTATGTTTTTTTTTTATGTATGTACACCGATTACATATTTTTTTGGACGAAATTGGAGCAGTAATATCCGAGATGGCGCTGACAATATGGCGGCCAAAAAAATTAATTTTGTTTGATTTTCTCCAAAATTGGTATGGGGGAAGTTTTCGGGGTCGCACATAACGAATCTGAAATTATTTTTAAAAAATTCAATATGGAGGATCCAAGATGGTGGATTAAAGATTCTAAATCTCCTGATTTTCTATAAAATCAGTATTGGGGTATTTTTGTTAGTGTTAATTATGAATTTAAAATATTTTTTGAAAAACTCAATCTGGCAGATTCAATATGTTGTCCTAAAAATTTTACATTTTTCGATTTTCTCCTAAACTAATATAGGGGGTTCTTGAGGGTGTAAGTTATGAATTTAAAAGTATTTTTTCAGGATTCAATGGGGCAAATCCAAGATAGAGGACTAAAAATTTTACATTTTTCGATTTTGTTCAAAGGTAGGACTAAATCGTTTTTGAGGATGTAAATAACGAACATAAGTCTAGAAATTTTAAATTTCCGGATTTCATCCAAAATTGTTACTAGGGGGCTTTGAAGGGTTTAGATTTAGATTAAATTAAGACTTAAAATAATTTTTTTGAAATTCAATATAGCGCTTGCAATATGGTGGGTTGAAAATTTTACCTTATTCGCATTTTTTCAGATTAGGTATTAGAGGGTTTTCGGGGTCATGTATTAGGAATATGAAGTTAATTTTTTACTATTAGGTTGATAAGATACAATATGAGAGACAGAAAATTTTACATATACCGATTTTGTCTAAAATTCATATTGTGGGGTTCTTGAGGCGTATACAAACTCAATATGCAGTATAAAATATATCGAGCTAAGAAATTTACATCTCAAGTTCTTTAAACATCGATATTGGAAGCTTTTGGGGCCTATATTACCAACTTAAAATTAATTTGAAATTTAAGATAGTGAATTTACCATGACAGACTAAATATTTGTTTGACACAATTTTACTGGTATTTGGAAAACGCTAAGAAGCAAATAATTTTTAGTGGTTCATTTTAGTGTGATTTACAACTTTGGATAAAATGGGTACTTTTTTGCCACCTTGGAGTCATTGCGAGGTACACTAATCTCGATTAGTGCTTAGTTCAAAGAATTTATGGATATATGAATTCTAAAACTAAAAATAGAAAAATATAATTTTTTTAAAATAATTGAACCAACTTCTAAAACTCATAAATTAATTGTAAATGAAATAATAACAACTAATATATACAAATTATGGTAAGAAGGCAATTACAAATAAAGTATTTTTAATCTGTTTATGCAAATCACATTTTGTCAGGTATTAGTTTGGCGCCGACTTCAAGTTCAATTTCATATAAATATTTCTACTTATTTTTCACTTTTTAGCGCACTTTTAGAAGTCGGTTCAATTTTTTATAAAAATTTTATTTCTTTAAATGTCTCAAACAGAATAAAGGGAACTTGTTAAATACTCTGTTATTGTATTTCTTCTAAAATAAAAATTAACAGTATATTATTTTTGGTCACTTATAATATTTTTTTCGATATCTGCATCCTATCCCAGTTTAAATAATTTAATATTAGAATTTATGTTGAGTTATTAAAAGTTACCAAGAGAAAGACCTACACATTATCATTAGTCCTAATATATACCATAATATAACACAATACTTTTCCTATATAACAAATATTACTTGTATGTACCAAAAGATACCGTTTGTATAAATCGTAACAAAATATTTACTTAAACATAAAATTTATAAAATTTTTATGATAGAGTGATCGTGAATCGAGGCTCATTTAAGAAGGTTTTGGAATCTGTTATGTTTTTTAGCAATGTATTTTTCACATTTATTAGAATTAATATTGTATTATATAATTATATTTGCCTTATTTCTAAACGTCACAAGAATCATGTTATATATTTTAGGCCCCAAATAGGCAGTACTTTTTAAATTTATAGTATTATTTGGATCTATGTGACATTATTCACTCTAGCAAGAGTTTTATAACAATTATATATTGCATTCTCACAGGCAGCATTTCTATGAATGAATATAGTTACAGTTGTTACGTGTAAAATTCCTATCGTGCAAATATCTACACTGAAATACAATTTTTCTTATATATGACTTTTAGAATACAGACCAAAATTGCATAGCGAATGAATCAACAAAAGTCTCAAGGAATATGATGATGTCTAAGAATTTCTCTAAAGATATAGACTTTGTGGATTACAGATTTAATTTTGTTCGAAATATGCCGCTTCAAAAATCGGTTAATTAAATTGCGCGTCTTTTGAAGTGGATAATTAATTACAAAGCAAAAACAAAATACCGGCAAGAAATTTCATCAATTTTTTTTATCAACGTAAACATCAGTCGGTAGTGCAAATTCATATTGCAACACAAAAATAATGTTCTATTAATAAAAAAGTTATTAACTAAAAAAATAAATAGGATTTTTAATATAACCCAACGAAAAAAACAAAATAAAACAACAATATATCTATTGTTTCAAAATCAATATTTTGTAGGACACACCCTAGCCCTATAAATCCTTGATCCAAAACTTACCTTTCTTCTCTTAAAGCTTCACACAGCTCGTCAAGTGTCAATGGATGATGATTTGTGGTATGCAGTTCTCTCAGGAGTCGATCCCAAATATATTCTATTGGGTTACACTCAGGAGAGCGAGGGAGCCAGTCCATTCGAGAAATGCCGTGCTCTTTTAAGACCAAATTAATAATGTTTGCACGGTGGGGCCGAACATTATTGTCTATAAAAATGAAATAGGGTCAAATTCTCTTAAAATAGGGAAAATAATGGGTTGAATAACCAAACGTGGTATCTTTGAGAAGTCATATTTTGTATATTCAAAATAAGTAGTTCAGTGCCCGACTCCCAAGAGATTCCACCCCAAACAATTATAGAGCCACCTCCAAAGGTAACTATTGGAGCCATATTGTGTTCAATGTATTCTCTCTTCTCGTTATATATTGACTCATCTGTAAACAAACACTTCCGCCATTCCTCTGGACTCCAGTTACGGTGTTCAATTGCCCATGGTCTGCGTGCAACGCGGTGATCCCTGTTTAATCGAGAATGGCGAGCACATTTTCTGGCTCTAAGACCATCATCGTGTAACCTTCTTCTGACGGTTGCCAAACTTATATTTATCCTGGTGTGCACCCGGAGCTTGGCTTTAGAAAACACTCGATTGCTCCGGGCAGTAGACAGTAGAGCAGCGACTTCAGACTGTGTACGGTTTCCATGTTAAAGAGGAGCTATGATAGCGGAAATATCATTAGAAGACAGTCCTCTCTGAGGCATTGTATGGTATAACAAGATATAAAACATTTCACGGTATCATTGTGGTTCATGCGGTTACTAATCTTAGCCAAATGTAATGTGTTGAAAATTTAAAATTCACTAGCAGTTTTGATAGCTTGAAAAAAAATTTCTTTCTCTGTGATAAGTTAAATATGCATTTGGAGATAAACAAGTCTCCACTAAGTAAAACAAGACCTTCAACAAAATTTTATATATATTTTACGGTAATATAACTGTAAAAATTAAAATATCTACTTCAAAAGACGCGCAGTGCATTATACCTAAATATTCCATTTGCGATACCTTCTTTACTTGTTAATTATTAATAATTAAATTGGTCTATTAGCACTAGTTAAGGAAAAAGCAATACAATTTTCTTCGTTGAATTTAAAAAGAACTTAAAACTTTCTAACCACACTCCAGTCACACAGACTTTTATTATGTTATCCCTTTCAAACTATCACCCCCAAAAACCAACATCCTATCATCAGCATATGATTTTATTAAACTACACTAAGTGACAACAAGCTATTTATATATATTATAAACAAAATAGGTCCAAAGATCGTGCCGTGCGGTACTCCAGTCTCAACACTCCGCTTCTCATTCAAAATAATTTTTATAACCTAATACCTTTGAGAAAAATAGCTTCAAAATAGCTTCCATACGGTTTCCCTAACTCTAAAATGTCTATGAATATCAAGAAGCTTATCAGGAGGGACCATGTCAAGTGCCTTTGTCATATCGAAAAAGACAGCTGCACATTTATTTTCAGCATTCAAGTTACTTGTAACCTTAGATATCAAGCAATGCATAGCATCTTCTGTGCCGTCACATTGAGCAAAACTATACTGATTCTCAGATAATACATTATTATTTTTGTAAAATATGCGTAACCTTTCCTGAATACACCTTTAGAAAAATTTAGCAAAATTATTTATTAAACTTGTTGGCCTATATTTACTTATCATTATTTCTGGATATCCCTTATGTATGTCCTTGGCTAAGAGTCATAAACTCTGAATAATTTTCTCCAACACATAAAACACATTTAAAAATAGAATAAATAGAATAAAAAGTTAAAATGTTGTTTTCTTTCAAATTAGATTTATACGAATTAGTTGGTTTAATACCGAATATTAACCTTAGCATCGTTATGAGCCAAAAATACTCAAATTACTTCCAGTGGTTATCCCCATGATATGATATTTTTTGCTAGATGACTGTAGGTCAGCGAACAATTTACAGTCGGGGCTCAGCTTGATCTACACAGAATTTCACCAGTAAAATGGCAAAATGGTATAATTTAACCTTTTACAAATATCTTCATTGTGGGAAAGGAAGTGCGGTAATTCACAGAGCCATATACCTATCTATAGATTGGTTGTTCCCATGCCAGCCAGGCACATTCTCGTCTTGATTACTTGATTCTCGATTTTTATCTTCTAAGATATAATTCGTGAGCGTGTCTTTTTAGTATGTTTTTGAAGCATTCGTATAATCTTTTTCTTCTCGGAGACAGTTTAGGCTCTCACACATTTCCACTTTTCCTTTCCTTAATTTACCTGTAAGTTGTAGATTCGTTAAGTCCCGTTATGCCAGCACATTTTGAAAACAAACTATGCACCCTCACCAGAGTTCTTGTTTGAATAAGTGAATTTTGTATATTTGAAAGTATTGTCTTGGATTTTAAATCCAAAACACCTATATAAAGTTTTGGAGTAAAAGTAGACATTTTTAACAGCTAGCAGAAACTGTTGTAAGACCATAACATAGCAAGGCATTACACTTATACACATCTGTATTATACTTAAAAACGTCATAACTGTTAATTGCCCAATTAAGATGTATACTTTTAAACCTAATTATCTTTTAAGTACACTACACTCTTCTCAAATTCATACTTCAGACACATACAGTATCTACCCTTTACTTTATTCGAATTCAGAAAGCCGAATTATTTATGAAATATGTTCCGAGAATTGCTATGGTCTTGGTTTATGGCTCTTCACAGGTACATAAATCACTTGTGCATATAATTGTCATACTTGGTCTGACAATGAAGAACAAACGACAGCTTTGTTAGTTTTATGCAGTGGGGTTTTACCGTAAAAAAGTATATTATGGGCGAACATAGCGCACTACTTTGTGCAGCAGCCCGTTTCCGTACTCTGTTCTAACGTTTGTCCTTATAGTATAAGGTTTTTACAGTTGGTTGAGGGCTAAGTTTCTCTTTTATAATTGTATTTTATACACCCAACTGCAAGTATATTATCCACTTTTGGTTTATATATACAGATCTCTACGAGATTATATGTTCAGACTGCGTGGAATGCTGGGAGATGGCGCCACTTGCATTAGATTTCATATTTTGTCTAATATAAGCTGCTTAAAGGATTTACCTTTCCGATGTTCAAGTGCGCTAGCCTATTCTGTACTGACGAGAACTAACAAGTTCGAAACCGGTCTACAGATGGCGGTGCACTACCATAGGAAAGGCTTCCACCCTTTTCTGGTATTCTTGCAATCTGAGATAGTGCTTTGTCTCTAACTGTGTTAGAACAGAGTACGTTTGTCCTTATAGTATAAGGTTTTTTCAGTTGGTTGAGAGCTAAGTTTCTCTTTTATAATTGTATTTTATACACCCAACTGCAAGTATATTATCCACTTTTGGTTTATTAATAATTTTTACTTTAAATTTGGTATGTTTTCAGTAACTTTATGGAAATTTAAGGTAACATTCATTTAATTTTAATGTAAAAACCTTTAATTTCAAAATACTTATTCACGATTTAATGTACAAAATCATTAAATTTGATTAAGGAACGTACATTAAGTTTAAGGTTAATTTAACAGTGTGAACACTTTTTCAGTAGGTAATTAATAATATATTTTTATTAAATTTCGTATAAAATTACAAAAAATTAAACAATAAAAAGAACATACTTAGTTAAATTGACATACAAAATTTCAAATACCGGAAACAGACCTTATCCATTCACGATATTCAGGATTCGTGATGCGGCTATAAGCACCTGGAGATTCACCACATGGATCTAAACCCCATGAAGTTATTCCATATTGGATTCCATCAATAACGAAAGGACTACCAGAGTCTCCCTAGAAAAAAAATATGGTTTTAATAAATCTGTAAAATTACAGAAATTCAACATAAATTTTGTAGTTCAATCGTCCGTGTAATTAGGAGTATAAACAGAAAAAATAATCATAGACATACGAAAATATTCCTTATTCTAGAATAAATTAACGGTGTTACAAAAATAAGAAAATTGTGTTTTGATGATATCCTTAAATTGAGTTTTTAAAGAGTTGTTTTGATAACATAGCTCTACCACTTCTTAATTTGATAAATTCGTCATTTTTAGCATGTAAAATTCCCGATGAATTAAAAATATCGACTATTGTTCCGGTTCCTAAAGTAAATAATTCTCACAGGGCTGTTGATTTGCGACCTGTTAACATGCTTAGTTGTGTTGAAAAAATA
The DNA here is from genome assembly GCA_034092305.1 of Diaprepes abbreviatus. NCBI lineage: Eukaryota > Metazoa > Arthropoda > Insecta > Coleoptera > Curculionidae > Diaprepes > Diaprepes abbreviatus. Next base: position 4,931,252 of record JASJET010000019.1, on the reverse strand, counting down.
ATGGAAAAAGTAGTGATGAAACAACTGTTAAAATTTATAGAAGCCAACAAAATTATAAATAGTATGCATTCTGGTTTTCGGGGTAAGCATAGCTGTGAAACTGCAGTGCAGTATGTACTTAATGACTGGAAACACAGTTTGGATCAAAATCTTATTACGGGTGCTGTATTCTTGGATTTGAGGAGGGCCTTTGAGACTTCAGATAGGGAAAGACTACTTAAAAATTAGAAAGTGTCGGTATAAGGGGTGAAGTGTTGGAATTTATGAATAATTACTTAATTAATAGAAAACAAAGACTGAAATTGAATGACGTGGTATCTGACGAGATTGAAAGCAGCATGGGTGTTCCACAGGGTAGTGTACTAGGTCCATTATTATTTTTTATATATATTGACGATATAGTGAATACAGCTGGTGATTGTTTTATACATCTTTTTGCAGATGATGTTCTTTTATATTTTGCAATATTCAATTGGTTGACACACTTAACTCTATATTAGAAAATTTATATTGGTGGTGTTCTTATAACTAAATATAAATGTGGAAAAAACCAAATTTATAATAATCTGCAATGAGAATCATTACAGAACTTTTTCTCGTGCAGATCCTATTATTAAAGTAGGCAATGAAACAATTGAAATGGTGGAAAAGTTTAAATATTTAGGAGTAATCATAGATAGACAACTTAAATTTAAAGAACATGCGAATAACTTAATAAAAATAATTTCTTATAAAATTAACTATATTCAAAGATGTTCTAATTTTTTGACAAGGTGGACTAAAACAATCCTGTTTAACACTCTCGTATTGCCGCACTTTGTTTATTGCTCCACAATTTTGTTCCTTCTTAATCAAAATGAAAAGGCAAGATTTCAAAAATTGCAAAATAGGGCCATGAGAGTTATACTCTTATGTACAAGAAGAACATCAATTAACTACATGTTGAGAGAAATGCAATGGTTGTCGGTGGAGGACTTCTTTCACTATTAAACATTGATCTTTATTTTTAAAATCAGATCGGGTGGTTCTCCTACATATTTACAAAATCATATTAATTATAATAGAAATATACATGCATATGACACTAGATCGAAAGATGACTTTTATATTCCTCCAGTATTAAAGAGGCAAACACAAACCTCTGTATTTTTTAAAGGTTTAAACAGTTTTAATCAATTGCCCACAAATACTATATGTTTAAAATCTCTAAATAAGTTTAAGCAGTGTCTGAAGCAGTATTTTGTTAATAGGGTCTGTCCTTGAGGGACATGAACTTTCTTTTTTTTTTGTTTGTGTCAGTTTAGTTTAGTATGTCATTGTTCTGCAAAGCTTGACGATGTTTGATTGTTGTTTTTAATTTTAAAATATGAATTTGGTTGTTAAGATATGAGTGTAATTATATATTAGTCTATGATTAAATAAAGGATTTATATATATATATATATATATATATATATATATATATATATATATATATATATAAATTAAAATGAAATATTATTCATTGTTTTACTGAAAAATAAGTAAAACATATTGATTTATTGAGTTAGTATAAAATGATGACGTAAAACATGTAATAAATTCGTTATTTAAAAAGCACAGAGTTTTTTTTAATCGTTTGGACACATCGATTTTTTCTTTTAATAGTAATTTTTTCCAATATATTTAATTTTACAAGGTGACTTGGAAGACGCAGTGCTATAATTAACTTTGATTTTTTAAGTAGTGATCATCAATTTTTCTTAATACTTTTAGAGTTCTTGCAAAATTCTTAATATTTTTTCCATTACATGTGCTCTACCTAAATGTAACTGTTTTCGATTTATCGACAGTTAAAACTCGAAATGAAATACAATAATTATTTACCAGCATAACTAATTCAATGACCTGTTCCTTGGTAACATTTTGTGAAATTGTAACTTTGAGTTAATCGAAACTGAAAATAAAACTTACTGATGCACACACATGATAGAAATTCTGATCCAAGAAGAAGTGTGACGGTTATTTCAAGAAAAATAAGCTAGTTTTCCGCCAATTTCACAATTGATAGTAAGTAAAACTGAGCAGAATAAGGAACGAAAGCTTTCACGGCCTTGGTCAAGTTAAAAATGATGGTTCTTGGGTTTAGACTGTGTTAAATTGGATTTCTTATACGACGTTTTGCCTACGATTGCACGAGACATCTTCACGAATCTTTACTCTGTGATGTAGACTGTAATCCGCATGTCTATTAATATTATTTGGATATTTACAAATTTCGATTCATTCTCTAATTTTACGTTTAAAGAAACCAGACACTGATGCTAGCACCTGTAAAAGTTTCTTTTACATTAAAAGTGTGACTTGAGTAATGCTGGTGTTCAGCTACTGCACATCGTACAATTTATACATCTTTCATGTTCCTTAAGCTTAGTGGATATAGACTGTTCTGTTTCACCTACATACACTTTACCATAAGAGCAAGGTATATTGTAAACGCCTTCTTATTGAAATGAAATTGCGTCCTTTGGAGACTTCAAACATTGTCCAATTTTCTTACATGTATTGAAAATTGTCCGTATGTTTGATTTTCGGAGCAATCTGGCAATCATGTCAGTGGTTCCGTGTATGTAAGGTAAGACAACACTGTCCATAGGAGGTACATTTGTGACATTTTGTTGAGGAGTTGGATTTTTATATTTATTAATGGAACTTCTTATATCTTCAACGCAATATCCGTTGCCAATCAGAGCATTAGTCAGTTTTTCTGTTTCCACAATATGGCTCTACAGCAAAGTAGTAATAATTTTCTACGTCACAAATAACATTAGCTTCAATGCTATATTTTCCTGGTTTTCTCAGAAAAAATAATCAGAATTTTCATGTTCCATGGAATAAAAGAAGTTCCTCCTCAATCACCAGTGATTCTGAATTGATTTTAGCATGAATATACTTCTAAAAGATCGTGTATAAAAATCATAAGATGACTTTAAAATTTTTACAACTTAAAAAATTATAGCAAAAAAACTATGGTGGGTTCAGTGACTGACCCCCCTGTTCTGGGTGCGACTGTTAAATAATACATCTATTTTAGACTTTACGTCCTCATTGTATACAAACACTTGTGGATTAGTGGTGCACCCATAAAAAGATGCCAAAAAATGAGTTGAACTACCACGGAGGGATGCCAGGATAGAACCTTTTCTAATCGTACCGATCGCGATGGTCAATAGTTTGCTATTAACAAAAAACTTGCAAAATTGGAAAAAATTTTAAAAATCCATATGAAAATACATATATTATTCATCTATTTTGGGCAAAAATAAATATTTTTTTACTCTCGGAATTTTTTTGAAAAATCTTTCGTTTTCAAGCGTATTTCCCTGAAAAATAGGTTCCGAAAGTAAATTTATAGAGACGGCCCATTTTTAACAAATTTAAGTTCAGAATCTTGTACTTCTAATACAAAAACCAAGAAATGCATCCTAATTTAGTCGAAATAAGAACAAAAATCTTAATTGAATCAATTTTCGTATTTTATGTTGTATTTTCCAAGAGAAGTTATAACAGAAGTATCAAAAATGCAAGATTTTTAAATATTATACAAAATAATACTAATAATCTTGGGGATCTTTTCGTATTTCCCTGAAAAAGGATTTTGGAATGTAAATTAATAAAACCGGCCCATTTTTGACATTCAGTCTCTAATTTAAGTTAAATTGAGTCCAAATTAGAACAAAATGTCTATATTTAATGATTTCTTCGCATTTTGTGTTGTAATCTTGTCGTTATCCATTTCTAAGGGAAATACGAAAATATCTCTCAGATTATCAGTGTTATTTAAAGTAATATTTCAAAAATCCTGCATTTTTGATACTTTTGTTAAAACTTCTCTAGGAGAATAAGAAAATACGAAATAACTGTTACATTTAAGTATAAAACATGCAATCGAAAAAATATTCATAATTTCGCAGGGTGTATACAGAAACTATTTAACGAACCAAAGTTCACGTGTCCCAAGGATTTCTTTATACCCCGTATTTTTTAAATAATAAATGTATTCTAGATTTTACATCCTCATTGTATACAAATATTTGTAGACTAGCGGTGCACCCAAAAAAGAGGCACAAAAAACGACTTGACCTACCACGGAGGGGCAGTGGCGGATCCAGCCTCTCTCTTTGGGGGGGGCGGGCGGTGATGTCACAAAAGTATGGCAAGCAAAAGGAAGTTGTCGACGGGGGGGGGGGGGTAGACACCAGCAACATTCCCATTTCTAGTGTAAAAGGCAGGGTTGCGTCTATTTTTCCAAATTTGAAGCTCTTGTAGAGGGGGGGGGGCGATCACAAGAAAAAACAAGTTGCCGACAGGGGGGAGGATGCGAGCAACATACACATTTCTAGTATAAAAGGCAGAGTCGGTTCTATTTTCCTGAACTTAAAGCTCTTGGGAAGGGGAGGGGCGATCGCAAGCATACACATTCCTACACTCTATTCAAGAACTAGAGAGAGTAATAAAACTGTTAGCGAAACCTCCAATGTACCTGCTCCAGTACTGCAGGTAACTGAGGACTGCCGTAAGTCTAGTTATATTTAATTACATTTAAATATTATAAGCTTTTATAAATTTACTGAAACTGATAGTTCAATTTAATTTCCGTCAGTGAGCAAAGTACACCTTTCAATGTGGCCTTAGTGAGATACCCAAAAGATATTCCTTCCATATCTATATTTATTCCAAAATCGTTAAACCAGGGCATTTTTTCCTCAACGAAAAACTTATTACGATGAATGTTTATGATGCCTTAAGACATCAATATCTAGATAATAATGTTAAAAGCTCTCTTGACATTTGTTCCAACATGACAGTAGTTGGAAAATCTACTATGTACCGAATACTGAAGGAGAAAAAAATGACTGGAATTGTTAGTATTCCCATGCCATATTCAATCACAGGCGGACGGAAAACCTCGTTGGAAGAAGAGATATAAACTGCAATAAAAGGAGTTGTATATACATTTTATTATGAGAAACAGATCCCAACCGTCGACAAAATTCTAACTAAAATCAATGAAGATCGGGATTTTCCTGAAATTAAAAGAAATGAGCTCTGGAAATTGCTCAGAGAACTTAATTTTTGCTGGGAAAAACCAGATAGGAAATTCGTTCTTATAGATCGTCCGGAAAATGTCCGTTGGAGAAGAACATATCTCCCTCAAGTAATTTAGGTAAGTAAGGTACTTACAAAATTAGTAATTTAACTGAACTTTTGAAAGATTTTTTTGAATAAAGTTACTGCAGAAAATTGGGAAAAATCCATATAATAAAAGAATAAAAGAAAATGTGGAAACTCGATCGGTGAGATAAAGGAACCAATTATAATTAATTTGAGTGAAGATAGCTTCACTGACTTTGATTACGAATGAGATACTTAATGTTTACCAACGTAAACACAATTTATTATTTAAATTTCTGTAACATATAAAAATTAATCGTATCTGAATCCCTTTTTAGTGTTTAATTGTAATTCTGCAGATGGTTTAAGAAATAAATGAACTGAACCGTCAAATGTCCTAAAAATGTTTTTAATTAATTATGACCGAGAGCCCAAAAAAATTTTAATATTATATGGACGAATATATTTTTTTCTATATGTTTAACTTCTTGTATTTTTGACAATAGGTATTTTGTAAGTTTTTATAAATTATAACTTAGAATTTTTTACGAGAAAAAGCTACGTTTTAATCTGAATGTGACTAAAACGGTTTCTATGCCATAATTAAAAATAATCAAAATACAATTATGATTTGTGTTAAATATGTAAAAATTATCTATATTTTCTAATGTATGTGAATTATTAAGAAATCATAAGAAATAAAATAATATTATAAAAACTTTTTATTTTAAGTTTATTACCGAAATAATATTCTATGCCATAAATACTTAGTGATAAAATAAACCTTCTTTCAACGCCTATGACAAGGATTAAAATCCTTTTTAACACTTTACACTTCCAAATATCTATTGTTATCCAACCCAAATAGGCCATTATTATAGATCGGTGTTTTTGATTATAAATTTTTTAACCCATTCCTACGAAAAATATGTGTCTAACTGATTTTGCCAAAGACACAGGACTAAAGAACACAGGTAGTTTGCGAAGAAAAAAAAAGGATAAAAAATGATTTATTACTCTCTCTAGTTCTTGAATAAACTATAGTAAAAGAGACAAAATCGGATCTATTTTCCTGAACTCAAGGCTCTTAGGGGGGGGGGGCGATCGCCCCCACCGCCCCCCCCCTTGGATCGGCGCCTGCGGAGCGGTGCCAGGATAAAACCTTTTCTAATCGTAAATTTGTAAAAATCCATATTAAAATATATCTATTATTTATGTATTTTGGGCAAAAATAATAATTTTTTTACTCTCGGAATTTTTTTGAAAAAATTTCGTTTTCAAGCTACGAGCCATTTAAGAAAAAACCAAAAAATGCTGTTTTAAAATATTTTTTCTCGGTTTCCATTGAGGCTTTTTGAATCTTTCTTATTCGAGGTTACTCGTCGAAAGTAATTTTTTTTTATCGTGGCAATTTTTTTTTCGTTTCTGTAAGATTTTTGATCAAAAACTGGAATATCTTTAGTGAACAAGTGGTAGAACACGTACACGTTACTTATTGACTCAAATATATATTTTGTGGTGATACTTACAACACATTGTCCTGTATAATAATCGTTAGTACATATAAAATGGGTGGCATTAAAAATATTTCCTCTACCGACGTCATCAATTATTTGTGTGCACTCTTCATCTGTGAGGAGCTGAAGGGTATTTTTTTGTAAATACGGTACCAAGTGTCCATCAGTTATATTAAATCCCCATCCAGCTAAGGCACCGTCTATATGGTGTGGAATATCGTTATTATTCTCTGCTAATGTAACTGGTGAGACAACGTCGCAAAAGGGAATTTCTTCTTCAAGCTAAAATTATTTACAATTTTAGCGATCGTGGTTGATACACACACACACACACACACACACACACACACACACACACACACACACACATATATATATATATATATATATATATATATATATATATATATATATATATATATAAATTATGTTTAAAATTCCACACCTTAACAGAAAAAGTAAAAAAGTTAAAAAAAAATTCAAAATTTTTTTTTTAAAAACTCATTTTACTATTAAAAACTTTATATGATTCTAAAAATACTTTAATTTTTACAAAAATGTATAGGTACGTACTTTGAGCTTGCCATTTCTATTTCGGTACTGAATGATAAAATGTACTGATGGTGGTATTGGAAAAAAATTCTTTTTTTATTACGTTATTTTTCAAATCATTACTTTGTCTTTGGTCTTTTTATATTAAAATTGATAAATAAATGTTTTAAGAGGATATTCCCATCTACTGACTTTTAAGAGGATATATTAATTTTTAATCGGATTTGTGTAAATGTGGTTTAGATTACTCATATCAGATCTGTCGTTAACTGCGTTTTTTCTTTTTTTTATTTCCATCATCTCCTTTACACTCAATTTGTTATAATTATGATCACGTTCAAGTATTGTATTGTTGTAGTTGAAGGAATTGACTGTTTCTTATACGTGTTTATTTAATGCAGTCGTAGCATTCTTAGTAAATTTTGCCTTTTTAATCTATTTTTAAGTAACTGTGTGGTAATTCCTATATATTTTTTTGGATAATTGATGCAAGGAATTGAGTTCACATCAGAAGTAAAGAAAGGCGGTAAACTAAACTTTTTAGATATGACTCTTATCCGAATAGAAAATGAAATCTGACTGAGTGGTATACTAAACCCACATGGCCAGGGAGATACTTAAAATTCCACTCAAATCATCAAATGTCTCAGAAAAAGACTGTCATTATTGATCTAGCAGAAAGAGCCATCACTTCAACTTCTCCTGAATTTCGACCCCCTGTTTTAAGAAAAGTGAAAGAGAACAACTTTAAACTCAGGGACATTGATAAAATAATAAAAGAGCGCATACTAACAATCCTCCCAACAATAATGGTACATCGAAATTTATTACCTTGCCGTATACAAACGGACATTTAGAAAAAATGAGATATAGTCTGATCCAACATAATATTGTTTGCCACAAAGCTCAAAATAAGTTAAACTCTTTTTTTTTTACCAAACTGAAAAGTAAACTCCTAAAATGAATAACTCTAATGTTCCATACTCAATTCCTGGAATGAACGTCCCGTTGCTTAAAAATATATTAAATGAGCACCAATTTACTAAGAATGCTACGATTGTATTAAATAAACATGTACTTGAAACAGGCCATTCCTTCAACTACAACAATACAACGATACTTGAATCTGACCATAATTATAACAAATTGAGTGTAAAGGTGATGCTGGAAATAAAATAAGAAAAAAAAACGCAGTTAACGACCGAACTGATCTAAGCAACCTAAGCTACATTTACACAAATCTGACTAAAAATTAATATACCCTCTTAAAAGTCAATAGATGGGAATATCCTCTTAGAACAATTCTATATTATCAATTTAAAATTATAAAAAACAGAAACTTCATAAGCAATGATTTTAAAAATAATGTAATAAAAAAATAATTGTTTTTCCAGTAGCACAATCAATACATTTTATCATTTAGTATCGAAATAGAAATGGCAAGCTCAAGGTGCATTCCTACACATTTTAGTAAAAATTTAAATATTTTTAACATCTTATAAGGTTTTTAATTGTAAAAGGAGTTTTAAAAAAATTGAATTGTTTTTTAATCTTTTAATTATTTATGTTAATGTGGGAAATTTTAAACATAATTTGTATATTTTAAATTTTAGGTTGTTTGACCAAGAAAAATGTTATTGGTATTATTAAATTAAGCAAACTAATATAAAAAAAGACTTTTGAAAATGCCTTAAACAAAAGGCAAAACGTCAAAACACGTTGTTTTTTTAACATTCACGTATGAACCTGACCCCAACAATAAAAAAAAAACATATTGATACATATAATAAATGGTTCAAGAAAAACTGGACATATATATATATATATATATATATATATATATATATATATATATATATATATTAAGCAAAATGCGAACAGTAAATGGCAACTTCGCTCCAATCATATCCTTTCCGTGTTAGAGGTTGCACAGTTTGAACAAATTGCTAAGGAACTCAATTTATCCTTTTCCACTTACATATATATATATATATATATATATATATATATATATATACATATATATATATATATATATATATATATATATATATATATATATATATATATATATATATATATATATATATATATATATATATATATATATGAAGTAAAATACGAACAGTAATTGCAAACTTCGTTCCATCATATCCTTTCCGTGTTGGAGGTTGCACAATTTGAATGAATTGCTACAGAACACAATTCATCCCATGACACCACCATCGAGATGATGGCCTACCTGTACCACCATACCGAGAAGAAAGTATAAACTTACCCTCCCCGCCATAGTGATACGGCAGAGGTACATGTTTCGTCTCTACTAGACTCATCAGGGTACCGACATGCACCTGTTTGTGCAAAGGACAGGTCGGAAGGAAGTATGCAACACTGAACGCGGCTTCGCCGACCTCCCGCCGGATGGCGTATATATGTTTATGAGGCTTTCACGGATTCCTCCGTGTGAGATGCAATAGCAGTGGATATATCCACATTATGCCGTTGTAGTGCTGAAATCACATTCAGCAAACGTACAACTATATGCAACTCCGTGAATAGATGAAGTAAAATACGAACAGTAATTGCAAACTTCGTTCCATCATATCCTTTCCGTGTTGGAGGTTGCACAATTTGAATGAATTGCTACAGAACACAATTCATCCCATGACACCACCATCGAGATGATGGCCTACCTGTACCACCATACCGAGAAGAAAGTATAAACTTACCCTCCCCGCCATAGTGATACGGCAGAGGTACATGTTTCGTCTCTACTAGACTCATCAGGGTACCGACATGCACCTGTTTGTGCAAAGGACAGGTCGGAAGGAAGTATGCAACACTGAACGCGGCTTCGCCGACCTCCCGCCGGATGGCGTATATATGTTTATGAGGCTTTCACGGATTCCTCCGTGTGAGATGCAATAGCAGTGGATATATCCACATTATGCCGTTGTAGTGCTGAAATCACATTCAGCAAACGTACAACTATATGCAACTCCGTGAATAGATGAAGTAAAATACGAACAGTAATTGCAAACTTCGTTCCATCATATCCTTTCCGTGTTGGAGGTTGCACAATTTGAATGAATTGCTACAGAACACAATTCATCCCATGACACCACCATCGAGATGATGGCCTACCTGTACCACCATACCGAGAAGAAAGTATAAACTTACCCTCCCCGCCATAGTGATACGGCAGAGGTACATGTTTCGTCTCTACTAGACTCATCAGGGTACCGACATGCACCTGTTTGTGCAAAGGACAGGTCGGAAGGAAGTATGCAACACTGAACGCGGCTTCGCCGACCTCCCGCCGGATGGCGTATATATGTTTATGAGGCTTTCACGGATTCCTCCGTGTGAGATGCAATAGCAGTGGATATATCCACATTATGCCGTTGTAGTGCTGAAATCACATTCAGCAAACGTACAACTATATGCAACTCCGTGAATAGATGAAGTAAAATACGAACAGTAATTGCAAACTTCGTTCCATCATATCCTTTCCGTGTTGGAGGTTGCACAATTTGAATGAATTGCTACAGAACACAATTCATCCCATGACACCACCATCGAGATGATGGCCTACCTGTACCACCATACCGAGAAGAAAGTATAAACTTACCCTCCCCGCCATAGTGATACGGTACCCTGATGAGTCTAGTAGAGACGAAACATGTACCTCTGCCGTATCACTATGGCGGGGAGGGTAAGTTTATACTTTCTTCTCGGTATGGTGGTACAGGTAGGCCATCATCTCGATGGTGGTGTCATGGGATGAATTGTGTTCTGTAGCAATTCATTCAAATTGTGCAACCTCCAACACGGAAAGGATATGATGGAACGAAGTTTGCAATTACTGTTCGTATTTTACTTCATCTATTCACGGAGTTGCAAATAGTTGTACGTTTGCTGAATGTGATTTCAGCACTACAACGGCATAATGTGGATATATCCACGTGAAAGCCTCATAAACATATATATATATATATATATATATATATATATATATATATATATATACATATATATATATATATATATATATATATATATATATATATATATATATATATATATATATATTTATATATATATTACCGTAATAGTCTTTTTATCTATGCAGATGACACAAATTTTCAAAATAAATCGATCTCAAATCTTTTAATTCAAATAGATAACAATTTAGGCAACTTAAATTCTGGTTCTCTTGTAATCATCTGTACCTAAATACTGCAAAAACTCAATGTGTGATTTTTAAAACATCTCAAAGAAATGTTGATTTACCATATTCCGTCACAATAGATGATATTGATATTTTTATTAACAAACCCAACTGCAGATATATTATAAGAGTTGTTCCAATACCGTATTATCGGAATTAATATAAAATGAGAGCAGGTTGGGCTGCGACATCATCGACAAATTTCGCTTCAGCCTTCTGTCCTTGTTAGAAAAATTGTTGAGCGAAGCCGAACCGATCGGTATAAAAGTACTGTACTATGTAAGCTGAAGGTGGGTTACCTATATTGATGGGTAAGATAAGAAGGGTAGGGGATCGGCAGATTTCGATTAACGATAAAACATAATAATTTAAATTTAGGTTCTTTAGATTATACTGAGGACATTGCGATAGAGCTTAGCGTGTCGAAAAAGTTAAAGTGTGACAGTAATTTTTTTTTTCAAATAAATACAAAAATATGAAGGAAAAATACATACCTGCAATAATGCCACATCAAACATAAACCCATTAGGTGAATCATAGGGTTGATATTTTGGATGTAGAAAAGAAGACTTTACCTTAATAGATGTATCAGGGAAACCATCTTTATCATATAATTGGTTTGTTCCATAAACTATTGCGGCACTAGAAAAAAAAAAGAAAATGATACCAACGTAATTAACCTAGTTAAATAAATTTAGAAAAATAAGTAAGTTTTTTCCTATAGTTAATATCTTTTTATCTTTTGTTTTGTTGTTTTTAGTTATCATAATTAATTAAAAATTGTCTTCTATATATTTCTTTATTTTGCCATTCTACTGACAAAATTTTTGTTTCTTTAAAAAATACGGTTACGGTATCTAAATTAGCTCGTTTATACTAAGATCAGAAAGAAGAAAAAAGTGTCACCTCTAAATCTAATTTTTCTATTTCAAAAGTTGCTACAAAAACTAAAATTCATTAATATGATCATTAAAAAATTTGGAATTTGTGTGAATTAACTTTACTACAAAAAGGGATATCTGGTCAAAATTTTAGAAATTAATTTCAATATTAAATGTACTTTCCTGATCCAAATAGAAATCATAGTATTACAACAATTAAAATTAAACATCTGAGAGATGCGCACAAAGTTACTTTGAAATACTTTTCAAAAACCAATTTTGTTGGTTAAAATTCTAAAATTTTTTCTGTGTGTAAATACTTAACTTGGAATTTCTTAGAAAATCGCCTAAATTTTTATTTCCAGATTATAATTTTTTAGGTTCCAGTCAAGCTATCATCCGTTACACCAATCAGTAAATTTTTTTTTTAACTTTTCGGGCAAGAGGTAACTAACTATTAGATATTGTAAGGAGGGTATATACAAGACTAGTCAAAAATGTTTTTTTTTTTACCGATTGTACTGGTATCTCGTAGTTAAAGGTAAGCCTTCAATGATCATTTATACATCTTCAAGTGTCATTTTCGAAGTAAGATTATTAAATAAAAATACTTACATTGTAGTACCGTCAACACAATATCCACCTGTTAAAATCCATTTTGGTCCTATTATTGATCCCTCACATTTAAAATCACTATCATGGAGAAGTAATTGTACCTGAAATTTAGAAAAAATGAATTAAAATATAGCCTCCTAATAAGCTTCAAATAAAGCTAGTAATAACTTTAAAACGTTTAAAAAAATTATAAATAATTTTTTCATCCCTTCTACTAATGACTCAATTCTCTTCCATACATTAAAATCTAGTCTAAAAAAAACTTAGTTATAAGTATATTATAATTTAATCACACAGTTACTAACATGGGGGTAGTTGGTTATATTTCGAGAAAACAGTACAGCCTGAATGCATTGTTCACCAGTATAGGTTCCAGGCTGTATTTTCTATACTTTCTCTACCTACAATAGTTTGAATTTATCTAACACCTCTTGATGAATTATCTTCGCAGCTAAATTTTGTTTCTTCTTGTACTCCAAAGCGGCAAATGCTTGGAATTCTCCTGTTATGTGCTGAATTGTCTTTGATGTTCAACATCTATATTGGCATTGGTCATTCTGGATCAAATGGTCTGTGTGAGAAGTCAGTTCAAGGTCCTTCAATCGTAGCAGTGTTCGCCTGCCTCGCATATTGCCTGGTGTACTACAAATAACTGCCAGCCTTTGAAAATATGAACGTAGGATTGTTAGTTGTTGATCCGATTGCTTACCAATATTCACCAATCCTCTTTCTTCGTGGTACCTTGGTATCATTGTTCCCTCAGTAGCACTACGTGGATGATATTTGTGTGCCTTTGTCAGGAGTATTTTGACTTTCCTCTTAAGACCTTCTAAGTTCTTCCTGCTCCCTTTTACGGCTCAAAGAGGGTAACTGAATGCGGGGCATCGCAGTATCTGCCTCACCTGTGTTATGACCTCGTTGATTAATTTGGTATTCATAGTTCGTTGGTCAATTTATTTTGTCTCTTTCATGCCCAAGTATTTGTAGGTCTATTCTGCCTTTATTGCCGCAATGGTTTGACTGTTCTGCATCTCAAGTGCTCCCGGGTGTATTTTTCTTCTAATTGGGTTTAAAATGCGGCATTTATCAAAGCCGAATTATTATTATCAAATTGTTAGTATTTTCTCTCTCCACACTTCAATTCGAGTAAAATCAATATTTTTCACTAATTACTCTCAAATCGTTTTAACGCATTCACTACTAAATAACAACTAAATCATAACTCATAATCTTATCCTTATTTATTTACACCTATAGAACATACTAGAATAAAACTCTAGATTCTTATCAGAAACATGACTAACAATGATAACTAATAGATATATTTCTATTTAATAGTCCTTCGTTATAATATTATTATTATTATTTAAAAATAATTTTACCTACCAAATAGGGAAATTCACCCTCTTCAGCATCAGTTCCATTAATTATTCTCAGAGGTGGCCTTGCAACAACTGAAAAAAATATAATAATTTAATAAGAAACCAAATATCTCCCTGATAAATTTGACAGGATTTATGTCTATGTTATATCCAGTAAAACAATTTGGTGTGAAATTACTCAACCTTTAAAAACAAAAATTTCTCAAAATAATTTTTCCATGAACAACGAAATTTTTTAAGACAACGTAAAACACGATTTATAACTAAACTGATCATAAACGTACACTCAAATACTTAAGATTGACAATCAGTAATCGGCAATAATACTTATTATAACACTGATAAATGAAATAATAAGAAGATGCAGTTTGAACCATTTACCACCGAGGAAATTTCAAGAATAATCAAGGAATCCCATAACTGGAAAGCTCCAGTTATGGGAATCCAGAACTACTGGCTCAAAAAGTTCTGGTGTATGCACCGTCGGCTGGCTGATCTTATTAATGATGTTTTTCTTAACCCAGCAAAAATGCCATTGTATATGACCGAAGATATTATGTACCTCCTACCAAAGGACCAGTACAACACACATGACCCAGCTAAGTATAGGCCAATCACCTGCTTATCCACACTGTATAAGGTGATCACTTCCTGCTTGACACAACGCATCTATGCACATTGTGAGCAAAATAACATCATTGCAACTCAACAGAAAGGATGCACGAGGGGAGCAATGGGATGCAAGGAACAATTGATTGTTGACTCTGTCATATGTAACCAAGCCTGTACCAACCGAAGAAACCTCTTTGCTGCCTACGTGGATTATAAGAAGGCCTTCAACTCGGTGCCACAGCTCGACCAACAAATAATAAACTTACGTTCATATTTCCACAGGTTAGCGGATTCTTCCACACTACATCGAGCAATATGCGAGGCAGACGATTCAACACCGCTACAGTTGAGGGAATAATATATTACTTCTCACCGCCAAACAGACCAAGAGAAGTTACAAACCTGGCTACAGATGCCACTTCATGGACGGCATCCAAATGAAGTCAATCAGGACAATGTCGACAACTTAGCGTCGAACTACTGGTTGATTTCAGGACAGATGTTTCCGGAAACGGAAGGCTTCTTGTTAGCTATCCAAGACCAGGTTATTCCGACGAAGAACTATCGGAAGTTCATCATTAGAGATCCCTCAATAGAAAATGACCAATGCAGGTATGGCTGTCGAACATCAGAGACCATTCAGCACGTAACTGAAGGATGCCAAGCATTTGTCGCAACCGAGTATAAGGAAAGACACGACTCAGCCGCTAAGATACCCCACCAAGAGTTAGCAGAAAAGTTAAACTTATTACAGGTAGGAAAAGTGGCTTATTACAAATACAATCCAGAGCCTATTATTTAGAACAACCAGTTCAAGTTATATTGGGACGGAACGGTTCTGACCAGATATTATACTAATAGATAAAATTTCTAGGCGAACTACACTAATTGACATCGTTGTACATAAAAACAACAACCTAAGACCAAAATACAAGGAGAAGATCACCAAATACAGATATCTGGAAGTGCAAATCCGAAGACAATGGGCAATGAACAGCGTCCAAACGATTCCCATAGTACTGTCAACAACTGGAGTGATACCAAAGAACCTCCTGCAGAACATCAAGGGACTGGGCCTTAGTGAGCATCTGTATAAGCCGATGCAGAAAGCGGTTCTCCTTGCAACAACGCGAACCGTCCGAAAGTTCGTAGGAAATACAGCAGACCATGTCACCTAGGACCCGATAACATGGAAAGGGTTCCAACAGAGCTTCATACTTTTAGTATCTTTGTGTACCTGATATGAGTCAATATTCCTTGGAGGGATGCGAAGCCGTTCGGCTTGTAAATCATATAATAATAGAATATATATATATATATATATATATATATATATATATATATATATATATATATATATATATATATATATTATAGAAAGAAATATAGCTTGATGTACCGATTATATTTTTAGGAGATACGTTGACGCACCAAATGCATTCAATAACTTCTACCAGAAAATTTAATTTATATCAGAAGTAGAATATAATGGAAAAATAAATTTCTTTGAACTTCCACTAATATGAAATTATCAAAATATACAAAAGATACATAGGACCTCACTCTTCACAATACTAAAAACAAAATTAGAATGGAATGGTTCACAAAGGAAACTTGGTCTTCAAGATATCTATATTATGACTCGAGCCATTCATTATCTCAAAAAAAAAGCCATGATACCTAGTCTTGCCGATCGTGCAATTGAATTAACCGATCCTGAATTTAGATCAAATGCCATTAAAAAAATCAAAGGAAGCACTTCTAAAAAACAATTACTCAAACAACCTAATTGAGTCAATGTATAATAAGATAAAAAACAGATTTTATAATAAAGGTAATAATTTCATAAAAAGAAACCAAAATAATACCCAAAAATATTTGACTCTTCCATACATCTCAAAGCTTTCTCATAACATACAAAACATATTTAAAAAGGAAAATATTACTATATGTCACAAAGCTCATAATTTACTGAAAAACAATTTCTCTAAATTAAAAACAAACGTTGCAAATGACAAAAAGTGTAACGTCTCATGTGAAATTCCATGCAATAACTGTGATTCGGTGTATATAGGGCAAACAAGCCAATGTATAAAAAATACAGTCAATGGACATAAATCTGACAAAAAAAAAATAAGACAGCCCTAATCACATGACGGAAATTACTCATACATTTAACTTTGAAAAAACTAAAATTTTAAAAACCGAAAATCATAATAAAAAACGAGAATGATAGAAATCCAAAAAAATAAAAACGCTTTAAACTCAAAAACTGACACAAGACAATTAAGTAAAATCACTACATAGTATAAAACAAAGTCGCTTTCTCTGTTCCTATGTCCCTTTGTATGCTTAAATCTTTAAAACGACGCACCGGATTTTGATGCGGTTTTTTTCAATAGATAGAGTGATTCAAGAGGAAGGTTTATATGTATAATAACATCCATTAAATAGTGGAGAAATACTGTTATTTTTGAGGTTTCTAATGTGATGTCGTTAATTATCATATTTTTTTCCGCTTACATTGCAAACGCAGGCTGAACCCTACGAGATTTATCAAAATAATGTACTAATTATTTGTACACATTGAAAAGGTCTACAGAAAACTCCGCGATGGTATATGTCTATCTCTCATGGATATCCCACAATAACATTTTTTTGTCATTTACTTTTTACGACAAATAATGGCAAATTTTGAAGCGATTTTAACCAATACAGCATTAATCCTTATCCAATTAAATAGCTTAAATACATTGTTGATTTAATATAGATCTATATGGTCCTTTACAGCACAAGATTTAAATGAATATTTTCGAAGATATTACAGATTTAAAATTGCGGGAAGTAGCGCTTGCGGCGGTACTGGCCGACCGGGGCGGCGGCAGCGTGCCTATAAATAGCGCGTCGGAGGCCGATGTAATAATTGTTGTAAAAATAAAATAAATAGTCACAGTTTTTCTGTAGTGTATTTAGTATCAGCATTGCACCCGTGCGAAGCCGGGGCGGGTCGCTAGTATATAATAATTTATTTAAATAGAAATTATCCACATATTTTAGTAAACATCCACCCTTTGACCACCTTTAAGTATATTATCCTTATCTGTTAATACAGAAAAATAAAAACACTATTGACATAAGTTAACCTTCCGGCATACAAGTTCAGTATAATTTATAATTTTAAAGTGTTTGTTCTGTCGCCGTTTGTTTATTATTTTGATGTTGTTCGAGTTCAAATTAAGGTAGGATTAATTTTTAATTATTATCTATAATAGAAAGGTGTTCAAACGTAATATTTTTTGCGGTATTTGAATGTACAATGTTTGAAAAAGGCTAGGGAAGTTTCAGCTAGAACGTTACATTAACATGTAAATATATGTTCCAAACTAAGAAAACTCAATAAAAAGCTAATAAAATTGTATCTAAATTAAAAAATAGAAACTTGTTATCTCCTGAGGAGGCCAGACAACTTACTATTTACAATCAAACGGCACCTAAGTTTTATGGTTTACCCAAAATTCATAAACCAGATATTCCAGTGCGTCCAATCATATCTTCAATTAATGCTCCTAACAGTAAGTTGTCTGCCCTCATCACTGGTATACTGACACAATCTTATAACAGAAACAATGATTATTTCACTCAAGACAGCTTTGCTTTTGCAACATTCATAACTAACAAAAAACTTCCACCAAATTTTGTATTAATCAGTATGGATGTGGTCTCGTTATATAGTAACATACTTTATTCACTCATTCAAGAAAGCAATAACAGACACTGGTCTGAAATTTCAGAAAATACAAAATTTACAAAGAATACATTTTTAGAAATAATAAAACTTATTTTCGACACCACTTATTGCAAATTTGATAATAAATTCTATAAACAGGGTCTTGGCACTCCTATGGGGGCTGATATATCACCGATCATTTCTCAGTATGTAATGGATGACCTACTTAATTCATGTATCCCAGAATTAGGCTTCCATCCACCTTTCATAAAGAAATTTGTGGACGACATTATTACAGCAGTACCACAAAATAATATTGAAGAGACCTTACGAATCTTCAACTAATAATAGTGTACCTTTTCTTGACACTAAATTAATAAGGACTACTAACAATGAAATAATGGTGGACTGGTATACTAAGCCGACGTATTCAGGACGTTATATGAATTTCCATTCCAACCATAATACTAAAACTAAAATAAATCTGGTAATTAATTTAAAAAAAAGAATTACATCAATTTGTCATCCTACTCTCATTCAAAAAAACATAAACAGATTATATAAAATACTAAAAGAAAATAGCTATCTTCGGTGGTTCTTAAATAAGTTTTTACACAACACCCCCATCACACAACCTGAACGCAGCTCTCCACACCCCACACAACGCAGATCTATTCCACTAAATTTTAATGTATCACCAGAGATATCTGCCTTCATAACACCAACACATTCACACATAGAGAGTAATACCAATCAAAACACCACTGACTTTTCTCCTGAAATTTCAGCTTTCTTAGAAGAAAACCAACCTATATATTATTTTTCATTACCTTATATCAACCAAGCCACACAAAAATTGAATAAAATTCTTTCTATGCATAATAATATAAAAATATGTGGTACACATATATTAACATTTGGCCAAACCTTCTCCAGACTGAAAGACACGGATAACAACCCTAACAAATCAGGGGTAGTATACCGTTTAAAATGTATAGACTGTGACAAACATTACATAAGTCAAACATCAACTATTTTGAAAGATAGAATCACCAGACACAAGAGTGATTGTAGATTGCAAAAGAGGACATGCACCTTGTCGGAACATGTAATCGATGAGGATCACAGGTTTGATTTTGTCAGTGTTGAGGTGATCAACAAAGAACAAAATAATAATAAAATGCATTTTCTGGAGATGGCAGAAATTTATTTAGATGATAACTGCATCAACAAAAGAAAAGATATTGAAAATCTCAGTGTAATCTACTCTCATCTCTTGTCTACCTTAAATAATAAAAATACTAGACATCAAGCCTCCCAGGCTCTTGACTTCACAGTTTTTCCATAGTTTTCTGCAAATTACGTAAGTGCATTTTTGTCACTTACCTAATACAACTACATTGCCAATAGATATTTTGCAATTTTGAATATTGAGAGGGCGAGAGGTTGGAAGACTGTTTTCTAACCTTCTTTGTTCTATATAAATAATGTTCATTAATCATTTCCTATTACCTTCTTACAATTATAACAATTTTTAAACGCAACAATACTCAAAAAAACTTAATTACTCATTAATAAACATAAATCTCATTAATAAAAATACAAAGAAAAATAATATTATTAAATACCTAACTTATAAATTAAAATTAAAAATAACATTTCTTGTAAAACATATTGATTCCACATTCAAAATTGCCGCTAGAATAAAATTAGACATTTCTGACATATCTCATCTACCAAAAAAAGAGTGTTTTAAGGATTTTCTTATCAGATAAACCTACATTCAGTACAACTAAAATGACCCACAAAATAAAATTATATATTAGTGTTTAAAAAACCATTTTAATAATAAAATGTGGTAATTATGCAAAAATCAACAGTTTCTACATGAATTTTCCGTTTCATTTTCTAAAAGCCATAAATGGACTCAATTTGCACGTAAGTTTTTGAATTTAGAATCATTTTCTTTTTATTATTAAATATCATATATTGTAAAATTTAAAATTATAATCAACAGAACTGTTCTGTATTGTAGCTCTGAAGAAGAAAATAATAAACTTCCGAAAGCTTGGCGTTTGTAAAAAACAGAGTCTCATTCAGCCCAAGGACCGCTATCCCAAGAATTTGAGTTTTCCTTTCTAACTAGTCGGTCAAGAACTACTCTTCTCCTTATTATATATACAGGATGATTCAAAAATCGATCACGAAACTTAAGGGGGTGATTCTACTTGACAAAATAAGGGTAGAGCTTCATATAATTTTTTTTCAAAATGTTATTCGTTTTCGAGTTACAAGCCGTCCAAGTTCAAGTTTTTATTTTTTGTTTTTTGAATTACTCGCTTACAGGAAAACCGATTTGACTAATATTTGAAAGATAGGCTAAGTCTTCTGCGCTTCATCATTTTAGTAACAATTCACATTGATTGTTTGCCGCTAGAGGGCACTTTACCTACATTGAAAATTGTTTTTTTGTCATAATTTTTTAGTGTTGACAGCTACAGTAGTTTTTGGCATAATTTCTGAAAGACTAATGCCAGGCCTTTAAAAAAGGTGCTCTTTATCTACATCGCTAAACCCAACGGTTTAGACGTAAATCACCCTTAAAAATTAAGTGGTAAATTTACTTTTCTCATTTCATTACCACCAGCTACCAGGTAAATAGCTATCAAAGTATACTAGAGCTGTCAGTTTAACATCAAATAAATTCGCTTTTTAAACTATTTAATTTATAATCTTAAAATAACTAATAATGGCTAATCATCAATATTCAAATATCGAATATTGTGATATCCATTTTTGTTATGGAAAAGCAAATGGTAATGCAGAGTTGGCAAGAAGATATTATATGGAGAGTTATCCGGAAAGAAATATCCCTCATGCTCAAACATTTTCCAGTGTGCACAGGAGGCTTGCGGAATATGGTTCCTTTAAAAGTTATAATGGAAATAGGGGAAGACCTAGAACTGCTAGAAACGTGCAACAAGAAGAAAGAGTGCTTGAAATTATTGAAGATAATCCAGGTATTAGTACTAGAAAAATTGGGAATGAAGTGCGGCTCTGTCAGGCTAGTTCGTGGAGGATACTAAGAGAAGAACAACTCTACCCGTTTCATTCAAAAAAGGTGCAGGCTCTTTATGACGATGATCGGCCGAGACGGTTGGAAATGTGCAATCAGATCCTAGCTAAGTATGAACACGATAATCGATTAATTGGCGTCATATTATTCACTGACGAAGCTGGTTTCACTCGTGATGGCATAACAAATCTACACAACATCCACACATATGCTTACGAGAACCCAAACAATGTGGTAGAAACGAAACATCAGCGTAGATTTTCACTAAATGTGTGGGCAGGAATAATAGGAGATTACCTTATTGGTCCTCATTTCTTTGATGGCCCATTAACTGGTGACGTATACTTAGATTTTATCCAAAATCGTCTCCCATTGTATCTGGAAGATGTGCCATTGGAAGTAAGGGCCAACATGTGGATCCTCCAAGACGGAGCTCCGCCCCACTTTAGTATACGTGTCCGACAGTATTTGAATGCAACGTATCCTGAGCGATGGATAGGACGAAGTAGACCATTGGCATGGGCAGCGAGGTCACCAGACCTTAATCCTATGGATTTTTTCTTTTGGGGTCATTTGAAACAATTGGTGTACGATATTCCAGTAATCAACGTCGAGGATCTTCGCTTCAGGATAATCGAAAAGTGCCAAATTATTAAAGAAACACCAGAAATTTTTCATCGAGTTAGGCGACATTTTTTGAAGAGTGTTAGGAAATGTATGGAAGAAAATGGGGGACATTTTGAGAATCTTTTTTAGTTTGTTTAGTACTGTTTCATTAATTTTTATCAATTAAATGTATATCGCAATAATCCATAATATGAATATTTACTGATTAGCCATTATTAGTTATTTTAAGATTATAAATTAAATAGTTTAAAAAGCGAATTTATTTGATGTTAAACTGACAGCTCTAGTATACTTTGATAGCTATTTACCTGGTAGCTGGTGGTAATGAAATGAGAAAAGTAAATTTACCACTTAATTTTTAAGGGTGATTTACGTCTAAACCGTTGGGTTTAGCGATGTAAATAAAGAGCACCTTTTTTAAAGGCCTGGCATCAGTCTTTCAGAAATTATGCCAAAAACTACTGTAGCTGTCAACACTAAAAAATTATGACAAAAAAACAATTTTCAATGTAGGTAAAGTGCCCTCTAGCGGCAAACAATCAATGTGAATTGTTACTAAAATGATGAAGCGCAGAAGACTTAGCCTATCTTTCAAATATTAGTCAAATCGGTTTTCCTGTAAGCGAGTAATTCAAAAAACAAAAAATAAAAACTTGAACTGTAACTCGAAAACGAATGACATTTTGAAAAAAAATTATATGAAGCTCTACCCTTATTTTGTCGAGTAGAATCACCCCCTTAAGTTTCGTGATCGATTTTTGAATCACCCTGTATATATATATATATATATATATATATATATATATATATATATATATATACCGGAGCACCCTCAATAGATGAAAACACAGTGTGCAAAAACAAACTGTACAACTTTAGTATTTTTTGCTAGAATGCCGAAACAATTTATTAAGTGGAGTGACAAAATCACCGTGTGCATTTCGCATACTTATTGAATAAGCATCCATGGTTTCCTGTTGCTAAATAATTTGTAGGATATAAAAATATGCCAAAAAATATGTATATTAATTGCTTAATAGATGTTATTTGAACTACTGTCTAGTTAAAATAATAACTAAATACCAGATAATATTCCTGGCCATGGCCAGGAATTCTTTAATATTAATCTTTTTTAAGAAAATCAAAGTCTACCTTATAATAAAATTTACTGCCTTGCAATAAAATTTCACTTACCTTCAAATTGAAAGGTGACCAGAATTGTCCAGGCAAATGCTGTGAAGATGTATTTTTTCATGATTAAAACTTTACCTTACCTTACACTATAACGGCGTTATTGAACTTTGGTTGCTTATATACTCATCTGCAAAGAGTCTAAACAACGAATCTTATCAGAAATTTTATAAAAATATATTAAGAGATTAGTACAGTAAACATACTTATGTTTACCAAATTTTGTATAAAAAATTGCAAAATGAGTTAAATGAATGAATGATTAGGTTATATTAAAATATCTCAATTGTTTAATATCCCGGAAAAGGGGATTTTTTTACTAAGATATTTAAGATAATGCAATTAATAGATGACAATATCGACGGATACTGCTATTCAAGATGTTTATGAGCACATTGATTAGTTTGTGGATTTAGGGAAAGTCTTATTGGGATCTTCTTCGATCCTAGCAGGGCTGTAGACTGAATAAATCATACAGAATTCTTAGCTTTATAAAACAACAGTGCTTGGGAAGAATGTCATAAGTAAAGGTAGAAACTTACCCATTCTTACGTGCTCTCAGGTGTTTTACAATTTTATTTTTATTGAAAATTTTATTTTGAAAAAATTTAATTATACATTTCGTGATTTTTAATAATAGTGGCAGCTGGTAAATTAAATAAAATTTTTATAAAAAAATTGAACCGACTTCTAAAACTGCTCTAAAACGTGAAAAATAGCCGTAAATTTTTTATGAAATTGAAATTTTTGAAGTCGGTGCCAAATTATTCTAATTTAAATAAATTACTATTATACAAATTATGGTAAGAAAGCAATTACAAATAAAATATTTTTTTTTTCGGTTTATGCAAATCACATTTTGTTAGGTATTTATTTGGCGCCGACTTCAAAAATTTCAATTTCATATAAAAATTTATAGTTATTTTTCAGTTTTAGAATTCGGTTCAATTTTTTTTATAAAAATTTTATTTTTCGATTTATATTTTTGAATTCATTATGATATTCATAAATTATTTATCCAAGATGGCAAAAAAGTACCCATTTTGAACGAAGTACTAATCGAGATTAGTGTACCTCGCAATGATTCCAAGGTGGCAAAAAAGTACCTGTTTTATCCAAAGTTGTAAATCACCCTAAAATGAACCACTAAAAATTCTTTGATTTTTAGAGTTCTCCAAATACCAGTAAAATTGTGTCAAACAAATATTTAGTCTGTCATAGTAAATCCACTATCTTAAATTTCAAATTAATTTTAGATTGGTAATATAGGCCCCAAAACCTTCCAATATCGATATTTAAAGAACCTGAAATGTAAATCTTATAGCCCGATATATTTTGTACTGCATATTGAGTTTGTACACGCCTCAAGAACCCCGCAATATCAATTTTAGACAAAATCGGAAAATGTTAAATTTTAACTCTCTCATATGGTATCTTATCAACCTTATAGTTGTAAAAAATTAACTTCATATTCGTAATACACGATGCCGAAAATCTCTTAATACAAAAACTGAAAAAATACGAATAAGGTAAAAATTTTTCAACCCACCATATTAGATCCGTCATATTGAATTTTAAAAAAATAATTTTAAAGTCTTAATCTACTCCAAATCTAAACCCTTCAAAGCCTCCTAGTACCAACTTTAGATGAAATCCGAAAATTTAAAATTTCTAGACCGTCATATTGCATTTGACATATTAGATTTTTTAAAAATAATTTTATATTCGCTATATACATCCTGAAAAACGATTCAGTCCTACCTTTGAACAAAATCGAAAAATGTCAAATTTTTAGTCCACTATATTGGATTCGATATATTGAATCCTGAAATTTTTATTTTTTTTTTAATAATTTATACTCTCAAGAACCCCTATATCAGTTCTGGAGAAAATCTAAAAATGTAAAATTTTTAGGTCGCCGTATTAAATCAACCAGATTGAGTTTTCCAAAAAATATTCTAATTTCATAATTAACACTAAACGAAAACTTCCCATACTAATTTTGGAGAAAATCGGACAAAATAAATTTTTTGTTCGCCATATTGAATCTGCCATATTGAATTTTTTCAAAATATTTTGGATTCAATTTGTACGACCCCGAAAACTCCCCCACACCACTTTTGGAGAAAATCGGACAAAATTAATTTTTTTTGTCCGCCATACTGGATCCGCCATATTTATTTTTTTAAAATAATATCAGATTCGTAATGTGCTACCCCAAAAACTCCCCCATATCAATTTTGAGAAAAATCGGACATAATTAATTTGCCATTCGCCATTTTGAATTTTTTAAAAATAATTTCAGATTCGTTATGTGAGATCTCGAAAAGTCCCCCATACCAATTTTGGAGAAAAGCGGACAAAATTGATGTTTTCGTCCGCCATATTGGATCCGCCATATTGAATTTTTCAAAAATAATTTTATATTTGTCATGTGCGACCCCGAAAACTCTCCCGTACTAATTTTAGAGAAAATCGGACAATATTGATTTTTTTGACCGCCATATTGAATTTTTTAAAAATATATTTAATTCATTATGCGCGACCTTGAAAACTCCTCCATACCAATTTTGGAGAAAATTGGACAAAAATAAGTTTTTTTGCCCGTCATGTTGGATCCGCCATTTTGCATTTTTTAAAAATAATTTCAGATTCGTTGTGTACGACCCCAAAAATTCCCAAGTACCAATTTTGGAGAAAATTGGACAAAATTAATTTTTTTGGCCGCCATATTGTCAGCGCCATCTTGGATTTTACTGCACCAATTTCATGCTAGAAAATACGGGACCACTGAAGCAACTTCCTGAACATAACGTAAAAAATTTCATTCAAATGGGTGCCGCGGTTCCGGAGTAATCGATGTACATACATAAAACAAATATATAGTGGACGAATTGAGAACCTCCTTTTAGAAGTCGGTTAAAAAGGAAAGAAACGAAAATATGACAGGAATGAATTAGTAAATATTTATCAACTCTTTAATATAAAACATTTAGAAGTTATCGAAGTTTTGTCATGCATTCAAATAACTGATAATATCATGTTTTAAAGTGATACTCATATTAATTTTTCCCTCAGTACACATTAGCCTCGAAGTTTCCACAGATGTAGTCATTATTCTAAAAAATGACACTTTCTTCACTTTAGGGGTTCTAACGCGAATTATTTTCTTAATAACTCTGTTTAAGTGTTGAACATTTTCAAATCGTTCTTGTAAAAATACCTCTTGTTTTAAGTATGCTAGTAGAAAAATGGAAAACACGTTGATGGTGTCATCAAGAACCTTCTTTTTCTTTTTTCTTCTTTCCTGGTCTTATCTTACAACTCTGGGTGAGTCTTAGCCGCATCCACTATCGCCCTTCATCTTCTACGGACTTGTGCTTCCATTTCCCACTGCTGGACTCCAATCCTATACAAATCAGTTTCGACGGCATCCTTCCATCTTTTCCTGGGACGGCCTATTGATCTTCTACCATTTGGTCTCTCAAAGAATACTGTTTTCAATAATCTATGGTCCCCTGATCTTACCACATGGCCCATCTTATTCTATCTTATCTCTAGAACCTAGATATAATATTTAGTTCCAAGTAACATTTTGTTATTACATTTGGTAGTAAAATAAAAATTGACAGGATGTCGCTCTTCGATCTTTCAAGAATTCTTTTTTTTGTTTCATATTATTTTGTGCAAATGTGGATTTTTTTGTCAAATTAATAAAAAAATCATTTATAGATAACCTTAGTGGACACACTATTGATTCAAAATGTTGCAAATTTCAAGTTACAAAGTCTCAATGGTTTTGATAGATACAATAGATACAAACTAAAAACTTGTAATTTTTTGAAAGTAGTTTCTTTTCTCTCCACAAATAAAGTTTGAGTTTTCTTAACACCGCCTCTTTTACGTAGGTACCCCAATTAATACAATTGGTAAAAAATTGACCCAATGTATTTCGGTTGTGGCACTCCTTTGGAGGTTACAAAGGAGATCAATATAAGATCAGCCATGACACAAATAAAGTTTGAGTTTTCCTAACACCTCCTATATTACGTAGGTAATCCAATTAGTACAATGGGTAAACAATTGACCCAATGTATTTTGGAGGCAGGAAACTGTTGGAGGCTAAAAGGGGACAAATACTAGATTAGCCATGATAGTTGGCAACGGTTGGTAATGTTCAATAATTGGCCATGAGCGATTGGAGACGTCACAATACTGTTTTTTATATTTTAAGCTCAAGGGTTGATTATAGATAAAAAAGTTTAAATAATAAGATAAGAAGCCTATTATTTCAGCCATAGAATGATTCATTCTGTTAATAAAATTGTTATTAAAAAATTGAGCCGACTTCTAAAAGTGCGCTAAAAAGGAAAAAATAACTATAAATTTTTATATCAAACTGAAATTTTTGAAGTCGGCTCCAAACTAATACCTGAAAAAATGTGATTCGCATAAACAGATTAAAAATACTTTATTTGTAATTGCTTTCTTATCATAATTTGTATATATTAGTAGTTATTTATTTCATTTAGATATAATTTGGCGCCGACTTCAAAAATTTCAATTTCATATAAAAATTTCTAGTTATTTTTCACCTTTTAGCGCACTTTTAGAAGTCGGTTCAATTTTTTAATAAAAATTTTATTTTTCGATTTTTAGTTTTGAATTCATTATGATATTCATAAATTATTTGAACTAAGTACGAATCGAGATTAGTATACCTCGCAATGACTCCGAGGTGGCAAAAAAGTACCCATTTTATCCAGAATTGTAAATCACCCTAAACTGAACCATTAAAAATTCCTTGATTCTTAGAATTCTTCAAATACTAATGAAATTATGTCAAACAAATATTTAGCCTGTCATAGTAAATCCCCTATCTTAAATTTCAAATTAATTTTAGATTGGTAATATAGGCCCCAAAACCAATATCGATATTTAAAGAATTTGAGATCGAAATTTCTTAGCCAGATATATATTTTATATTGCATATTGAGTTTGTATACGCCCCAAGAACACCGCAATATCAATTTTAGACAAAATAGGAAAATGTAAAATTTTTAGTTCCTCATATTGTATCTTATCAACCTAATAGTTGTAAAAAATTAACTTGATATTCGTAATACACCACCCCCAACCCCCTAATATCAAATCTGAAAAAATCCTAATAAGGTAAAATTTTCATCCCACCATATTGGATCCGCCATAATGAATTTCAAAAAAATAATTTGAACGTTTTAATCTAATCTAAATCTAAACTCTTCAAAGCCCTCTAGTACCAATTTTAGATGAAATCCAGAAATTTAAAATTTCTAAACTGTCATATTGTATCTGATATATTAGATTTTGTTGAAATAATTCTATATTCGCTATTTACATCCTCAAAAGCGATTCAGTTTCACATTTGAATAAAAATCAAAAATATAAAGTTTTTAGTCAGCTATATTGCATTCGCCATATTGAATCCTGAAAAAATACTATTAAATTCATAATTTATACCCTCAAGAACACTCTATATCAGTTTTGGAGAAAGTCGAAAAATGTAAAATTTTTAGGACACTATATTGAGGTTGAGTTTTTCAAAAAATATTTTAATTTCATAATTAACACTGACAAAAATCCCCCAATACTGACTTTAGACAAAATCGAGAGATGTAAAATCGTTAATCCGCTATCTTAGATTCGCAATATTTATTTTTTTAAAATAATATCAGATTCGCAATGTGCTACCCCAAAAACTCACCCATATCAATTTTGAGAAAAATCGGAAATAATTAATTTTTATCCACCATATTGGATACGCCATATTGCATTTTTTAAAAATAATTTTAGATTTATTATGTGAGACCTTGAAAACTCCCTTATACCAATTTTGGAAAGAATCGGACAATATTGATTTTTTCGTCCGCCATATTGGATCCGCCATATTGAATTTTTAAAAAATATTTCTATTTCATTATGCGCGACCTTGAAAACTTCTCCATACCAATTTTGGAGAAAATCGGACAAAATTAAGTTTTTTTGCCCGCCATGTTGGATTCGCCATTTTGAATTTTTTAAAAATAATTTCAGATTCGTTGGGTACAACCCCGAAATTTCCTCCATACCAATTTTGGAGAAAATCGGACAAAATTATTTTTTTTGGCCGCCATATTGTCAGCGTCATCTTGGATTTTACTGTACTAATTTCATCTAAAAAAATATGGAACCACCGCAGCAACTTCCTGAATATAACGCAAAAAATTTCATTCAAATCGATCCAGCCGTTCCGGAGTAATCGGTGTACATACATAATATATATATATATATATATATATATATATATATATATATATATATATATATATATATATATATATATACAGGGTGTCCAAGATAAGGATCCTAAGCATGGGGATCTCGGAAACAGTTGGAGATACGAGGTCGGTTAAATTAGAGAAAAGTTGCGCAATTTAGTGCTAAATTAAACGCAGTTAAAAAAATTTAAAAATTTCAAACACTTCCGGAGATTTCCGGAAAAAAACGAAATTTGGCAAAATCGTTTTTAATTTTTGCAGGCTTTATTTAAAGAGATATCAGAAAATAAAAGGTAGATTCTCATTGCCACTTTTTATTTTTTATAATATGGTCTAAACAAAATTTAAATCCGACGTTTCGTTTCTGAGATACCATCATGAACTTTCATTTTTTATATGGAACAAAAAAAAGTATCCCATGTATTTGATAGCATTTTTTATTACAAATTCAACGATGTATCACCCTTGCATATCGAATACGTAGTTCAAGTACTTTCCATAAGAGCTCCATGAGAGCGAGAGAGAAAGGTATATCAGTTTTATAAAAGCCAATGAACTACATACTTGATATGCAAGTGTGATACACCGTTGAATTTGTAATAAGAAATGCTATCAAATACATGGGATACTTTTTTTTGTTCCATATAAAAAATGAAAGTTCATGATGGTATCTCAGAAACGAAACGTCGGATTTAAATTTTGTTTAGACCAAATTATAAAAAATAAAAAGTGGCAAGAAGAATCTACCTTTTATTTTTTGATATCTCTTTAAATAAAGCCTACAAAAATTAAAAACGATTTTGCCAAAATTCGGTTTTTTCCGGAAATCTCCGGAAGTATTTTGAAATTTTTAAATTTTTTAAGTGCGTTTAATTTAGCACTAAATTGCGCAACTTTTCTCTAATTTAACCGACCTCGTATCTCCAACTGTTTCCGAGATCCCCATGGTTAGGATCCTTATCTTGGACACCCTGTATATATATATATATATATATATATATATATACTCGACGAATTGAGAAGCTCCTTCTTTTAGAAGTCGGTTAATTGGTTACTGTAAGAAAGCGAAGGAATTGTTAAAATGAGCTTTTTTTGTTCATGCAATAGTTATTGCCAAAATAATTTTTTCGTTGGTTTTATTCCTTAAAAAAATCCCCTCATGATAACAAAAAAATATGAGTATCTACTTAGTGATAAAGGATGTTTGTTGCCGAGATACATTAATTTGTTTATACAGAAATTCTATCTAACGAAGCACTTTTTTGACCTAAACCAAACTGTTTTTTACTCCTAAAATACCATTTTTTATGTCAAAATTTTTTTTTTCTGATAAACGAATATATAACCACAACTATTGCTTGTGCGATATTCTAGTTTCTAATATTCCCAAGGCGGGAGATTTTCTGGCGGCACTCAATAGTTATTTCTCACTACTGCTGATGATTTTGTAAAACAGCTATTAAACATATTGAAAACAAATATAAAAATAGTGGGGCGGCTGCACCACGCCTGCGCTGTGGTAGGAATACTTTATCTCTCTGTCACGTGCCTCTCTTGAATGAAATGATAATGATGAATTTTTTAAAAATCGACGAATCACTGTCTATTATACTGATACAAAAGCATGGTGTTTTTTAACCTCGGTTAAATTATCATATATTGATATCTTTTAACAGCATTGAAATAATATACACACGGTTTTTAAATACTGTCGAACATTCAAAATATTGATTTTTAGAGCACTTCAAGATTCAAATAACTTTTAAAACATTTAATAGTCCGGTCAAAGTAGACATTCAAGGTTACCAAAATTCCCATAGAGCTGAAAATTGGTACAAATGTTCGAAACACCATTACAAATAAGTTGTCAAAAGTCCCCAACGATCCTATTCCTGGAAAAAATTTTATTCAAGGTCAAAGTGGGGAAAATTGGTTTTTTCGCGTTTCTCAGCCTAACGGCAAGTCTTATCATCAAGATAGTTCAGACCAAAATGGTAGATTATAAAATTAACTATAAAAGTTGTTCTTTTACTTTTTTTCCTAAGAGTCACCGTTTTCGAGATATCATCGCTCAAAAAGTGGAGAAAGCTGCGTTCTCCAAAATATGCACATGTTTCCATGTCACCTGTGAGGTAGTGTACTTGACGCGTTTTTTTTTAACGTGTTTTCCCCGGTAGGCCTATTCCACGAACCATACTGTACTATGTAATGACTAAAAAAAAAGAAGAAATAGTTACAAATAATGGAAGCTGTCTGGATTCTATTGAATTTAGGTCAATTATTCGACAGATTCATTATCGTTAAATACTTCTGCTTCTTCTTGTTCTTCGTCTTCTCGTTCTTCTTCTTCTTTTTCTTCTTCCTGCTGAGTGCAAATAAATCTCTCCAAAAGCGATGTATCAGACGTCTCTTCGTTGATATGATATGAACCGTCTTCTAATGGAGATTCAACATTGGAACACGAGTGGCCTTGGCAATTTGTACATGCTAATGAACAAAATAACCCAACTTTTTTGCAGCCGCATTTAGCATTACATCCCTTTTTACAATTGTGTTGAGGAGTTTTTCTGGTGTAGGTGGGAGTAAAGTCTGAATTGGTTCCAATGTACTGTCAATCAACTTCCAACCTCAATCTTTTGGATCTAGTTGATTACCAAGCCACAGTTGAACTTGATAATATACCCGAAATTGATGTTGTTAGGCAGAAGCAGAGGTTGGAGGAAGACAAGCTAATTGCACTCGCTTTTTATTTCGAGTAGTTTTAACAAAAGATGCGTAGCGGAACTTATCGATGCAGGTAATTTTTTTTGGAGCTCCGTACATGGCAAGAAAAAAGCGAATTCCATTGGTGATAATTTCTTGTGGAGTAGAGTTATTATTTTTAAAAACTTCAGCACAACCGACTAAATCTTGTTTTTCAAACATTTTAAAAACAGATGTTTTATCCCTTCTGTAAAATGCTGATGTCGTATCGCAGCCACTTATTGCATGTAAAAACAAAACATGATTTTGGCACTTTGCAAAAGCAGATAAACTTTGTGTTGAATATATTTCAGACTGATGTTGAGCTTTCCCAGATTTTAAAAATTAATTGTTTTGTTAGTTGGAGTTCGGACAGTCAGTAAAACCAGTAAATCAACGTCCTCACCAACAACAATAGTTGTGTTTTTCAAATTGAACTGTTCTGATGCTGTTTCAATGATGAGGACATCAGCATCATTAACAGCTTGTTTGACAAGTATACCTTCACTGGTCAATCTTTCTTTTAGCAGTGAAATGAACCGTGACTTGTTGTGGGTATTTGCCAGAAACTTTTGTTGAGTAGTGGGAACGGTCATAAATTGTTCAAATAAAATGTCTGAAGATGGAGATGTTGTTGTAGCTCGACGACGTTGTTCTGCAGCTTTAATGTTCCTCGTGCAATCGGTGTAGCCGTCAAATACTACAGAAACTCTGTGACCAAAATGTCGACGTACATACTGAACGTACTTATCTAGAATTACGTTGAATTGTTCACTATCCCAGTTAACGAGGTGTAATAAATATCCTTCATTGATGATGTATGTCACATTGATGTTGTTAATATCAATATTTACAGTTTTAAAACAATCATAGATGGCCGACTTTTGAGTTTTACGCATTCCAATGTCATCGAATAGAGACAACGGGTAGTGTGCCAATTCATATTCGAAATATTTTTCTATTTCATCTTCAAATGCCGTTGTAATATTCATATGTTGGAACAGTAATACTGGGTCAACAGGTACTTTCTCAGCGTTAACTTTGATAGTGCTACTCATCGCTAAAAGAGGGACTACTTTGTCAGCGCGTTTTAACTCTATATTGTTGAATGCCAGTCCAGTTATTTTAGAGATAGAAGCGATTTCAACGTCGCGAGCTCTGTGGCAGTTAATTTTACTATCACCTACAACTCCATTGGTAATAGATATAATTTGGTCAACTTCCGGAAAAGGATTATGCGAAGAAAACCACTCTAAAAGTTTTTGCACGTCTTTAGTGTCGTTCTTCATTCGTGAATCACTTGCGTCGACATGCTGATCAGTATTATCCATCCGAATATTCATGAATTATTCTAATCTTTCTCAAACAGTGTTCATAGCATGCATACTATAAACCCATTTGCTTATTACACTTTCTTTCGTACTTCTTCCCCGAGCAATACCTCCATCTGTTTTCATGGCTTTCATCATGGATTGATCGATTACCATGTCAATAGAAGTACCACAGCTTAATTTCTGCAAATGTATACTTTTTTTTTTCAGGGAGACTCTGGCAGCCCAATTTGGACTAGTATCGTGGTCTTATAAACCATGTGGTATTGTTCCAGGCACGTAAAGCCGCATAACTAATCCTGAATACTGGTACTGGTAACTTCTTGTCTCTTATTTATATGTATAAATAATTTAATGTACAAAGCCTAATAGATTTACATTTCTGGTTCATTATTTAGTTTGTCTTATAGGATATAATTTTCAAGTAAGAATTTCATGTTAGTACAAAATATATGTGGTTTTGCCCATCCTGAAGCTGAAAAAAAAAACTATTGTTCTTTTCCTGCAACGCTGGAAAATAATAATTAAACCATGTCTGCACACAGCTCAGTCATCACTGAATATGCAATATACACGGTGTCTCCGGTATTCTATTGTTATTTCGTGGAAAAATCTGTTAAGGGGAATGTCTATGGAATGACAGGTGGTAGGGGGATGTGGGGTAGATTGAATTGGAAAAATTCAAAATTTTAATCATAGAAAATATTGAACAACATTTTTTTAAGCTTAGTACATTGCTAAATTTATCAATATTATTATATCAATCAAAAAATTATTTAAGTTAGAAGATAAAAGGAATACAACTATGATTTACAGCTAATGTAGTTGTTTTGTTTCTGGGCTCAAAGACACATGTTATCAACGTACCCCTCTCCTCGACTGTTAAATGCCAAGATGTTTTTGATTTCTCTAGAAATATGAAACGTTTGATTGTGATTTTGGCGATAGTATTTTCATAATCACCAGATATGGTAAATAGAACGAAACATTTTAAATTCATTTAAAAGAATGCATGATTGGAATGCTCAGGCATATTGATAATATTTTTAAGTGTTTTATCTTATTTAAGTAGTTTGCTGAACGATACTGGGTATTGTATAGTTTCAAAATGATTAAATGGTTGATCTTTTGCGTAGTTCTGACAATATGTGTTACTTTTCAATATGAAGGTAAGTTAGATTGTACTTGCTATAAATAAGTAGTGTTTACGAAAATCGTATTGTGCACTACAGAAATCCTATATTATTGATTTCTTGTTCATTAACTTTGAATTAATGCTGGATAAGTTGAGACAACGAGCTGGTCAAGCTTTCAAATTTCAGTATTTTTACAGATAGGGTTGCC
Organism: Diaprepes abbreviatus; assembly: GCA_034092305.1. Taxonomy (NCBI): domain Eukaryota; kingdom Metazoa; phylum Arthropoda; class Insecta; order Coleoptera; family Curculionidae; genus Diaprepes; species Diaprepes abbreviatus. The sequence continues at coordinate 4,895,974 of JASJET010000019.1, read as the reverse complement.
GGTAGAAATTTGTTGTCAAGGGGCTGACAATAATTTTTCATTAAACCTTTGACATTATTTTTCAAATATATATGATACAATTTAATTAAAATTATTATCATTCTTCACCGATCAAAATAGTTGTTTCATATCACATATTTATCAAGTATGTTTTATTATTTTAAGCTACAAAAAATAATAACAAACTAATTGAGAATTGAATTTAAAAAATAATATATCATCTGATAAGCTTTTTTATAGATCACAGTTATAGTACGGGAGGCAGCGTTGTAAGTGACAAAGTCATTTCATCTCGCTTGATCATTCAACTCGAGCATTTATTTGCAGATTTAAGTTTCAGCTGCTTCACTAGTGGTACAAAAGTAGAACAAAATCTAAAAGTTATTTCAAACTATTGCAACATATGCAAGGTCAATGTTAATATAAAAGAATTAAAGAAAAAATAAACAGTTCTATTGCAAATGGGAGATTATAAGTCAGTCGCTGGTCAAAACTCAAAAATTTGGAGATATGAAATCATTTCATACCTTATGAAATTCATTCATGTGGTTTTTCATACATTAAATAATGAGAAAAAAATAATTAGCTGCGATAATAGTGGGGGTAAGACCATCAGTCAAGGCCTTGACTTTCATGGGCCAATTGATGACTTTTACCCCAGTAAATATACGGGGGCGGTCCGATAAATACTTAGCCTCACCGCCCGATGGCGCCAATATCGCAAGATAAATTTAATATCGTGTTTCAACGTGATCGCACGTCGGTTTTTGATGAGCCATGTCCAGGTGCCCCGAAAACGGCTACCACGGAGGATAACGTGACAAAAATCCACGATCTCGTATTGGTAGATCGCCGATTGAAGGTGCACGATATAGCTGAGACAGTAGGCATCTCAAAAGACCGCGTGGTTCATATCCTGCATGAAATTGTGGGCATGAGAAAGCTGTGCGATGGGTGCCGCGTTTGCTTATTCCGAACAACAAGCGCAACCGTGAGACCACTTCAGAGCAGTATTTAACGCTGTTTAACCGCAATCCGAAAAAGTTTCTGCATCGTTTCGTGACCGTCGACGAAAGCTGGATCCACTGGTACACCAGAGATCAAGGAACAGTCGAAACAGTGGATTTCACCCGGTGAACGTGCTCCGAAGAAGGCGAAGACTGTCCTATCGGCCGGAAAGGTGATGGCCACCATTTTCTGGGATTCACACGGTGTGATCTACATCGACTACCAGGAGAAGGGTAAAACAATCACAGGGCTCAACTATGCCGAATTATTGGGCCGATTCGACGTCGAATTGCAGAAGAAACGGCCCCATTTGGAGAAGAAAATAGTGCTCTTCCACCATGAAAACGCACCGGCTCACACCTCCGCTGTCGCCACGGCCAAATTGGTCGAATTGGGCTACGAACTGCTGCCTCATCCACCGTATTCTCCAGATTTGGCACCGTGCGACTTCATTTTGTTTCCTAACTCGAAAAAGTCACTCGCCGTGCAGAAATTTGAGTCAAGTGAGAAGGTTATAGCTGCCACGGAGGCCTACTTTGTAGACCTCCAGAAAACGTACTTTTCAGACGGGTTAAAGAAGTTGGATCATCGCTGGGTCAAGTGTATCGAGCTAAAAGTAGACTAAGTTGAGAAATATATCGTTACTTTTCCAAAATTTTCGTTTTTCTTATGTAGGCTAATTACTTATCGGACCGCCCTCGTACAGCTGACCATAATTTTTTTTATAGTAAATGTTGAAGCAGGTATACATTAAATTAAAAAGGTCTTTATTACTAATTGTGATGTATCAAGATGCTTACACTCCTGCTATTACATATTTTATTTGAATGATCAGCATCACGTCAGCTTTTTAAAAATAAAAAATACAAAATACAAATATATAAATATATGACATTAGGAATATTGCCACCTTAATGTTTTTATTATATCACACATTTAAAACTTAACCATAAATGAGAAAAAATAGTTTCATATCTCTTTAAAATCTATTGTAGATTCGTAGTGTTCTTGGGAGCTGTCGTTGCAACTCTCTGAAACGTCAATGTTTAGATTGTCTTCAAGAAAAGGGTAATATTTCTTATTCTTCCTCGCCAACATCGTTGTTGTCAATGTCTTTGACATTTTCTAAAAAAACTGTATTTATTAAAAATTATTTCAACATCAGTTATAAAGTTAGTATAGATTTTTGCAAAAATAGTTTTAAAAAGTACCTGTAGGGCTTTCAATGATGTTTGTTTCACCGGTAATTGTTGATGGGATTTGACAGACATCAAACCATTTGAAACAATATTTACCATCTCGATGAATGAGAATTATGAGCATGACCCCCCAGATTTACAACGTATGATGTATGTAAAATGTGTTGACGTAACTGAGACTTTTATGATGGAAATGTTGCTTCAAAAAATACATACAGAAAGCAGGATAATCTTCGTGTTAAACAATCGCAACACGCATGACATTTATCAAACCGCCATTATACTTGACGAATCTGAACTACTCCAATCTTGCTCCCAGAGTGAACGCGATCCTTACCTTATCCTCTACATTAGAAATAAAAGAACACAATATTTAGCGGGTTTTTCACTTTTCAGTACTTTTTATTTTTTCTCACTTCTAATATCATAAAAATCCAAAAATCTGTTTCAAACCTCGAAATTAGTACAAATATATAACTAAAATATCAATATTTTAATGAAATTCTTAAGTTTTATGGACCACTTTAAAACAAGTATTCCAAAAACAGGTGGAAACAAATATACATTAATGTTTCTTTTGCAGTGGTTGCGGGGTTGCCACTTAAAATAGTTAATGGAAGCACTGCAGATGATGGTGAATTTCCATACATGGTATGTATGTCTTTTTTTAAATGTATATTCACTTATTTGAATAATCATGATCGGCAAAAGTGTTTGGTAAATAACTATTAAAAAATTTGGGCTGATTTTCAAACATGCGTATTTTCTGGAAGCAATTTTGTATATCTTAAAGATTTTGCTAGTAAAAATCGACATTGTTTCGATTTAATAAACAAATCGTACAGCAAGCAAATTCTAATGTAAAAACGTTCAGCGTATATTCGGTTATTTGAAAGCATGTCTGCAACCGTTTCAGAACAGGTCGATATAATAAACAAATCGTACAGCAAGCAAATTCTAATGTAAAAACGTTCAGCGTATATTCGGTTATTTGAAAGCATGTCTGCAACCGTTTCAGAACAGGTCGATATAATTTCGATGAGGCGTCATTGCTCCATCCCAAAAATGCAACTTTTTGAATCTAGTTGAAATAAATTAACGGCAAGAAAACAGCTCAAAATTTAAATGGTATGTAAGCATATATATATATATATATATATATATATATATATATATATATATATATATATATATATATATGTATATATATATATATATATATATATATATATATATATATATATATATATATATATATATATATATATATATATATATAAAGGCGGGAAGCATTTGCGACTAACTAGTCAAGAAACAATATTCTAAATTAGGGTTATTGGGGATGCAGTCTTTTTAAATTTGTAGGCCTTGGTAAGGAGGAAAACCCTTTTTTGATTCTGTCAAGCTTTCGAGAATTTATTTATCTCTTCACTATAGACCGGTGTCATTATACCATAAAAAACCATACTGTTCTTATAGATTCATCAGTTACCATCCGTACCATCCTATGAGATTCAAAATTAATGTCATGATAGAGCTGTCAAACTGTTACATCCGAATTTTAGGGCTGAGGCATTACGCCAACTTAATGATATACTATTGGAGAATTCTTACCTTAAAAACTTTCTTTACAATACTAAATACAATATTCCTGAAAACATCTTTGGAATACCTTCTCAACTGTCTCTGTACATACTCAATCTTTAAGTCCGGTATATACTCTTTCAAATATATTAGTACAAATTCAATTTTTCCACGCACTACCGCATATAGAAAATCTTACTGACAAATTGACGAATATTTTTAAAAATACAGATATTAAAATAGCTAGAAAACAATTATTTAATCTCTCTAAAATTTATTCTAAAACCAAAACTCCGTTACAGATAAATGAAACGTTCTGCATAGTTTATAAGGTTCCCTGTTCCAATTGTCAATTAGGATATATAGGCGAGACTTCCAGAAGCCTGAAAGGCAGACTCACCCACCCATCGTAGTGATATTAATAGTGGTTTGTTCTCTTGTGCTCTGGCTGAACATGTTTTTAATCAAGATCACCATATTAACTGGGATGGAACTGAGATTCTGGAAAGAGTTCCTGCTCATCACAAATGGCTCTTCTTTGAAATGGTGCACATTAACCAAGAAAGTTACACCATTATCCAAAGTATCACCGAGAGTCTGAGTGCCATTTACTGTTATATTTTAAAGTTAGAAAAAGCAAAGTATTTGAGCCTCCTGCACAATCCATCTCCAGATGAATAGTTCTTTAAATTAAATCCTCTTATATTATGTAAAAAATATCAAACAAGTGATTTCTTAACTTTATATTCTATTTTTGCTAAATTTTATGATTAACTACGCCTCTGTTTACCGATTCGTTTTTTTCCCCCACTACTTATACCCCACGACACTTCCCGGTTGACACGTGACAGGTGTTACTAGGAAATGGTGGAATAGTCAAACAGGATGTTTGGCTGTTTTCGAATTTCCTAACATTTCAACGAATTTTTACAATTCTCACAAAATATGCCTTTTAAAATAATTAAAAAGTGCTAATGTTGGGTTTTTTCCCCTGTTAATAATTATAAGTTAGGTTAATACTTTAACTATTTAATTAATAATTGTAGAGATGTCCTGAAGAAGAGATAAATAAATTCTCGAAAGCTTGACAGAATTAAAAAAGGGTTTTTCTTCTTACCAAGGCCTACAAATTTAAAAAAGACTGCATCCCAATAATCCTAGTTTATTATTATTATTATATATATATATATATATATATATATATATATATATATATATATATATATATATATATGTTGTAATAATGCCTCTGTAAATTAATATATCGCCTGAGGGTGTTCTAGAAGTAAAATTCTTACACTACTTTCAGAGAAAGTCAAAAATGTGCCGAGATTTACAAAACGTCCCAAAAAAAAACATTTCTTGAAGTATATTAATACAAACGGTCCATTTTTGACTTTCTGTCTATAATCTAAGATCAGACACTTGTAATTCTAATATAACCAAGAAGGGCCACATAGTTTAGAAGAAATACGAACAAAAATTTTAAATTCAATGATTATTTCTTTCTTATTGTTGCAATTTCTTTGTTTTCCTAGTAAAGTTACAAGAGGAGTACCAAAAATTTTAAATTTTTAAATATTATATGAAATAAAACTAAATAGATGTTGGAAAAATTGCCGTGTTTCTTGGCGCACCGGTCAGAACCTACGTAGAAGACCCTCCATATCAACCCGTTGGATATTGAATATCACCCGCCTCATTGGACACGGACATTAAACTAAATAAAGGATTAGACGTTTTTAGAAGGATATTTTTGTTAAAAACTGTACAGAAATGCAATTTTTTTAAATGGAAATATTATTCATCCATGGGATGGGAATATAGATAGCGAGTATCTACTGAAAATGAAGAATTTATAAATATCTTATACAATTAAACCAATAATCTTAGACATATTCTCTAATTCTCTGAATTAATTAGTTTTGGGGAGTAAATTAACAAAATTAGCCTATTTTCGTCTTTCTGTCTCTAATCTAATTCCAGAGTATTGTACTTCTCTTACAAAACACAAGTAATGCAAATGAACTGAATCAAGATTTGAACAAAATTTTTGAATTCATAGAATATTTCCCATAATGTATTGTAATTCCCTTGTTTTCCCAGAAAAGTTAATAAAGAAGTATCGATAATGCAGGACTCTTAAATATTTTGCAAAATTAGACCAGTGGTTTTAGAGATCTTTCCGTATTTCCCTGAAAAATAAGTTTCCGGATGTAAATTATCACACATGGCCAATTTTCGGCTTTAATTCTCCAATTTAAGTTTGGAATCTTTTACTTCTCATAAAAATCCGAGAAATGCTAGTAAGTTGAGTTTAAATTAGAGCCAAACATCTAAATTCAATTATTATTTCGTAAATTATTTTACAAAATTAGACCTGTAATTATAGAGATCTTGGAAAGAACATATAATTAGCAACTAATTTCGACCACCACTAAAAGTTACGATATTTCGTCCTGGGTAATCGGGGGTGGACTCGTCAGTGAAGTCCGCCGGCACCTTTCCCAGACACCCTTGTCGTACTTACTATAATTTGAAACTTCTATTTGAAGTCATTATTTTGCATCGGAATTAACCGGTAGGATGTTCTTACTATGCCCCTCCCCTCCCCTCCTTAAAACACTTGGTTATGTGACTTGACTTCGCAGTAATCCTAAGTTAAAGAAGCACGGACCTAATCTAGAAATTGTAGATCGGACATCCTGGTGGGTGGTATTTTTAAGGTCGGGTACGGCTTAAGACCTAAGCCACGACTTGACAGCTTTCCGTCGCATCGTCCCCGCTCGGGCACCATGTTGTAATAATGTCCCTAATGGAAAAGGACAAATAATTAGCAACTAATTTCGAACACCACCAAAAGTTAGGATGTTTCGTCTTCGGTAACCGGCGGTGGACTCGTCAGTGGGGTCCGCCGGCACCTTTCCCAGACACCCTTGTCGTGCCTACTATAATTTGGAACTTCTATTTGAAGTCATTCTGCTTCGGAATATATCGCTAGGATGTTCTTCCTACAAATATATATATATATATATATAAATATATATATATATATATATATATATATATATATATATATATATATATATATATATATATATATAAATAAATAGATAAGTTTTTGTCCGTGTAATTTAAAATAAAATAGAATAAAATATTGGTGAAGCGGACGTGAAAATTTGTCAATCTACATGATTCTCGTGTTAAAAAGTGCGGAGCACTCCAAAATATGAAAAAACTGCGGGTCGGACAGATGGCAACAGCGCTGTTTCGTCCTAATATGGGACTCGTCAGGCCACCGCATTCGGTACGAACCATCATCTCGCCTTTGCATCCTATAAAGCTGAGTTTAAAATGGCCAATATTTGATTCGATTTTATTTTAAATTATACGGACAAAAACTTATCCATATTTATTCACTTGTTTGGCTTTGAAACCCGCTGAACGTTGCTCTTATGGTGGGATCGTTTGGTGCGACACGTGGCTTTGGCTGCTGAAATTAGCAATAGGCTTGATTGCCAGTACCGAAAAATCTTTTGGGCAGCGCGTTTCGTGTACTCGATTTTACATATTTTTGTTTTAATTCACCGTCGCGCCACCATATGGCGGTTATTTACAAACTTTGTTAATCTGTGTGGTTCTTGTGTTATCAAGTGGACCATCGAGATGTCGCCTTTGTCGTCTTGTTTGCTGTTTTTTGATTTTAAACTCAGTTTTATAGGATGCAAAGGCGAGATGATGGTTTGTACCGAATGCGGTGGTCTGACGAGTCCCATATTAGGGAGAAACAGCGCTGTCGCCATCTGTCGGACCCGGAGTTTTTCCATATTTTGGAGTGCTCTGCACTTTTTAACACGAGAATCATGTAGATTGACAAATTTTCACGTCCGCTTCGCCAATATTTGATTCACTTTGAACACTGAAAAGCTGTTAAATTATTTTAATGGCAAAAGGATCTTTTAAACAAAATGTTAAGTTATAGTGATGTTTATTATCTTTAAATCGTACTTTTAATATAAAGATGGCCTTTCATTCAAAGTATTTATCATACATTGAGAAAACATAAAATTTTATAAGAATTGAAGGTAATCTATTTTTTGGGAAAACGCTAGAGGTCATTTAATATAATCAATAAAATGAGAGTAATTAGCTTCTCAATATTTTTTTTAAAATAGAAAGTTTTTAATAAAAGCAAAGATTATAATAGTATAGTAATCTTTGGTAAAAGTAAATGAAAAGAAAAATTTGCGGTGTTTTTCTTTTGTATAATAATCATTGTGTTGAAATGATAATGACAGAGAGAAGGTGAAAAATAGAATTATTTCTAAAATTCGAGAAATAAGGGTTACCCCACGGACAGTTCTGATAAAGTTGTTTCATCCATGTACTTTATTATTATATCCGGATTATATGGTTAATGGCATAATTATACGAAATATTAATTTTAGGTACAATTGCGAGCTACAGATGGATTTTTCTCTTGTGGAGGAAGTATCATAGGACCAGAGTGGATTTTAACAGCTGCTCACTGTGTTGAAGATCGAATGTAAGTGATTTTATTAGGTAATGATAACTATAGTTTCATATTTTAGTCAGAATTATAAAAGAAATTATGACGTTCCTACGTAATACCATAGTATGTTTATTTATGAAAAACTTGGATTTGCTATTTTCGAAAATTTCTTCTTCTTCTTCTTCTTCTACGTTGACTAGGGATATCCCTGTTTGTCATGCTATCTACACCCGCCTTATTCTGTTGATGAAGAGAACCAGCTCTGGGCCCATCTCTTTGGTGGTCGTCCTGGTAATCTTCTTCCTCTTGGTCGTCCATACATACAAACTTTGGCTAGTCTCTCTTCACTCATTCTCTCAACGTGTTCTTTCCAACCTCTTTTTCTTTCTTTTGTCCATTTGAGTACGTCCTGCACATTACATTTTTCTCTGATTAAGGTATTTGTCAGCCTATCTCTGATTGACACGTTCAGCATTGATCTCAGTACTTTCATTTCGGTGGTTCTCATTTTCTGCTTTGTCTTCTTAGTGTCTGCTCTTGTTTCCGTGGTATAAGTTAGAATTGGTCGTATCATGGTCTTATATATTTTTGTTTTTCCCTCTATTCTCATTTATCTGTTTCGAAATATAACATCTCTTAAGCATCCTGCCACTTGTAGGGCTCTTGTATTTTGTGACAGTACCATACACTTTGTTTTATTCGTTGATATCTGCATATTGTACTTCTTAGTTGATACGTTAAATAGGTGTGTCAATCTCTGGAGGTCGTCTTCGTTATCTGCGAGTAGGACCGCATCATCCGAAAATTTAATTTTGAATAATTCAAAATAATATTTCTTAATCTTAAAATTTTCTTTTGGGATCGATATATTTTTTTCACAATTTTTAAAAAATTATTTTTTATTTCACTTGTAGTGCTTATCCGTTTCGGATGTTGGCTACCAGCATGGGTGTTTAGAACAGTCCAGTGAAAATTAAGTCTAACCATTTTCTTAAGTTTTGAGACCAAGATATTCTTCTCGTTCCTAGATCTCATCTGCCGTGGACCTCTCCCTGTAAAATAAATATAATCGGGAAAAATATATCAAGATTTTTCAGAATCTTTTTAACGCCGCCATAGAAACCCCTTCCCCAGAATTTCAAAAGGAAATGAATGACTTGAAGTGTAGAAATATTTTTAAAGAAAAATATTTGAAGTTATAATGCCTGAAATTCCAATCACATATTTTAATCAATTGCAAATTTTTCGTTTTCGGCACTATTTATGTGAGTGAAATATATTTACACATCCAAATTAAGTGATGAGTACTTGAAGTCACTCCACTAGTAAACTTGATTAATAACTGCAAACAATTGACAATGGACAATTACAGCTACATGAATCTCACTAATCATAATTATAATGTTTAATTTTATTAGATCAATTACCTACCTATGTCACTTTATTTTAAGTTTTTAGGATAAATTTCATATCACTAATTACAATTAAAATGTTCGATTTCATTATATGTGTCAGTCATTGTGTTTCTTAATTGGTTATTGAATAACAACATCGGTTTATTATTTTGTGTGATTTACTTACATTATAAATTTTACAATGTAATTCAAAGGCAGAATCGAGAGCATTTCTAAAATATGCTCCCTTAACAAACACATGAGATATTCATGAACATTCCTCAGATAAATTTGGTGTTTTCATTTTAAAATTTTAAAAAATATATGCTGAATTTTCTAAGCAAATATTCTACAATAATTTTATTATTCTTTTTAGCGATTCAATAGTATATGGAACAAACAAGTTATATACTACTGGTAGTGGTTTTCCTAATAATTCAATTAAAGTAAAACAATCATTTCAACATCCAAATTATGGAGACACTTATCTAGGTATTCCTATATATGATGTCGGCATTCTGCTGGTAACTATTTGATTTATGTTATATATTAGGTTAAAAAAGTGAAAAATCTCTAAAAAAGGAAAAAATGTGTCAAACAATTAACAAACATCTCAATCATTGACCTAAACTTTATATTCTCTAACTTGCTGAACCTAAATAATGATAATTCCATTGATGTTAAACCCAATAAATATTTCCTTTTAGTTTTGTAATATTGTAACTTCATATTATATTAAAAAAATTGTGAATTAGTAACTGATTAGAATGATTTAATCTTTTATTTAACTAACTAGATGTAAACTGTGATATGATTAATAAATAGCTTAAGACGAAAAATTTAAAATATATCAAATAAACAAAAGGCGATATTGACTGAAGTAAATAATCTTTTGAAAGAAAAAGCTTTAAAAATCTAAAAGGAGCAGGTTACACCTTGAAATTGATTATAAATTTTTAGATGATGTTTGTCAGTAGTAACGCATACTAAAGTTTAATTTAAAAATAGTCCTGTAGAAGCCAAGTTATTGATTTGTATATTTATGAGTTCACTTCTTTAACCAAGTTGAAGCGTTGAGCAAACAAATAAAGTAGTTTAATTCTTTTAGCTTAAAGAATCAATTCCGTTTGATGATAAGGCCCAGCCAATTAAATTAGCAGAAGCCAATGCAACTATTCCATTTGGTGCACAGGGTGTTTTAAGTGGATGGGGAGCAAATGAAACTTGGGGAGAATCATTAGAATATTTGCAAAAAATATACCTTACCCTTCTCACCGATGACGAGTGCATAGAAAAAATTGATGCTTTATATGGACTCGACAGTTTTGATCCTCTTCACAATTTTTGTAGTGATGATTACTACAATGGAGGATGCTATGTAAGTACACTATACAAACTGTACTCAAATAAATAAATTTTTGTAAGAGCAAGAGTGCTATGACCTCGATGTATTAAAATATCCCGAATTTTTGCTTGACTAATGCGAATTTCTTAGCTGAGATTGCATTAATAAAAATATCAATTCTTGAAAAGAAATATTGGTATTCTATTTTTAACACATTTTAATCATTTTGTTAACTTGACAGTAAAGAGAAAGTAATTTTAATTTGAAGCTAACTTAGATATATGTTGATATCTCTGGTCTTTAATATATTGTATTAAAACAATCATCGATTTTCTTGAAGACGAGAAAAGATTACCTTAGTGTAAATATATATATATATATATATATATATATATATATATATATATATATATATATATATATATATATATATATATATATATATAATCTTTATGAATCAAAATCGTACAACTTACACAATAACTTACAATATGAGGTTAATTTTTTTGTTTTATTGATTATTTTACACATTTTTTATCTTTTCTTCCAGGGAGACTCTGGTAGCCCATACGTTATAGATGGTCTTGAATATGGTATAGTTTCATGGTCATATAAACCATGCGGTATCGTTCCAGGTGCCTACAGTCGCATTACCAATCCTAAATACCGCGAATGGATAAGAAATATTACCAACATTTGAATGCATATTATTAATATTAAAAATAGATTTTTCACTTTTTACTTTATTATTTCACAAAAATATTCCGAAACTCATATTCCTTTGTATATATATATATATATATATATATATATATATATATATATATAATAAAATAGAATAAAATATTGGCGAAGCAGACGTGAAAATTTGTCAATCTACATGATTCTCGTGTTAAAAAGTGCGGAGCACTCCAAAATATGGAAAAACTCCGGGTCCGACAGATGGCGACAGCGCTGTTTCGTCCTAATATGGGACTCGTCAGGCCACCGCATTCGGTACAAACCATCATCTCGCCTTTGCATCCTATAAACCTGAGTTTATAATCAAAAAACAGCAAACAAAACGACAAAGGCGACATCTCGATGGTCCACTTGATAATGCAAGAACCACACAGATTAACAAAGTTTGTAAAAGAACCGCCATATGGTGGCGCGACGGTGAATTAAAACAGAAATATGTAAAATCGAGTACACGAAACGCGCTGCCCAAAAGATAGGGGTCGCATTTTTCGGTACTGGCAAGCAAGCCTACCGCTTATTTTAGCAGCCAAAGCCACGTGTCGTACCAAACGATCTCACCATGAGAGCATCGTTTAGCGTGTTTCAAAGCCAAACAAATAAATAAATAAGTAGGTAAGTTTTTGTCCGTGTAAATTTAAAATAAAATAGAATAAAATATTATATAGGTTTATAGGATGCAAAGGCGAGATGATGGTTGTACCGAATGCGGTGGTCTGACGAGTGCCATATTAGGACGAAACAGCGCTGTCGCCATCTGTCGGACCCGGAGTTTTTCCATATTTGGAGTGCTCCGCACTTTTTAACACGAGAATCATGTAGATTGACAAATTTTCAAGTCCGTTTCGCCAATATTTTATTCTATTTTATTTTAAATTTACACGGACAAAAACTTATCTACTTATTATATATATATATATATATATATATATATATATATATATATATATATATATATATATATATATATATATATATATATATTAAAATAAAAACAGCCTTTAATTCTATTAAAATATTTATATCAATTTAGTAAACATTTAATTTAAGTATTACATAAATATACTGTCTTATTTTTTCTGAAGCAGCAAGAGATAGAAAGTTTATTAAATTAGCGAAAAACTGTAATTTTTTGAGGAGAGCTAAAATATAAAGAATCTTTGATCAATGATAAGAACTGGGCGGCCTAAATTATAAGAACTGAAGTATCAAAATGAAGGATGACAGAGAGGACAAAATCAAAATTGTTGAAGATTTCTACGGTCTTCTCTATAAACAACAAAATCCAGAACAATAAAATTCTTAGGTATTATTTGTGCTTCTATTAAGAATATTGGATCTGAAGAGCTACCGCAAATATCCGTAGATGAAATAGAACTGGGACTATCCCGAATGAATACCGAAAGCTCTCTGGAAAAGGAAGAAATTACATGTGAAATGTTAAAGTTAGGTGGGAACACTACGTTGGAAGCTATCCGATTATTCCTTGATAAAAGTCTAAGATAGAAGATTATCAACAGCATGGTAAAATGGAAATACAATCTATCATTCAAGAAAGGCGATAATTCAATTTCTTTAACCTACTGAAAAAAATGATAACAAACAGATTGAGAAAAAATCTGGACAAACCAACCAGCGGAATTGGTTTGATTTGCAGCACAATCGAGAACATTCAGTCTATCGGCTCTGTGATAGAAAAGGGTACCGAATAAAATGAACAATTGCATCTTTCTTTCATTGAATACAACAAGACGTTAGATGCAGTAAAATAGTGGACTATTTTTAGTGCCACGAATAGTACCAGAGTAGTCTCAGTATATAAAAATCTGCTTGAGAATTTTTAACCGACTTCTAAAAGAAGGAGGTTCTCAATTTGTCGAGTAAGTATGTTTTTTTTATGTATGTACACCGATTAATCCGGTGCAGTAATGTCCAATATGGCGGACAAAAAGTTTAATTTTGTCTGATTTTCTCCAAAATTGGTGTGGGGAGTTTTCGGGGTCGTACATAACGAATCTGAAATTATTTTTAAAAAATTCAATATGGCGGATCCAAGATGGTGGATTAAAGATTCTATATGTCCCGATTTTGTCTAAAATCAGAATTAGGGTATTTTTGTTAGTGTTAATTATGAATTTAAAATATTTTTTGAAAAACTCAATCTAGCAGATTCAATATGAAGTCCTAAAAATTTTACATTTTTCGATTTTTTCCCAAATTGATATAGAGGGTTCTTGAGGGTGTAAATTATGAATTTAAAAGTATTTTTTTCAGGATTCAATATGGCGAATCCAATATAGCGGTCTAAAAATTTGACATTTTTCGATTTTGTTCAAAAGTGGGAGTGAATCGTTTTTGAGAATATAAATAGCGAAAGTCTAGAAATTTTAAATTTTCGGATTTCATCCCAAATTGGTACTAGGGGGCTTTAAAGGGTTTAGATTTAGATTAGATTAAGACTTAAAATAATTTATTTGAAATTCAATATTGCGGATGCAATATGGTGGGTTGAAAATTTTACCTTTTTCGCATTTTTTCAGATTTTGTATTAGAGGGTTTTCGGGGTAGTATATTACGAATATGAAGTTAATTTTTTACAACTATTAGGTTGATATGATTCAATATGAGGGACAGAAAATTTTACATGTTCCGATTTTGTCTAAAATTGATATTGTGGGGTTATTGAGGCGTATACAAACTCAATATGGAGTATAAAATATATCAAGCTAAGAAATTTACATCTCAGGTTCTTTATATATTGATAATTGATATTGTGGGATTCTTGAGGCGTATACAAACTCAATATGCAATATAAAATATATCGAGCTAAGAAATTTACATCTCATGTTCTTTAAACATCGATATTGGAAGGTTTTGAGGTCTATATTTCCAATCTAAAATTAATTTGAAATTTAAGATAGTGGATTTACTATGACAGACTAAATATTTGTTTGACACAATTTTACTGGTATTTGGAAAACTCTAAGAACCAAATTATTTGTAAATGAAATAAATAACTACTAATATATACAAAATTATGGTAAGAAAGCAATTACAAATCAAGTATTTTTAATCTGTTTATGCAAATTACATTTTGTCAGGTATTAGTTTGGCGCCGGCTTCAAAAAGTTCGATTTCATATAAAAATTTATAGTTATTTTTCACTTTTTAGCTCACTTTTAGAAGTCGGTTCAATTTTTTTATAAAAATTTTATTATAAACAAGCAACACTACAGAAGATTTGAAACTTTACAAAATATCGATCTTAAGAGGAATTAGGCAAGAAGACGTGCCCAAAGATGATCACGCTTGCATTGGAAGACATCTTCAAATCACTGAATTAGGATTAAAACATACCAAACAGTGGATATTAGCAGATGTTTTCGTTTAGCATGAGCAGTCACAGGAAATTTGTCATATTAAAAACAGAACAGAATTTTTATCAATCTAACAAGGAAAATTTTCGATAGTTATATATTATCAGTGGTGACATATATCATAGATACCACATTGCTTACAGGCAAATCAATAAATAATGTCAAATTATTGATATGGCGATAGAGATAGATTTTGGGAACAAGTTTGTGGGATCGTATAGCGATCGACAAGATCAGAAGTAGGACAGAGGTGGAAGATATTATATCTCTTATAGCTAAGTTGAAACGGAGCTGGGCCAGATATGTTTACCACCAAGTCAATATTAGATGAACATCAGACATAATTCTGTGGATACCCGGTTTACATAAACATGGTATCGGAAGAGTTCAAACACGCGGTTTTCACGACATCATAGGTAAAGTAGTTGGACACTGGCATCAAATAGCACAATAAGGAGTTATGAAAAAAATAGAATGTCAAGACCTGCTGAATAATAGTAATAATAATAATAAGTCACTGATGGCTGCTACCAAAAACCAGCTGGATCAAATACTTAAAATTTTGGAGGAGTTCTTCGAGGATATCGGAATGCAGTTTGGCCTTGATAAGTGCCGTATTTTGAATATCGTTAAAGGAAAGATATAACGGGGAGTACTTGAGATGCTTAACGGTGAAACTATAGCTGCAATGTAAGCAGAACAAACATAAAAATACCTGGATATGAAACAGGCTAAAAGAATTGATCATCGCACTATAAAGGTCGAATTGACAACCGAATTTGTCAGGAGGGTAAAACGGGCGTTACAAACTAGTCTAAATAGTAGAAATTTTTTTAAGGTGCTCAACACGTACGCATGATCTGCGCTTAGCTATTTTTTTGGAATTATAAAATGGAGCAGGACGGACATCGAAGGCCTGCAAAGAAAAATAAGAACACTCCTAACAAAATCACACAAACACTACCCTCGGAGTGCTATTGAACGTACAATGCTCCCAAGACACCAAGGAGGAAGAGGATTGGTCGATATTGATAAGCAGCTCGATCAACAAAAAATAAACTTATGTTCTTATTTCCACAGGTTAGAGGACTACATCGAGCAATATGCGAGGTAGATGATTCAACGCCACTATCGCTGAGAGAACGGTATATTGCTTCTCACCATCGAACAGACTAAGAGAAATTACAAACCTGATTACAGAAAGCACTTTATGGACGGCATCCAAATGAGGTCATCCAGGACAATGTCGACAACTCAGCCTCGAACTACTGGTTGATTTCAGGACAGATGTTTCCGGAAATAGAGGGCTCATGTTAGCTATTCAAGACCAGGTTATTCCGACGAAGAACTATCGGAAGTTCATCATTAGAGATCCCTCAATAGAAAACGACCAATATAGATATGGCTGTCAAACATCAGAGTCAATCCAGCACATACCTGAAGGATGCCAAGCGTTTGTCGCAATCGAGTATAAGGAAAGACACGACTCAGCCGCTAAGATACGCCACCAAGAGTTAGAAGATAAGTTAAATCTATTGTAGGTGGAAAAAGTGCCTTATTAGAAATAAAACTCGGAGCTTATTCTTGAAAACAATGAGTTCAAGCTATCTTGGGACCGAACGGTCCTTACAGATCAGACAGTTGATCATAATAGGCCAGACATTATACTAACAGATAAAATTTTTAGGCGAACTACACTGATTGAGATTGTGGTACCTAATAACAACAGCCTAAGATCAATATACCATGAGAAAATCGCCAAATACAGAGATCTGGAGGTGCAAATCCGCAGACAGTGGGCAATGAACAGCGTCCACATGATTCCCATAGTACTATCAATAACTGGAGTGATACCAAAGAACCTCCTGCAGAACATTAAGGGACTGGGCCTTATTGTGCATCTGTATAAACTGATGCAGAAAGCAATTCTCCTTGCAACCGTGCGGACCGTCCGAAAGTTTGTAGGCAGTACAAAAGACCACACCACCTAGGCCCCGATAACATGGATAGGGTCCTCACAGGGCTTCATACGTTTGGTATCTTTATATACCTGGTATGAGGCAATAATCTCTGGAGGGAGTGCGAAGCCGTTTGGCTTGTAAATCTGATAATAATAAGACACAAAATCTGCCATTTTACAACTTGAGAAAATTTGATTTGTTTCTGAAAATAGTGAAAATTACCGATTTAGTTCTCAAAAAATATTTGGAGGAAAAATTTTAAATTATTCGTAAAGAGGTAATTGATCAAGATTAATAAATTTACATTGTACAGAAACTTCTACAATTTTTAGTTTAAAAGATACACTAAACAACTGATGTTTTTTTTATGGGTGCCATATTTGATTTTTATTCCCTAAGCAGCTATGTAAAGCATGTCGACATTATTATGTAAAAGGCACAAAAAACATTTGATACATATTTTTTGTGTACATAATCGACTTATTGTTGTTTAAGATTAAGTTGTTTTAATTTTTTTTTTTGAAAACGGGGAGCCAATGATAATAATAGAAAAAATAATAATACAATTGCCATTACTTCAATATTATTACTATTTATAATTAAAAGTTGAGAAAAATGATGTGTAATAATTAAAAAAGGGTGCCCATGATGTTTATATCACATGGTATAGAAATATTGATAATGTTTTAGAATAAGTTAGATTCAATCCAAAAGAAATTCATAATCAGGGGAAACTTTTCCTTCATTTTAAAAAATTAAATGATAGTAGCAAAAGAAATATTATAAGAAAAATACAAAAATAAAATCAATATATTGGTAAACGTAAACTTAAAACCAAATAATCGTTAAATTTCATAGTAAATAAATGTTAAATCACATTGAAGGTCTAGAAAATTCTCAAAAAATATAAATATCATGATTAAAATTAAACACTTTATGTTTTTCTGCACCCAAAGACTGCTGTACGAGCTTTAGATCGCTGAGAATAAACAATAAAAAAAAAACATTAACAAATTCACTGTGCAAAAAACTATTGAATATTTTTACTTGAAATTTTGCACACTTGTTGTAGGTAACAAGAGATTTTTTTCGATTTAATATAAAGTTAATGCAATATATTTTTCTATTGTTTATTAACAATTGAAAAAACAGCCATTTTAGCATGTTTTTTCTTGCAATAACTAACGAACAATTTACCCGATTTGGATGGGTTTTAGCTAATTTTACAAAAATTTAAAAAAAAATGAGACATAAGATACTACATAATTACCATTATCATTTTGAAGGTTTCTATGTGGCCAAAAGTCTACTAACACTAAATTTCAAGATCATCTCATTTTGAGGCTAACTCCGCCGGCCTAAAACACTTATTCCCAAATTTTAAGTTATGTGTTGTATATTTATACAGTTATTCAAAGACACTTTCAATTACATAAAAAAACTATAGAATAATATTTTGCTGACTAATTCTAAGTTAGAAAGAATTTCAATTATAACCAAATATCATCTCTTATCTAGTTAAACATCAATTAGTCTTTTCCTTTGATAATTAAAAAAATGCAATATCATTACAAAAACATGTTATTCTGATAAAGCTGAAGATGCTCTTGAGTAGAAAACTACTTAAAAAGTAAAAAATTATCATACAATTCAAAATTGTGGGTATTTCTAAGTTTTATTATTGTAAAATAAATCTGCCTCCTGCCTCCTGCCAGCTCTATTTTTCTTGAATAATGACATACAATTTTGAGTTAATCAAGGATTTGACGGGGAATTCAAAATAATTATATGGCAATATTTCTCAATGGTCCATCGTTAAATGAACATTTGAAACACGAATTGCTTAATAGTATATATAACATAGGATTTGGAACTGCTAAATGATTTTCGTACTACCAACCTACTTTCAAAATATTGAATTACAAAATTTGATATAAAAGTTGTAAAAATTGGAGGATTTCAATGCAATCTTTGTTAGTATGGAGAAATTGCAAATAGTTAAAATTTACAATAATAATTTTGAAATCAAGGCTGAAGATTTGGGTGTTTTTCGGTATTGATTTGTTCCGTTATATGACTTTTTTCTTCAAGAAAATATGCAAGCTATTTATTTCTTAGAATTTTCTAAAGTGGTACTGAAATGTATGTAATGGAACAAATATTAATGATTTGATACTGTTCAATGTGAACTATATTCTGTTAAAATGAATAATTAAAAAATCACTCTGTGAATAGATTTCCCATGGGAACATGGTGGCATATATTTTTTATCACTATCCAAGAAAGTCTAAAGGAAAAATAAATCAGTTATCGAGCTTAACTTTTATGATCTTTTTCGTTTAAATGTTTTCTTAAAAATACATAAACTTAGTTAATTTATCAAGACATAAAGTAAAAGACCCTCTCTAAGATTTGCCTATAAATCTGTCGAAGTAATACTACCCTGGTTATGTAAATAAATAAAGAGGGTGTTTTTCTTTAACATATGGTATATGCAAATACCGTTAAAATGTATTAAATATGGAAAGATTTTCGCATTATTAGGAAACAAAAGAATGATGAAATAAACTCACTATAATAGAAATATATCGTTTGGCCATTTGTAAAAAGAATACTGAGTAATCACTGTTTTTTCCATTCACAAGAAATAACGAGTTATGACGTTTACTGCCAAAACGGCTAAAAAAGTGAATAGTTCTTTTTTACAGTCTTTGTCATATATTCTTTTCGTTATAGGAAGACGTTGATTAGTTTGTTTTACCATTCTTTTATACATAAATTATAATTAAGACGCTCAGAGGCCAATTCGGGAATTAAATATCCAGTATAGAAGGGCTGACACCCTCTGGGACAAACTATTCGAACTATTAGGGAATGAAATTTACAGTTACAGGGATACAAGGGGTGCAGGGCGTACAAGCTTAGCCTTTTAAGGAGTACTAAACTCTTCCAATCTAGAAATCGTTAGATCGGTACCGTGTGTACAAGTGTAGAAAATTACGTGATGGGAAAGAAGGTTATCTTTGTTTTGTTTTTAATTTAATTTGAGAAGTTAAGGAAATATCGTGTGTTATTTTAGTCGGGCTTTTCGCGATTTTCATACTGTTTGATTAAGTAATATAAATAGCTGTTTTTCGCGTTTTATTCTTTTTCTGTTTAATGTTTTAGTAAACGTCTTTTTTTTTCAAAATTGGGTTTTACATTTTTGGTTAATAAAACGGAGAAATTATGCTAGTTTTTTTTTTCGTAATTGTTATTAGTTTAAGTTTCTCATTGTAAATAGTTCGTTTTTTTTTCTATTTATTTTCTTAATATACTACATGTTTTGAGAAACTTGTTTTATTTGGTTTAATTACAAACCTTCACGCGAATTAACTTGCGGGCGCGCTGTTGCGAGAGCTACAAAACAAGAGATGTCTTCTGACCAACTAATAAGCAGCCTTGTCTGAGTCCTGAGTTATGGTTGTGGTAAGCTTAAATAACCATAGTTGTTTGGTATTAAAGCTGCAAGAGAGAAGATGAACATCCGGATTTCCAGAGTGTCTTTATTACTGTAAAATTTAATTGTAGGTTATCAAAATAGCTACTAATTAATATGAGCCAGCAAAATGATTATAGATGAAATGGCTAACGCAACCGCAATATATCATTTGCAAGAGTCTATGACCAATTTCTGTCACATGTATACAGTCTGTCCAAAATTGGCAGTGATAGCACTGCAATCTCAAAAATTGTAAGATATATATATATATATATATATATATATATATATATATATATATATATATATATATATATATATATATATATATATATGAAGTAAAATGCGAAGAGTATATGCAAACTTCGTTCCAACCATATCCTTTCCGTGTTAGAGGTTGCACAATTGGAACAAATTGCTAAGGAACAAAATTTATCCTATTTCACCATCATCGAGATGATGGCCTACCTGTAATACCATACCGAGAAGAAAGTCAAAACTTACCCTCCCCGCCACAGTGATACGGCAGAGGTACATGTTTCGTCTCTACTACACTCATCAGGGTACCGATATGCAGCTGGCTGTGCATAGGCGGATCCAATATGGCGGACAAAACAATCAATTTTGTCCGATTTTCTAAAAAATCGGTACGAGAGAGTTTTCAGGGTCGCACATAACCAATCTAAAATTATTTGTAAAAAATTCAAAATGGCGGATCCAATATGGAGGACGAAAAAATCTATTTTGTCCGATTTCCTTCAAAATTAGTACGGGGGAGTTTTCGGGGTCGCACATAAAGAACCTGAAATTATTTTTAAAAGATTCAATATGGCGGATAAAAAATTAATTTTGTCCGATTTTTTCAAAATTGATATGGGGGAGTTTTTGGGATGGCACATTACGAATCTAAAATTATTTAAAAAAAATTAAATATGGCGGATTATAGATTCTGCATCTTCCGATTTTGTCTAAAGTCAGTACGGGGTATTTTTGTTAGTGTTAATTATGATTATAAATTTTTTTTTTAAAAAACTCAATCTGGCAAATTCAATATGGTGTTCTAAAAATTTTACATCTTTCGATTTTATTCAAAGGTGGAACTGAATCGTTTTTGAGGATGTAAATAGCGAATATAAGTCTAGAAAATTTAAATTTCCGGATTTCATCCAAACTTGGTACTAGGGGGCTTTAAAGGGTTTAGATAGAGATTAGATTATGACCTAAAACAATTTCTATAAAATTCAATATAGCGGATGCAATATGGTGGGTTGAAAATTTTACCTTATTTGCATTTTTTCTCAGGTTTTTTAAATATTAAAAACTGATATTATGGAGTTCTTGAAGCGTATACAGACTCAATGTGCAGTATAAAATATATGGAGCTAAGAAATTTACATCTCAGGTTCTTTAAATATAGATACTGGAAGGTTTTGGGGCCTATATTATCAACCTAAAATTAATTTGAAATTTAAAATAGTGGATTCACTATGACAGACTAATGGTTTGATACAATTTCACTGGTATTTGGAGAACTCTAAGAATCAAAGAATTTTTAGTGGTTCATTTTAGGGTGATTTAAAACTTTGGATAAAGTGGGTACTTTTTTGCCACCTTGGAGTCATTGCGAGGTACACTAATCTCGATTAGTATTTAGTTTAAATAATTTATGGATATCATAATGATTCTAAAATTAAAAATAGAAAAATAAAATTTAAAAAAAAAATTCAACCGACTTATAAAAGTGCGCTAAAAAGTGAAAAATATTAATTTTTATATGGAATTGAATAGAAAAAATAACTACTAATATATTATTATGGTAAGAAAGCAATTACAAATAAAGTATTTTTAATCTGTTTATGAAAATCACATTTCGTCAGGTATTAGTTTGGCGCCGACTTCAAAAATTTCAATTTGGTATAAAAATTTATAGTTATTTTTCACTTTTTAGCGCACTTTTAGAAGTCGTTTCAATTTTTTTATAAAAACTTTATTTTTCGATTTTTAGTTTCGAATTCATTATGATATTCATAAATTATTTAAACTAAGTGCTAATCGAGATTAGTGTACCTCGCAATGACTCCAATGTGGTAAAAAGTACCCATTTTATCTATAATTGTAAATCACCATAAAATGAACCACTAAAAATTCTTTGATTCTTAGAGTTCTCCAAATACCAATGAAATTGTGCCATACAAATATTTAGTCTGTCATAGTAAATCTAGTATCTTAAATTTCAAATTAATTTTAGATTGATAATATAGGCCCCAAAACCTTCCAATATCGATATTTAAAGAATTTGAGACGTAAATTTCTTAGCCCGATATATTTTATATTGTATATTGAATTTGTATACGCCCCAAGAACCCCGCAATATCAATTTTATATAAAACCGGAAAATGTAAGATTTTTAGTCCCTCATATTGTCCCTAGTACCAATTTTAGATGAAATCCAGAAATTTAAAATTTCCAAAATAACACATGTGATCTTTTATCAAAAGAGAAAACTGAAATATGTGGATTTGTAATAAAAATATAAATTTTGCATAAAAAATGACTTTAATTTTTCTTCACTGTAAAAGCTCTAACTTAAACTTTAAAATCTCCATGACTTCTTTGGAAATGATTTTTTCGCAAAACGGCAGAACTCATATAAATTTTTTGGGTTTTAGAATAATATAATTCAGGAAGAAAGCATTTGATTTTTTGGATATTTTCACTGTATGATTTTTAATGGAATCGGTCATTAATTGTATTTTTAAAATTGTTGCCGTACATTCAAAACAACAGGTGTTATACATTACATCAATATTAATAGGAATTTAACAAAATATCACTTCTTAAATTTGAATTCATCTTCAAAATGAATAGAAAATAATGATTAGATAATTTTTGTCAAGTGCCTAATACTATTTAAAAGGTTTCCTCCTTGACACCGCATGTCAGTTCCTTAGTTAATTCTAAAAATGCATAGATGTTTGATTTTTCACATAATTGTGGCTATATTTGCTACCTTTGAACATCTGGGTAAGTTAAATTGTATTAGTATTAAATATATGGCGGTAAACAAAAATATATGGTTGATTAAAATAGAAAAAATTATTAACAGAAAACCAGTTGATGATTTAAGAAAATTGCAGTCACTGTAAACTTTTATACTTGTACTTCGAATGTTAGAGGTTTTTTGAGAGGCAATCTCTTTAGCCCCAAAAAGGGTCAAACAAGTCAAAATGTCTAGAAAGAGGAAAAAGAACAGCAAGGTTTCCGCAAAAACAGATCTACAGTAGATGCCATATTCATCGTAAGACAGATAGCAGAGAAATCTATTGAATTTACTAAGCCGGCTTTTATGTGCTTTATAGATCTCACTAAAGCCTTTGATAGGGTGAGACTGGATGCTATTCTGCAAATAATGCGAATTAAAGGCATCCCAAATAATTTAATTAACATAATTGAACAGCTAAATTCCAACATCACAACACAAATCTCAGTAAGCGGCAACCTAACTAAGGATGTACCGATAGCGTCGGGCATGCGACAGGGGGACTCTCTGAGTCCATTACTGTTTAACATAGTAATGGACCAAATAATTGAGAACGTCAAAAGAGCGGCACCAGGGTACAGAATGAATACTGGGAAAATAACAATAATATGTTACGCTGATGACGCCGTCATAGTCTAGAAAAATGAAGACGATCTCCAAAGACTTCTATTTGCATTCCACACCATAAGCAAGCAATTCAACATGAAAATATCCATCGATAAAACTAAGTCAATTGTAATAAGCAAAGTGCCCTTAAGATGCAAACTAGTAGTGGATGACAAACCAATAGAACAACTCAAGACCTTTAATTAATTAACTGAGATATCTGCAAACCAAGACAGAACAAGAGATGTAAGAAACCAAGTAAACAAGGCAAATAGAATCTCAGGAAGCCTGGCGGATATAATATGGCACAACACATACATCAGCAAGGACGCAAAAACAAAAATCTACACGACCTGTATTCGACCGATAATGACGTACGCAATAGAGACGAGAGTTGACAACACAAAAACAAAATCAATTCTAAGAACTGCCGAAATGAAAGTACTAAGAAGAATGTCGGGATACACATTAAGAGATCACATACGCAATTCAACAATACGCGAGGAACATGGAATGCAGGATATAGTAAGATAGGGACGGAAGCGCAGAAGAGCCTGGAATGAGCACGTAGGAAGAATGACGCAAAATAGGATAGCGAGAATCGCCCGAGATGGAACACCGGAAACCAGAAGACCAATAGGAAGACCACCTAAAAGATGGAGAGAGTCCTGGATTTCAACATCAAATGAGATGAATGATTGAGTTGAAAAAAACAGGCTGTAAGCCTATAACAAGAGGAAGAAGAAGAGGAAAAAAAGCATGACGGTCTTTTTCCTATTTACATGCTTAGATGCTCGTTTAATGATATGACATTCTCAAAATCATTCTTACAGGTGTAAAGGATTGATTTCTGTAATCAACATATTTGCATCAAAGCTGTCAACAAGAAATGAGTCAGATCATAAGAGTATATGATATATAGGAGGCCTCAAAAATGAATCTTGGAGAACTTCCTGTGATGCAGATCTATTTTTACTCCTGACGTCCTTAATCTGAAAACTGGTAAACAGGAATCGGTTTGATAAATATAATTCAAAACGAGAAAGTGGAATGCATCTTATTCCGTAATGAAAAAAGTTTTTCTAGTAGGATTATATCGTCTACAATCACAAGCTCGAGAAAAGTCTATGAGATGCCAAAAGTTTTTGATCCAAAGGGAAATAATAATTTATTACGTACAAATATAACGCGTTTATAACTTGGTAGTGGTTGTATTAATTTGAATCTCCTTTTTTAAAAACAGGAAATAAACGCACTAATTTTATTTGAAAATATTCTAATGGAAAACATTTTATTTATAAGAAAAACAAATTCATGAATAAGTTCCAAACTATATTGATTTATTGTAGTGTGTGCCGTTACTTAATGGAAATCTATTATATAATAGTTAAATAATACAACGTATTATAATTTCCACTATATTATTACTTGATGGAAATCCATTATATAATAGTTAAATAATACAACGTATATAAGAAGTATCAACAATAAACTTCTCGATGTGAGATCTTCTACGGTGGTTGATGAATATGATTTGTTATTTTTTACCGAAACATGGTTGAGGAGTGAATTATGTGATGGTGAGATTGGCCTTCACGGTTTCACTTTGTATAGGTGTGATCGCTCGGTCAATACCAGTGTTAGTGCTCGTGGAGGTGGTGTGATGATTGCTGTGAGGAATCATCCATCATATCAACTTCATTTAAATTGTAACCGGATCGAGCAGGTCTTTGCCATGATAACTGTTAACCAGTATAGAGTAATCATAGGATGTGTTTATATTCCTCCTGCTTCTCCTGCACGAATATATGTGGAGTTCTGTTGCGCATTGGAGAATGTTTTAGACAATAACACCTATGATGATGTTCTGTTGTGTGAAGATTTTAACCTGCCTGGTATCATGTGGATGAGAGAAGAGTATGGAGCCGTTCCCGTTTTCTCGAGTGGTTTAGACCAAAATGCAGACATTTTGTTGGACTTGTTTGTGTATTTAAATATGTATCAGCTGAATTAATTTCCCAATATATCTGGTAATGTACTGGATCTGGTGTTTACTAGTATTCCAGGAGTTAAATTGAATATATCAAATGTCCCTATTACCAGATGTGATATCTATCATCCAGCTTTAAGCTTGGAGATCCCAATGCCTGAGCAAATGCATGAGTTTCAGCACTGTTGTATCTATAATGATTTTAAAAACTGCAATTATTTAGAAATTAATAATTATTTGTCTTGTTTTGATTGGCACTTACTTGTTAATGAAAATGATGTGAATGTTACTTTGAATACCTTTTATGATATTCTTAATGAATATTTTAATATTTATGTACCTAAAGCAATTGCTAAAAATAAGGAGTTTCCTCATTGGTTTAGCCCTGAATTAAAAGCACTGATCTTAGAAAAGAAGAAGGCACACAGAAATTTTAAAATGTCTAATTCTGCTGAAAGCTATATGAGATCATGTAAGCAGTGATATGAGAGTACCTACCATGCTTATATTTCGAATATGGAGGGGATTATGTGCTCCGATAATAGTGCATTTTGGGGTAATGTGAATGCAAAAAATGGAAGAGGTTGTTTCCCCAGCTCAATGTCCTATGGTGATTCTTGGGCTAATAATCAATCAGACATAGTGGAGCTTTTCAGGTTATTTTTTTCATCTGTGTATTCTAGTAACTCCGGTGGCCTCCCATCTCATAACTGTGCAAGGTCAACTGATCTTGGTTCTCTGCATGTGACACCTTTGGATGTATTTAATGCAATCTCGCATCTAGAAAGCAGGTTGGGAGTGGGGCCGGATGGTATTTCACCTCATTTTATCAAAAGTTGCCAGTGTATTCTTTCCACAATATTATCTGAAATATTTAATGTATCTCTGCCCACTGGTGTGTTTCCTGATGTTTGGAATGTTACTTATATTACCCCTATCTATAAGTGTGGTGATAAGACGAATGTTGAGAATTATAGAGGTATCTCAAAATTCTCTATATTTAGCAGATTGTTTGAACAGATAGTCCATCAAAAAATATATCCCCTCTTTATAAGTATTTTTTCTACTGCCCAATACGGCTTTGTCCGGGGTCGCTCTGCAGTCATTAATCTGTTAGCTTATGAGCAGGTCTTGTTGGAGGCGTTGGAGAGGAGTTGTCAGGTGGATGCTATTTACACTGACTTCTCCAAGGCCTTTGACAAGGTGGATCATCAGTTTCTCTTGATGAAGCTAAGTAGTATGGATATCCACGGAGTTTTTCTTAAGTGGTTTGAAAGTTATCTTTCCAATCGAACACAAAGGGTGAAGATTGATGGCGTTGAATCTGCTGATATAGCTGTCACTTCTGGAGTCCCACAGGGTGCACATTTGGCACCCCATCTTTTTAATTGTTTCGTGAATGACATAGAGGATTCTATAATCTCAAGCAGATATCTTTTATATGTTGACGACCTAAAGATATTTAAGGTTATTGAAGAGATAGGGGACTGTATGGCCTTGCAGGGTGACCTAGATAGTTTTATTCAATGGTGTGACAGCAATTTCATACAGCTTAATTTAACAAAATATTCTGCCATTACTTTTTCAAAGAAAAAAGATAGTATAGTTTATAATTATACGTTGCACAATACAATGTTGACTCGCTCAGATTATATAAAGGATCTTGGGGTGATATTTGATGAGGGTCTTTCTTTTGACCTGCACGTTGATAGTATTTCGAGCCGTGGTTTGAGGCTTGTTGGTTTTATTAAACGCACACTAGCTGATTTCAGCAGTGTGTAGTGTTTTAAATCTGTATACTGCTCGATGGTTCGATCAGTCTTGGAGTATGCATCTCCAGTCTGGGCACCAAACTATGAAATATTCAAAAATAAAATCGAGAAGGTACAGGTCCGTTTCTTGAAATTTGTTACTTTTAAGCAAGATGGGCCATTCAGTGTAATACGGGATTATATGAGCTTGTTATCATTACATAATAGACGCATCTATCTTGACCGAATATTATTTTATAAGATCATAAACTCTATGGTTGATGCTCCTGAATTGTTGGGGGTTTTTGGATTCTCTGTACCTCAGAGGGTGCTTTAGGTCCATAGTCTTTTTAATGAACCATACCATAGGACAAACTATGTGTTTAACACCCCAATGTCCAGAATGAGTAGGGAAATGAATTCACTGCCTAGGAATGTTGACCCATTTATACTCTCTCTGAACTCATTTAAGGGTTGTATTAAAGATTTTTTAAGTAATTGAATTTTATACATAATAGACTGTAGTGACAGTATTATTGTTTTAGTTAATTGTTATTCTTTTAGTACTGATGTGACTTGTGATATTTTGTGATTGTTTCGTTTCAGATTTTTTTATTCTTATTTGACGTATTATATAAAATGGAATTTGTATGATTTATTGCCGTTAATAAACCATTATAATATTTTCCACTATATTATTACTTGATGGAAATACATTATATAATAGTTAAATAATACAACGTATTATAATTTCCACTATATTATATACTAATATAGTGGAAATTATAATATGTTGTATTATTTAACTATTATAGATTGATTTAGTAATATGAAATATCATTAACTTCACTGAAATGACAACTGTCTGGTAATTGGACTAAAAAATATTGATATATTATAAAAGGGGACATTTTCCTTTAAAAAATCGTAATCAACCACATTCCTTTTATCCATCTTCAAAGCAAACGTATCAATAAAGCTGCCTGCAAATATTTCAGTAGACAACCCATCCTCGGAAAATTCTAAAAACTATTTATTGGACTTTTGTTTTAATTTATTTATTGCTGATCACATGACTTTTGATTAGTTGTTACTGTCATCAATGAGATTGTCATGACACGCAATTCTAGCTTACTTCAATCCCAGTCTATATTGTGTATGAAAAATTTTTTACATTTTCTTGTATTAAGAGTCAACTATCGAAAGTTCGTTATAGTTACCCGGGCTCGCAGATTTTTGAGTTAAAATTTATATTTTTTACTTCTTCCTTTATTTGAATTAAACCATCGCAAAGGAAAACAAATTTGGAAATAATACGTTAACACTTTGAAAAAGATATCAAGAGATAGGTTAAAAGATTCCTGCTCATAGACATCTTGCATTTTCATTTGTTCTAAACACTGCCGAAATTTCACAGTGTTTTCATTTAAAAATGAACTGTTTACTCATTCAGTAATCTCTATCGTTGCCTGACTTGCTGCACGCATAGTGATCTGGGAGGACTAAATATAATAATTAAAAATTGTTAATGCTAGAGCTCGAAACTGGCGTAAACTCGTAGGCTCATGAACTTCTGTCTTAAGGTTAAAGAACTCACAAAATCAACAAACTTAACTCAAACTGAAATTATCCCATCATTGATTTTCATTTGAAAAGTGAATAAAAATATTAAAAGTTCTTGAAAGGGGTTAACAAAACTATAAAAGAGTTAGGTGGATGATACATAACCACAAGAAAGCAATTCAATCTTATCTAAATTCATTGCAGTAACCTCTAGCTAGTGTCGGCTTTTCGTTAGGTTTGCAGATTTGCGCCACCCCTAAAAAAGCTAAAATAAAACATATTAATAAATATAAATACAAATATTTTTAAAATTTCTACTAATAATTTATTGATTAAATTTTAATCAATTTTTTACCTAGATTATACGCTTACAACAGTCAATTATTGAAATAATAAAACCTACTTCGCCTAAATGTCAAGAATAATTTGTCTGTATTACAGTATTACGCCTGGAACTGTTATGTGCAATTCTAATACAATCCAAGCTAATATATTGGAGCGTGTATGGAGTTGCCTATCTAAGACGTGGTGATTAATTTCGTCTCATAAGCTTAATGAATATTGCAAGTCGATTTGCACACCTATGTTTAAGCTGTATTTTCGCTGTCAATTTATTTCAACCAGATTCAAAGAGTTTCTAGTGACATTAAAATTATTTGCACGTGTTTTGAAACAATTATAGATATGCTTTCAAAAAAGTGAACATACGCACTTCGTCATTATCCTATTCGTGCAATCGGAGATAGTAACGTCATTTCAAATGTGTTTTAAAACATATCTAAACATATTTTAAACCGGGTCATCCCGCGAGATAATACTTTTATTTTTCCAGTCAATTTCGAGGTTGTCGTTATTGTATTTTTTTACGTTTTGGGTTTTTGTTTGGGAAAAACAAAAATGAATTCTGTTCAGAGTTTAATTGCAGAGGTTGATCATTAAGTGATAAGGCTGAAATAAAAAGGCTTGGAAGATATACTCCGAATTTAAACGTAGAACAATCCGTGTCAACCAAAAAAAAAAAAGACTTTCACTAGAATGTTTAATCCGGACCTTTATAATAAACATACGTTGTTTGGTAATTATGAAATTAAAAATGCTCTATTTTGTTTTCCTTGTTTATTATTTGGAGGAGAAACTTCTTGGACAAAAGTAGGTTTTTATCGCCTTGCATACGTTGTCGGCAAATTATATGAAAGATGTTTTGCAATACTCGCTTTTTGGGACTGTTAACGTAGCTGCTCAATTAAGTAGCTCTTATAGAAGAGATACTGAACTGCACAATAATACATTTTAAACATTATAATTAATTGTGTGCGTTTCTGTGGAGCTTTCGAAACTATTCAAAATGAAATTTTAAAATTATTGTTTATTGTATGTCAAGAGGAAATTTTGGGACATCTAATACTTTATGATTATCTTTCGTAAAACATTGAGCTAAGTGAGGCATTTAGTGAAGTTTTAAAACTTTTAAAATTTTGAATTACTATTCTGATGACATGGGCTTAAGCAGAACGGTGCTTTTCTACCCTCAAAGCATAAAAACGTTTTACTGAATACTGTGAGCCAAGAAAGACTTTCTGCTTTAGCCATGCTTTTTAAAAAAGGGATCTTATCGAAAGCATACTTAATTTCAATCAGCGGGTTACTGATAGGTTTGCTAATACCAAAGATGGGCCTGTGAACTTTCTTTATAAATAATTCACTCAATGCATTTTGTTTTTACTGCTATATTTTTAAAGTTTGGTTATTTAAAATACAATGCTTTGCTTCATACTAACTCAATTTTTAAAGACTTTCAGTTATTCATTTACCGGTGCCTATGGCAGGTTTTATACATATTTATGTTTTAAGTGTACCACTGGAATTGAACCCTGCCTCTAACATATACTCAACATAATATCCAGATATATAAAGCGATATCCTACACTCACAGTTCTTGTAGATAGCCATATCGCCATACAGCATATGGCTTGACAGAAATATGCAACTGAAGTTCTTTGAGTTATAATCCTGTTACAGTTTTGTTATTGTATGAACAAAACTATAAATAATTTTACCAAAATGCCAACAATCAAGCCAATACTCACCATAAATTAAACTCTTATTTTCATCAAGTAGTCTCTTTAATACATATAAAATAAAAGCTAAAAGTTTTTGTCACTGTCACACCAAAGACCGGTTTTGTAAAAAAAATCAAGTGTATCTAGAAATGTATCAAACACTCCACTTTTGCCACTTTCATCAAGGGTGTAGTTAGTTAATCTTTTGTTTTTTTCTTGGCGCTCTTGAGATTTTTAAAAAGCGTCAGTAGACAGAGTTTGGGCCAAGCCTTGGTTGTGAAAACTGGCAAAAACCCAGAAAGCAGAGTTTTTTTTAACAGTCATAGTTACAAAAATTTCAATTATCTTCCTTTAGCTAAACACATGTGAGCAAAATGATATGAAAGCGCAAGTTAAAAGAAGCAAAAAATGGTAAGAATACAGGTTACTAATCATTTTTTTTTTGCAGTTGTTGCAGAATCGCCACTTGAAATAGTCAATGGAACTACTGCTGATGACGGTGAATTTCCGTACATGGTACGTATGTAAAAATAACTTCTCAGTAACTGTCAATTAACGTTCTTGAAAACCCAAATTTTTGATAATACTATATTTCTCTTCCGACAGAATCTGTAAACCGGTATTAGTTAATGAAATGTTATTTATAGATAAGAACGTGAGCTTAACAATGGCAGGTTTATTGACTACTTTGATCAAGATCGATTTCCTGATTGCTTTTGACATTTGCTACCTCTTTTTCTGTCCTTTTTTTGAGATTGTTTTTCCAATTTTTTTCCAATCCTAACCTCGCATGGATATGCCCCAACAAGATACTAACAGTGGTGACGACATCTAGGATTGCAACAAAACGTGATAATCTATCGATATTGGCAGGTTTTATTCCACCATTTCTCACAGTACCAGTTCCTATCACCTCGGGAGATTTTGGTGCAGATAACCTGCTATCAACATGGGCCTCGTTATTGTTGTTGGTAGATGTGTTAACGGGTGTACTAATTAGTGTGTTTTCACTATCTTGAATAATTAGTTTGTTAATTAGCTTTGTATATCTCGTCCTACTACTTACTTGTCCAGATCTATAATCAATGTCATCTTGATTTTGACAATTGTTAGACTTGATTGTGTTTTACAATACTTCAATTTTGAATTTTAATAGGTTCATTCTTTTAAACTTCTCAATCTCTAGTTCTCGTAGCAAAACATTTTGTGACTTTAGAACACAATTTTCTCTTAAAAAGTCATTGATTATTTTATCGTTTTGAATATGGATTAAATAATTCGGCTTACTTGGTGTGTCTGGCTAGCGACAAACCCATTGTGAGTTAATCAAGCCATCGTTGTTTACAATAGTTAGAATCGACGACTGAGAGGAATTTCCTTCCGATGCACTAACGATCATTTGGCCTTAAAAACCGGACAAAATTAATAACGTCGTTGTTTTTGACTCTAGACGTGTCAAAATCAGTATCCGGGGATTTCTGAGGGCGTTATATTGATTTCTGGCATTATTTTACTAATCGGGTGAAGGGAGGGGGCTGACTTATGGAGGGGAGGGGGAGGGGAGTAATATCAAAAAAACGTAATGGTTATCATGTTCTATGTTTTTAGGTGCTCCGATTTCATTTCTGGCATTATTTTACCAATCGGGTGAAGGGGCGCTGACTTAGGGTGGGGAGGGGAGTAATATTTAAAAACGTAATGGGTATCGCTTTATATGTTTTTAGGTGCTTCGATTTCATTTCGGGCATTATTTTACCAATAGGGTGAAGGGGCGATAACTGGAGTAATATTAAAAAAACTTAATGGGTATCGTTTTATATGTTGACTAAGGGTAATTGTACGTTTTGCCATAAAAAGTCAACCTTTTATAAAGTTTGACATTCTAAAGCTTTCTGCCGACTTTATTAATGGTTGCCAAATAAAAAATTTCAACATATTTTAACAAAAACCGATTGCGATCAAAATTGGGTTAAATGGATTCTGTTTAATTTTTTAATAATATCTAAACAAGGCCACAAACAATTATAAATTATTTAACTGTGCAAAATTCTAAGAAAAACTATTAACATCATACGATTTGCTGCCTGTTAATCTTATTTAATTTTTTATTGCTAATAGAAGTGTGTGAATTTATGCACGATTTGCTACCTCATTGTTTATTCGTCCTTTAAAGTTATAACATTTTTTATAAGAACATAGGCACATTTGTATATATGAATTAAAATATGTAAGGTTTTTTTATTTTGATTTTACATATGTATGTATATTCACACTCTTCCATTAGCAATGAAAAAATAAATAAGATCATAATTGTGTTGACAGCAGGCAGCAAATCGATTATTGTATGCATTGAAAAATCTTTCTTTTATTTACAAGGATACCAATAAAATTGACATCGAACTACAGCGATAAAAACTGTATGGATTTTAAATGCAAGAATTGGAAATCCCAAAAAGATTTTTGTTGTTTTTTGTGAAAAGGGTGACAAAATGAAATCAGAGATTTTGATTAGAGTCTCTATTCGCTTGCCACGATTTGAGCATTTCGTCTCAAAAACCGGACAAAATTTTTGTAACCTATTTTTTTATGGAAAATTAATAAAAATGCATGAGTGAATTTAGTTAACATGTTATTTGATAAGAATAAAGAAAAAATCATTAAAAAACACATAATATCAATAAATAATACAAATTGGGTCAATCCGATTCACCGGATCGATTGATTCCAGCAGTTTCCTCTTCAACTGTTGATATATTCGGTTCTTCGGGTTCTAACAATTCTAAAGTTTCACTCAGGAAAGGTTGGCTTTTGCTCCTTAGTTAGATGACATCCATCTCTTCTTCAAATCACTATTAAAATGTTTTAAATCGCGACTTAAGGTATGGTACTCGTTTTGGGGACATTTTATCATTTCGCGGAGCTTATGTACCATAAATAATACCTTATCTTCAAGTGTTCTGGATGTGCTTTGTTAAAAAAGCATGTATAGCGTTTTTCGATATAGCTCAATAATATTTAATGTCAAATCTGTACCTATAAGGAAAAAAAATTTGTATATAAGTAAAAAATAACCAAAATTATTGCAAAAAAAAACCGTGGAACTCAAAGCGATCTTTTTAATAGGTGGAAACATGTGTAAAATGTTTTGACTGTTATGATATGGCTAATGTCTATAGTTTATTATAAAAAAAGAATTGTAGCCCGACCTAGCTCGGAACATTTTCAAAAACACTAATCAGTTAAAAAGAAAAACAAAAAAATAGAAAACTTTCTTGCATATTGTTTTAGGTCCATAAGAATACTAAACAGTCATTATATTTTTAAATAATATACAGGGTGATTCAAAAATCGATCACGAAACTTAAGAGGGTGATTCTACTTGACAAAATAAGGGTAGAGCTTCATATAATTTTTTTTCAAAATGTCATTCTACCTTACCTACATTGAAAATTGTTTTTTTGTCATAATTTTTTAGTGTTGACAGCTACAGTAGTTTTTGGCATAATTTCTGAAAGACTGATGCCAGGCCTTTAAAAAAGGTGCTCTTTATTTACATCGCTAAACCCAACGGTTTAGACGTAAATCACCCTTAAAAATTAAGTGGTAAATTTACTTTTCTCATTTCATTACCACCAGCTACCAGGTAAATAGCTATCAAAGTATACTAGAGCTGTCAGTTTAACATCAAATAAATTCGCTTTTAAAACTATTTAATTTATAATCTTAAAATAACTAATAATGGCTAATCACCAATAGTCAAATATCGAATATTGTGATATCCATTTTTGTTATGGAAAAGCAAATGGTAATGCAGAGTTGGCAAGAAGATATTATATGGAGAGTTATCCGGAAAGAAATATCCCTCATGCTCAAACATTTTCCAGTGTGCACAGGAGGCTTGCGGAATGTGGTTCCTTTAAAAGTTATAATGGAAATAGGGGAAGACCTAGAACTGCTAGAAACGTGCAACAAGAAGAAAGAGTGCTTGAAATTATTGAAGATAATCCAGGTATTAGTACTAGAAAAATTGGGAATGAAGTGCGGCTCTGTCAGGCTAGTTCATGGAGGATACTAAGAGAAGAACAATTCTACCCGTTTCATTCATAAAAGGTGCAGGCTCTTTATGACGATGATCGGCCGAGACGGTTGGAAATGTGCAATCAGATCCTAGCTAAGTATGAACACGATAATCGATTAATTGGCGTCATATTATTCACTGACGAAGCTGGTTTCACTCGTGATGGCATAACAAATCTACACAATATCCACACATATGCTTACGAGATCCCAAACAATGTGGTAGAAACGAAACATCAGCGTAGATTTTCACTAAATGTGTGGGCAGGGATAATAGGAGATTACCTTATTGGTCCTCATTTCTTTGATGGCCCATTAACTGGTGACGTATACTTAGATTTTATCCAAAATCGTCTCCCATTGTATCTGGAAGATGTGCCATTGGAAGTAAGGGCCAACATGTGGATCCTCCAAGACGGAGCTCCGCCCCAGTTTAGTATACGTGTCCGACAGTATTTGAATGCAACGTATCCTGAGCGATGGATAGGACGAAGTGGACCGTTGGCATGGGCAGCGAGGTCACCAGACCTTAATCCTATGGATTTTTTCTTTTGGGGTCATTTGAAACAATTGGTGTACGATATTCCAGTAATCAACGTCGAGGATCTTCGCTTCAGGATAATCGAAAAGTGCCAAATTATTAAAGAAACACCAGAAATTTTTCATCGAGTTAGGCGACATTTTTTGAAGAGTGTTAGGAAATGTATTGGAGAAAATGGGGGACATTTTGAGAATCTTTTTTAGTTTGTTTAGTACTGTTTCATTAATTTTTATCAATTAAATGTATATCGCAATAATCCATAATATGAATATTTACTGATTAGCCATTATTAGTTATTTTAAGATTATAAATTAAATAGTTTAAAAAGTGAATTTATTTGATGTTAAACTGACAGCTCTAGTATACTTTGATAGCTATTTACCTGGTAGCTGGTGGTAATGAAATGAGAAAAGTAAATTTACCACTTAATTTTTAAGGGTGATTTACGTCTAAACCGTTGGGTTTAGCGATGTAAATAAAGAGCACCTTTTTTAAAGGCCTGGCATCAGTCTTTCAGAAATTATGCCAAAAACTACTGTAGCTGTCAACACTAAAAAATTATGACAAAAAAAAATTTTCAATGTAGGTAAAGTGCCCTCTAGCGGCAAACAATCAATGTGAATTGTTACTAAAATGATGAAGCGCAGAAGACTTAGCCTATCTTTCAAATATTAGTCAAATCGGTTTTCCTGTAAGCGAGTAATTCAAAAAACAAAAAATAAAAACTTGAACTTGGACGGCTTGTAACTCGAAAACGAATGACATTTTGAAAAAAAATTATATGAAGCTCTACCCTTATTTTATCAAGTAGAATCACCCCCTTAAGTTTCGTGATCGATTTTTGAATCACCCTGTATATTAAAATTAAATACATACCTTGTTTTTCAGATTCCATCACGAAACAATTTTTTTTAATATTCACTGTACAAAATACCAAACACCAAACAGAAGTCTAAAAAAAATCTATCAAGAACGAATGCGTGCGTATTGAACGAAGCTTATATTGCAATTAATTGTGCGGAGCGTAGCGGCGGGGAGGGGCCACTTTATCATAATTTTATGATGGTACGCTTACTCAGGTATATAAAAAAATCATTTCGATGATTACTTGTATAGTTTGCATTTCTCATTTTTGTCCGGTTTTTGAGGCCAAATGCTCGTTAGTGCGATGTT
This sequence comes from Diaprepes abbreviatus, assembly GCA_034092305.1. NCBI lineage: Eukaryota > Metazoa > Arthropoda > Insecta > Coleoptera > Curculionidae > Diaprepes > Diaprepes abbreviatus. Next base: position 4,858,573 of record JASJET010000019.1, on the reverse strand, counting down.
TTGTATTGTACATACCCTTCTTTTAAATTACTAATTTATTTTAATAATATATCGCTTTTAACTTGTTTTGGCACTACATGATTCACCAAAATATCAAGTAATACTTCCTGTTGAAGCTTTTTTGACTTACTGATGATATGCGTGTGTAACTCCGTGCAGGCGCGGATCCAAGGAGGGACGGTGGGGGCGATCGCCCCCCCAAGAGCTTTGAATTTAGGAAAATAGACCCGATTTTGTCTCTTATACTATAGTTTATTCAAGAACTGGAGAGAGTAATAAATCATTTTTTACCCTTTTATTTTCGTCGCCAACTACCTGTGTTCTTTAGTTCGGTGTCATTTGCAAAATCTATTAGACACACATTTTTCATAAAAATGGGTTAGAAATTTTATAATCAAAAATACCGGACTATTTGCATTAGATAACAATAGATATTTGGATGTGTGAAGTGTTAAAAAGAATTTTAATCCTTGTCATAGGCGTCGGAAGGTGGTTTATTTTATCACTAAGTATTTATGGCATAGAATATTATTTCGGTAATAAACTTAAAATAAAAAGTTTTATTATATTATTTTATTTCTTATGATTTCTTAACATGTTTACATACGTTAGAAAATATAGATAATTTTTACATATTTAACACAAATCACAACTGAATTTTTATTATTTTTAATTTTGGCATAGGAACCGTTTTAGGCACACTCAGACTAAAGAAAAAGCCCTTTTCTCTCAAATAATTCTAAGGTATAATTTAAATACTTATAAAATACCCATTGTCAAAAATACAAGAAGTTAAACATATATAAAAAAATCAATTCGTCTATATAATATTAAAATTTGTTTTGGGCTATGGATCATTTTATTATTAATTAAAAACATTTATAGGACATTTGGCGTTTCAGTTTATATATTTCTTAAACCATCTGCAGAGTAACAATTAAATACTAAAAAAGGATTCAAACGTAATTAGTTTTTATATGCGAACTAGTAGATATCTGTTGAACTTCCATTGTCTTGATTTTTGTTGAATATCACGACGTTTCGGCTAGTAGTTATCTCTAGCCGTTTTCAAGTGAAACTAAATAAATTCCTTAGCTACATGACTATTTATACTAAAAGTAAATGCAGTAGAGTATGACTGAGATGGATGCAGTCATGCCTGCTATGGCAAAATCATATTTTTTATGCTGCATTTAGTTTTAGTTTACAATTACTAAGAAGTGGTTTCCACACTTCTCTTATATCTAAAGATGGTTTACTACAACAACTCGGGTTCTGATGTATAACCGCGGCTTCTTTGAATTTCCATTTTCTCCAATGTTGTTCTCGGTGTAGTATTTTATCTTCAGACCATTTTATGTGGTGTCCATGAGTCCAGGCATGGATGGCGGCACCAGATTTTTCTGTTTCTCCTCGAGATGTGCATTTTTGGTGTTCTTTGATCCTTACGTCAAGAGGTCTCTTTGTTTCGCCAATGTAGGAATTGCCACATTCATATGGTATGTGATATATACAGTTCTTCATGTCTCTTTGAGTTGTTGGTTTGACCCTAGTGAGCCGACTTCTCAGAGAGTTATTTGAATTGAAAACAACGTTGATTTTATATCTTTTTCCTATCCTTCTAACGTTTTCTGAAATGCCTTTAACATAGGGAATGTTCAATACTGGTTTTCGTTCTTCATTCGTTGTCGATATTGTCCTATTTCTGTGTTATTCAAGAAATTTATCCACTAGATATACTGGGTATCCGTTGGCTGTCAGATCATTTTTAATGTAATCTATCTCTTTCATCAAGTTCTCGTTGGAGTTGCAGAGAGTTAAGGTTCTATCTACGAGATTTCTTATAATTCCTTGTTTAGTGTTGGAGTGATTGGATAAAAAGTTTAAGTATTTTCCTGTGTGTGTCGCTTTTCTGTAAAAACTGAGATTCGAATTTATTTGCCATTTCTCTCAATCAAAACATCTAAGAAGGATAATTTATTTTCTACCTATTTCTCCATGGTGAGTTTAATTGTTGGGCTGATATTGTTGAGATGAAAAAGGAAGTTTCGAAGTTCTTCGTCGTTTCCACTCCAAATAATAAAAGTATCATCTACGTATCTGAGCCATAACTTTGGTGGATTCAATTGCAAACGTCTCGAACCATTCCATGAAAATATCTGCGACCACCGGTGAGAGTGAAGATCTCATCGGTAGTCCATCATCCTGGATGTAGAATTTTTCCTTTTCTTGAAAATAGGAATTAGTCAAACAACTTTCCAACAAGTCTATAATTGCGTGCGGTGGTAAAGATGTTCTTTTTGCTAAGGTCTGGTCTTCTTCAAGTTTCTTTCTTATGATTTTTAGTGAGTCCTTAACTGGAACGTTGGTGTATAGGCTTTCCACGTCAAAGCTAATAAAATGGTCTTCTTGTTGTACTTCTATTTCACGTATAATTTCTACGAAATGTTGCGAGTTCTTAACCCAGGACGATGTATTTCCTTGTAATGGTCTCAGGATTGGAAGAAGAAATTTGTCAAGTTCAGAAGTCGGAGAGTTCCGGGAACTCGTGATAGGTCGTAAGGGCATGTCTTGCTTATGTAAGGAGTTGAGTTTTGCTATGGTGTGCCGTCAACTGAGTCCGGATCCTCTCAGTAATATACCGTTCATGTTTCTTAAGAATGCGATAGATTTTTCCTCCAGTTAGAAGGATAGGAAAAAAATATAAAATCAACGTTGTTTTTAATTCAAATAACTCTCTGAGAAGTCGGCTCACTAGGTTCAAACCAACAACTCAAAGAGACATGAAGAACTGTATATATCAGATACCATGTGAATGTGGCAATTCCTACATTGGCGAAACAAAGAGACCTCTTGACGTAAGGAACCATGTCTGGACTCATGGACATCACATAAAATGGTCTGAAGCTAAAATACCACACCGAGAACAACATTGGAGAAAATGGAAATTCAAAGAAGCCGCGGTTATACATCAGAGCCCGAGTTGTTTTAGTAAACCATCTTTAGATATAAGAGAAGTGTGGAAACCACTTCTTAGTAATTGTAAACTAAAACTAAATGCTGCATAAAAAATATGATTTTGCCATAGCAGGCATGACTGCACCCATCTCAGTCATACTCTACTGCATTTACTTTTAGTATAAATAGTCATGTAGCTAAGGAATTTATTTAGTTTCACTTGAAAACGGCTAGAGATAACTACTAGCCGAAACATCGTGATATTCAACAAAAATAAAGGCAATGGAAGCCAACAGATATCTACTACTTCGCAAGAAACATCATTGTTTATGACCTTCAAACAAACACTAATTTTTATATGTTACAGAAAATTTAAATAATAAATTGTATTTACGTTGGTAAACAATTTGTACCTAATTTGTAATCAAAGTTAGTGAAGCTATCTTCGCTCAAATTAATTATAATTGGTTCCTCTATCTTACCGATCATGAGATTGAGTTTCCACATTTTCGTTTATTCTTTTATTATATGGATTTATACCAATTTTCTGCAGTAACTTTATTCAAAAAAATCTTTCAAAAGTTCAGTTAAATTACTAATTTTGTAAGTTGTGTTATTTGTAGCAACTCTACCTTTTACTTGAGAGAGATATTTCCTTCTCCAACGGACATTGTCTGGACGATCTATAGGAACAGATTTCCTATCTGGTTTTTTCCAGCAAAAATTAAGTTTTCTGAGCAATTTCCAGAGCTCAGTTATTTTACTTTCAGGTAAATCTCGACTTTCATTGATTTTAGTTAGAATTTTGTCGACGGTTGGGATTTGCTTCTCATAATAAAATGTATGTACAACTTCTTTTATTGCGAATGCGGCTTGGGAGTACTAACAATTCCAGTCGTTATTTTTCCTTCAGTTTCGGTACATAGTAGATTTTCCAACTCCTGTCATGTTGAAACCATAGATAAAATATTTATAGATCCGCAAAGTTTAATCCCAAAAACTGCAAATTTACGACAATAAACTGTAAACATCGTAGATCAGATGTCGGCATGCGCACTACAAAATGATCAGGTGACCATCGACAGGACCGAACTTCGAAAATCTATTTAGTTATTTCAATTAGTCATAAATGGTGTCTAAAGTCAAGCAAGTTATCAAAGTTGCAACCATGCAATCTTTAGTAAAAAAGTCGGTGTCATGTAACTTTCTTGTTCTGGGAGTCACATCATATGGGCACAAATAATATCTGAAGCAGAAGGGAATAATCCGGTCTGTGTCTACCGATGTGAGTTAGTTTAGTCATTTCTTATATTGTGAAAGTAAAATTGTGAAGAAAATGTATCTTACTATTTCTCTAATCTATTGTTTCCGTCTGTGTGCGTTAACTTTCTTGTTGTAGGGTAGGAGTGAATAATTAACATTTTTAAGGTTCGGCAATTTATTCTTTAATTATTAAAAAATAATGACATTCTTTTCCTTATCTTTTTTTTTTTCATTTTTTAAGAAAATATTGATACGTAATGGTGAACGGAGCATATATTTTCTTATCGTATTAATTTTTTCGACAAAATGATGAAAATGTTATTTCAAATAAAATAAGTGAACAAGGTCATTGCTGGGGGTGAATAAAAAAATATACCAACAAAAGAAATTCACATTTTCTAACTTTTTTCGTAATATCTTGCTTTTGTTAACATATTAATGAATTTTTAATTTGACGATTTCAAAGTGGGTATTGCCATGACAACATGAATCATGACCATTTCATAAAATGAGTATGGACATAATTATCTGAATTTACTTCCAAAACCAGTATTAATAATGAACAACGCTTTTACCGTCATGTCCTCAATCTTCAGACCTACAAAATAATAAATCATAGAATGGCTGCAGAACAAAAAAAAACATACGAGCTGGGTGGAAACATCGGTTAAATATAAGGTGGATGAAGTTATGCAAGAATATGGACATTGTGCAAATTAGCAACTGGAAAAAAGTCGTTAACAATTTGAAAAAATATTTCGAACAGAGCTTAGAAATTATATAGCCAATAGGCGATTCTGGCTAAAATATAAACCTTGTACTGAACTATTTTATGTATATAACAAAATAATAATGCATTATAATTATTGTAAGTTATATATGTATGTTTTAAAATATTCCAACTTCATTTTGAGGATGTATGTTTTTATTTATGTAGGTAATGTAATAGATAGAGAAATTGTACCATTTCTTAACATATTGATGAATGTACTTTTGTCATATGATAGAATAAACTATTCTATGGTTTGGTGCCAATTTTCATATTTTTTTTTAAGAATTGATTACTTAAAAGTTCAGTTTATCTTTTGGTAATCATTTGGAAAGTGCTCAAAATATATCATACTACATGTTTTGGAAATTTAATGTTATACGAAAACACTATAAATCCAAAAACGTTGTAAAGCAACTCTATTTTTTACCCTTTAGAGAAAAAGGAAACTAAAACAAATAAAATATGTACACATTCCCTTATATTAAATCAAAACACAAAAACAAATAAAATAAATCACTTGAAACGCTATAAATCTGTTTAAATCGCACGCAAAAAATGCAAAAATAAACACAAAAAAGGCGATGAGGCGATACTGTGCTGTTTATGGATGGCGCTACGAAACAACCGATCGATAATAGGAAGTCGCTTATGCGCATGCCCTTATCTGATCAACGTCCAAAAATATGACTGGCGCCCGATTTGCAGAAACGCATTTTTTCGCCCATGGTTTGCCATTTTTTGGCTTTAGCAGCCGACAAGAGTAGGAGTCCATAGTAGAGGTCAGTGGTTGAAACACATCTCAACCGAGCTTTTAACATTATTATCGGGATATTGATGTCTTATGGCATTATATACATTCATTCATGAGGTCCATGTGACAAAAATATAAATATTGTCATTTTATTCCTATTTTTGGGTTTAGTGTCTCAATTTCAATGTTATTAATTGACTATAAAATAATAAAATGGTAATTTTAGGTACATGTACGAAGTATGTTTGGATGCTTCAAGTGTGGAGGATCTATAATAGGGCCAGAATGGATTTTAACGTCTGGTGTCTGTGTTGAAGGATATCCGTAAGTAATTTAATTGGATTATGGTTAATGCACTTTCAAATTTTATTCGGGATTCTAGAAAAAAATAAAGTGCAGTATTTGGCAACCTACTTCATTAAATTTTATTTATATTTTTGCTTGAAAACTGAATTCACAATTTTTTTACAATTTATAAAGAAGTATTACGACAATGTGTTTAAAGAGCTATAAGATCCATAAATTAGTGGGCTTATAAGTTTAAACTATGGAAAAAAGAGTAAATTTCGCTTCAAGGGGTTGATCTTTTAACTTTTTAACTTAACATATTTTTAAAATGTGCACATGTCGCATATGTAAAGACCTTTAATGAACGTCCTATAGATAAATTTTGTTGTTTTTCTTTTCATATAAAAAAATATTGTTTAAACCAAAATAAAAATTTTATTTTTAGTGCTTCAATAGTATATGGAACCAATAATTTATATGATTGTTCTAGTGGATATCCCAATACTTCCATTATAGTAAAACAATTTTACCAACATCCAAAATTCCATCGCTATCTTAACACCATCCCTGTATATAATCTAGCTATTTTGCAGGTAACTATTTTGTTATTGTAAATACAAAACCCGTGTACTCCTAAAAAGTTAGCATATTACAAATATATTAAAACTCTGTAATTAAAGTTCAGATCGGTGCAAGTTTTAAGGTTGATGTCAAAGATGAAAAAATACAGATTTACATTCAGTAAACGTGGTCGTGACAAAATAAAAATTGGTTAGGTTTTCTGCACGTATACTGGACACGAAGCTCGAAAATGGACAATATTTAACTGGGAAAAATATGGCCAAAATGGTTATCAGGAAATTGTCCTCTGAAGAGTTCAAACCTTGGATGAGAGAAAAAATGTGATGTAAAATAAGATTAAAAAAAAATTAACCGACTTCTAAAAGTGCACTAAAAAGTGAAAAATAACTATAAATTTTTATATGATATTGAAATTTTTGAAGTCGGCGCCAAACTAATACCTGACAAAATGGGATTCGCTTAAACAGTTTAAAAATAGTTTATTTGTAATTTCTGTTAAAAATAATTTATCGTCGACTTCAAAAATTTTAATTTTATATAAAAATTTACAATTATTTTTCACTTTTTAGTGCACTTTTAGCAGTCGGTTCAATTTTTTTTTATAATTTTTTTTTCGATTTTTAGTATTAAATTCATTATGATATCCATAAATTATTTGAACTAAGTAATAATTGAGATTAGTGTACCTCGCAATCAGGCGCGGATCCAAGGGGGGGGGGGGCGGTGGGGGCGATCGCCCCCCCCAAGAGCTTTGAGTTCAGAAAAATAGACCCGATTTTACCTCTTATACTATAGTTTATTCAAGAACTAGAGAGTAATAAATCATGTTTTACCCTTTTTTTCTTCGCAAAATACCTGTATTCTTTAGAGTCCGGGGTCTTTGGCAAAATCTGTGAGACATATATATTTTTCATAGAAATGGGTTAGAAATTTTATAATCAAAAATACCGGTCTATAATAATGGACTATTTGGGTTGGATAACAATAGATATTTGGATGTGTGAAGTGTTAAAAAGGATTTTAATCCTTGTCATAGGCATCAGAAAGAGGTTTATTTTATCACTAAGTATTTATGGTATAGACTATTATTTCAGTAATAAACTTAAAATAAAAAGTTTTTATAATATTATTTTATTTCTTATGATTTTTTTAATAATTCACATACATTAGAAAATAAAAATAATTTTGACATTTAACACAAATCACAACTGTAATTATATTATTTTTAATTTTGGCATAGAAACCGTTTTAGGCACATTCAGAATAAAACGTAGCCTTCTTCTCTCAAAAAATTCTAAGTTATAATTTAAATACCTATAAAATACCCATTGTCAAAAATACAAGAAATTAAACATATATAAAAAAATTAATTCGTCCATATAATGTGAAAATTTTGTTGGGCTATCGGTCACTTTATTATTAATTAAAAACATTTTTAGGACATTTGGCGTTTCAGTTTATTTATTTCTTAAACCATCTGCAGAATTACAATTAAACATTAAAAAGGGATTCAAATGTAATTAATTTTTATATGTTAAACATATTTAAATAATAAATTGTGTTTACGCTGGTAAACATTACGTATCTAATTCGTAAGTGAAGTCAGTGAAGCTATCTTCGCCCAAATTAATTATAATTGGTTCCTCTATCTCACGGATCGTGAGATAGAGTTTCCACATTTTCTTTTATTCTTTTATTATATGGATTTTTCCAAATTTTCTGCAGTAACTTTATTCCAAAAAATCTTTCAAAAGTTCTGTTAAATTATTAATTTTGTAAGTTGTGTTATTTTTAGCAACTCTACCTTTTACTTAAGAAAGATATTTCCTTCGCCAACGGACATTTTCTGGACGATCTATAAGAACAGATTTCCTATCTGATTTTTCCCAGCAAAAATTAAGTTCTCTGAGCAATTTCCAGAGCTCAGTTCCTTTAACTTCAGATAAATCCCGATCTTCATTGATTTTAGTTAGAATTTTCTCGACGGTTGGGATCTGTTTCTCATAATAAGATGTATGTACAACTCCTTTGATTGCAGTTTACATCTCTTCTTCCAACGAGGTTTTTCGTCTATCTCTTCAGTATTCGGTACATAGTAGATTTTCCAACTCCTGTCATGTTGGAACATATCTCAACAGAACTTTTAACATTATTATCTAGATATTGATATTTTAAGGCATCATAAACATTCATCGTAATAAGTTTTTCGTTGAGGAAAAAAATACCCTGGTTTAACGATTTTGGAATAAATATAGATGTGGAAGCCACATTTTTTGGGTATCTCACTAATCTCATATAATATATAAAAACAAGCAAAAGCAAGATAAATTACTAAGGACACACTGTAAGGTGTACTTTGCTCACTGACAGAAATTAAATTGAACTATCAGAAATTCTATTGTTGCAGTAAATTTATAAAACCTTATAATGTTTAAATATAATCAAATATAATTAGATTCACGTTAGTTTTCAGTTTTATTACCCCTCTAGTTCTTGAATAGAGTGTAGGAACGTGTATGCTTGCGATCGCCCTTCCCCTTCCCAAGAGCTTTGAGTTCAGGAAAATGGAAACGATTCTGCCTTTTATATTAGGAATGTGTATGCTACTAGCACTCCCCTCCCGTTGACAACTTATTCTTGCGCTAGCCACTCCGCCCAAGAGCTTTGATTTCAGGAAAATAGACACGATTCTGCCTCTTATACTAGAAATGGGTATGTTTCCCGCATCCTCTCCCCCTGTCGACAACTTGTTTTTTCTTATGATCGCCCCCCCCCTCTCTCGAAAAACTTCAAATTCAGAAAAATTAACCCGACCCTGCCTTTTACACTAGAAATGGGAATGATGCTGATGTCTCCCCCCCCCCCCCCCCCCCGTCGACAGCTTGCCATACTGTACTTTTGTGATATCACCGCCCCCCCCAAAGAGAGAGGCTGGATCCGCCCCTGCTCGCAATAACTCCAAGGTAGCAAAAAAGTACCCATTTTCAACAAAGTTGTAAATCACCTTAAAATGAACCACTAAAAATTCTTTGATTCTTAGAGTTTTTGAAATACCAATGAAATTGTGTCAAACAAATATTTAGTCTGTCGTAGTATATCCCAGGTGCGGATCCAAGAGAGATCGGTGGGGGCGATTGCCCCCCCCCCCCCACAGAGCTTTGAGTTCAGGAAAATAGACCCGATTTTGCCTCTTATACTATAGTTTATTCAAGAACTAGAGAGAGTAATAAATAATTTTTTACCCTTTTTTTTCTTCTCAAACTACCTGTGTGGTTTAGTCCGGTGTCTTTGGCAAAATCTGTCAGACACATATATTTTTCATAGCAATGCGTTAGAAATTTTATAATCAAAAATACCGGTCCAAGGATTTTAATCCTTGTCATAGGCATCGGAAGGAAGTTTATTTTATCACTAAGTATTTATGGCATAGAATATTATTTCGGTAATAAACTTAAAACAAAAAGTTTTATAATATTATTTTATTTCTTATGATTTCTTAATAATTCACATACATTACAAAATATAGATAATTTTGCCATATTTAACACAAACCACAACAGTATATTTATTATTTTTAATTTTGGCATAGAAACCGTTTTAGGCACATTCAGATTAAAACGTAGCCTTATTCTCTCAAAAAATTCTGTTACAATTTAAATACTTACAAAATACCCAATGTCAAAAATACAAGAAGTTAAACATATAAAAAAATAAATTCGTCCATATAATAATAAAATTTTTTTGGGGCTATCGGTCATTTTATTATGAATTTAAAACATTTTAAGGACATTTAACGTTTCATTTTATTTATTTCTTAAACCATCTGCAGAATTATATTTAAACACCAAAAAGGGATTCAAATGTAATTAATTTTTATATATCTTAAGGTATCATAAACATTCGTCGTAATAAGTTTTTCGTAGAGGAAAAAATGCCCTGGTTTAACGATTTTGGAATAAATATAGAGGTGGAAGTCATATATTTTGGGTACCTCACTAACATTAAATAATACATAAAAACAAGCGCAAACAAGATAAATCACTAAGGACATATTGTAAGGTGTACTTTGCTCACAGACAGAAATTAAATTGAACTATCAGAAATTTCGTTGTTGCAGTAAATTTATAAAAGCTTATAATATTTAAATATAATTAAATAATAGATTTATGGCAGTTTTCAGTTACCTGCGGCACTGGAGCAGATACGTTGGAGGTTTCGGTAACAGTTTTATTACTTTCTCTAGTTCTTGAATAGAGTATAGGAATGTGTATGCTTGTGATCGCCCCCTCCCCTCCCAAGAGCTCTGAGTTCAGGAAAATAGAACCGATTCTGCCTTTTATATTAGGAATGTGTATGATGCTGGCACACCTGTCGCCAACTGGTTTTTTCTTGTGATTGCCCCCTCCTCTCTAAGAGCTTCAAATTCAGAAAAATAGATCCGACCCTGCCTTTTACACTAGAAATGGGAATGTTGCTGGTGTCTCCCCCCCCTCTCGTCGACAACTTGCTTTCGCTTGCCTTACTGTACTTTTGTGATATCACCGCCCCTCCCCCCCAAAGTGAGAGGCTGGATCCGCCCCTAGTATATCCCCTATCTTAAATTTCAGATTAAGTTTAGATTGGTAATATAGACCCAAAAACCTTCCAATATCTAAAAGATTTGAGACGTAAATTTCTTTTCCCGATACATTTCATACCGTATTTTGAATACGCCCCAAGAGTCAATTTTAGACAAAATCAGAAGATGTAAAATTTTCAGTCTGTCATATTGTATCTTATCAATCCAATAGTTGTAATAAATTAACTTCATATTCGTAATATACGACCCCGAAAACCCCCTAATACCAAATCAAAAAAATACCAATATGATAAAATTTTCAACCCATCGTATTGGATTCGGCATATTGAATTTCAATCGTCTTAATCTAATCTAAATCTAAACCCTTTAAAGCCCCCTAGTACCAATTTTAGATGAAATCCGGAAATTTAAAATTTCTAGACCGTCATATTGCATCTGACATCTTAGATTTTCTTAAATTAATTTTATATTCGCTATTTACGTCATCAAAAACGATTCAGTTCCATCTTTAAACAAAATCGAAAAATGTAAAATTTTTAGTCCGCTATATTGGATACGTCATATTGAATGCTGAAAAAATACTTTTAAATTCATAATTTACACCCTCAGATTGAGTTTTTCAAAAAATATTCGTAATTAGCACTAACAAAAATCCCCCAATACTGATTTTAGACAAAATCGAGAGATGTAGAATCTTTAATCTGTCATCTTGGATTCGCCACATATATTTTTTTCAATAATTTCAGATTCGGAATATGCGATTCCAAAAACTCCTCCATATCAATTTTGGAGAAAATCGGACAAAATTAATTTTTTTTGGCCGCCATATTGTCAGCGCCATCTTGGATTTTACTGCACCAATTTCATCCAAAAAAATATAGAACCACCGCAGCAAGTTTTTTCTAATCAATCCTAAGATTTAAGGTCTCCAGATGACGAGCCCCTAATAATTCTGTTTAGGCCCTATTTTTCTCACTTTGAAGTCTCATATCTCGAAAACTGTTTATTTCCGAGTTTGGCTGAAAACGCGGGTAAAAATAAACAAATTCAAATTTTTTCAGAAAGTATATCTTTAGGCAGTGATAATTTATATCCTTATAAAAGGCTCAGTATTTTTTTAGGTGTTAACCATTTTTTTGTGCTATTAAATTCTCTGTGTTTAAAAGAAAAAGGAAACGGGCATCTATTTATTATATAGTAATGTAGACTTATAATGTTCGTCTTCTGTATGGACTCCAAAATTTTTTATTTTGATTTATTGACTTGGTGGAAGTTTCAAGGCAATATCATTAAGTAGTTCAAAACTTTTAGCTTGAAGAACCAATTCCGTTTGATGACAAGGCCCAGCCAATTAAACTGGTAGAATCTGATCAAACTATTCCATTCGGCGCCCAGGGTGTTTTAAGTGGATGGGGATCACTTGAAACTTGGGGAAAATCATCAAAAACTTTGCAAAAAATTCATCTTTCCCTCCTTGATGATGAAGTGTGCAGAAAAAAAATTAATGACACTTTTGGAATCGACAGTTTTAATCCTCTTCATGACTTTTGTACTGACGATTACTATAATGGTGAATGTTTTGTAAGTATACTGCATGAAATAATACACAAATATATATATTGTCTCAATCAACTTAGAACAAGAATGAAAATATTTAAATGTGTTACAATATATTGAATTTTTGCTTCAATAATATAAATTTCTTAACCGAAATTGACTTAATAATCAGTTCTTTGAAGGAAATACTATCTTTTATTTTTAGTTCAAATTAATAGAAATACCTCCAAAGTTTTGATGTTTTTTGTTATTAAAAACATAATAATCCTCACTCACAAGGAAAGCACTTGAAGTGTTCGGCTCCAATCTTAATGAAACTTTAATATGTTGTAGAGGGTACAAAAATAAGAGACACGTATTTGTTTTATCAGCGGAGATTCATTTTAACGGGGTGAAAACCGCCCCTAAAGTTCACTCTAAAAACAGTATTTTTAAAATATATCAGGTTCTAAGTGAGATATCTTACAAAACAAAATGAAAATTACTTGTTGTTCGAAATGACGTTAAACTATGGTTTTTTCATCCCCAAGGATATCATTCCTTATTTTTTATAAGTGTAAACCATCTATTCGCACACGTAATTTTATTCTAAAAATAATAAATATATATTTTCAAGGAATGTCTTGATGATCTTTCTGTTGCAGTCCGGAAACCCTTGCAACTAATAATTTATTTTTGTATCTTAAACCTTTTGTTTAATATTTTTTTCTAATATTTTCTTGGGTATAGGTTTTTCCATTAGAGAAACAAAGGACAATAATTTTCTTTCTGATGTTTCGCTCTACATAGTGAGCTTCTTCAAAAGAGCTAGGTATATTTATTTTACATCAAGAATTCATATGGTATAGACTGTGTTAATAAGCTTCGTGAAATATCTACTTTATATAAGAAGATATCAAAGCAAAAAAATAGAAGAATATTTTTACTTCGATGCAGGCACTCTGGCATTTTTCCAAAGTTTTTAAATTTCAAGACCACTCATATATGTTTTTTCTCAGATGTAAAGTAAATATACCTAGCTCTTTTGAAGAAGCTCACTATGTAGAGCGAAAAGTCAGAAAGAAAATTATTATCTTTGTTTCTCTAATGGAAAAACATATACCCAAGAAAATATTAGAAAAGAAATATATATATATATATATATATATATATATATATATATATATATATATATATATATATATATATATATATATATAATTGGCGTATTTTCTTATTTGGCCACTCGATACAACTGATTCAACACATAAATTTAAATTGAAAATGTATTTCTTTATCTAACACCTATCTTAATTTTTTATTACAGGGAGACTATGGAGGCCCATTTGTTATAAATGGAACTCAATATGGTGTAAGTTCATGGTCATATAAACCATGTGGAATTGTTCCAGGTGCCTACAGTCGCATTACCAATCCTGAATACCGCGAATGGATAAGAAATGTTACTAATATTTAAATACAATATATATATATATATATATATATATATATATATATATATATATATATATATATATATATATATATATATATATATATATATATATATATAGGTTTAAGGCACTTTTGTGGAGTTGCAGTCAAAAGCATTGCTTTTATACACAAAAGGGGGGACGTCGAAAACCTCAGTATAATATAAAATTACTTCTTACAACTAGAGAATAATGGCGCTCGGTCCCTTATAGTATCTTTTCAATCAGATACTGTTTAGTCATTGTCTTTTTTGTTATTCTTGCATTTGTCCAACCGGATGCGGAGTGTGCCCTTTTTGATCGCTCAATTACATTACACCTTAGCAGTTATGACAATCTTAATTCGCAAATTATTTCTTTTATATACAATCGATCCAGTTGATTTTTAAAATATTTATTTTTATCATAATATGTAATCCTAGTGAATAGTGCTAAATGTCTGATTTTGTTGAACAAAACTTGGCTTTTTATACATACTCACTTTGGTTGGATTTTCTTTATTTTTATTTTGCGACAAATAGATTTAAGGAAGGGTATTTTGTCTTTTGTAGTAGTCCTGATGAAGGGAATAAAATTTCTCTAAAGCTAGACTGCAGCCCCACAAAAGTGTCTTAAACCTTTCGGTCTAATTGGCTTTCTCTCTCTCTTTCTATATATATATATATATATATATATATATATATATATATATATATATATATATATATATATATATATATAAATTTTTTTTTCAACCTTGGTATATTTTTATTTTTTTTATAGATTTTCTTGGGTAATAGGTTGTACAGGGTGAGTCAACGATTGGATGAAGTAAGTTTGTGCCTTTTCGGTGAAATTTACAAAGAAACTATATTTATTGTTTGATACAGTTTATTTTTACGCAGATTTTAAAATACTTAGGATTCTACAGGGTGAGCCAAAAAACTAGGGCAGCATAAAGTTGTATTTTTTTAAATAGAACACCCTATATACGAATCGTATTTTCGATTTAGCTTATAATTTTAAATCTTTTTTATTAAGGGTTTACTATAACAAAACTTTATAGTTTCTGAGATAATTAAGTTTAAAGAAAAAAAGTCACATTTTCAAGCATCAATTCAATCCTAAATAACGTTTTCAATTTTGTGACAAATATATTCAAATTTGGAATTTAGCAAGGCCAAGGATAATTAACATAATTTTTACCTAATATTTGCAATAAAAGCTACAGGGTGTTGAACACATCGGCTCAAATTTGAACAAGTTTAAATGAATAAATATCTTTTTTTTTTTAAATAGTACACCCTGTATATTTTCATGTTATTTAATAGAGTAATAAAAACCCTAAAAGTTTTGTTCAATATATCCTATACCTATTTATAATAGTTTCTGAGATATTTCAGTTTTTCTTATTTTCCATGCTTTTTTACAGAAATAGTCTTCATTACCATAGTAGCCATGTAAAATAATAAAAAGAAACTACAGAAACAAACAGAATGTGGTTAAATATGATGAAATACATTATTCGTTATATTACAACGGCAATAGTTTAATTAAACATAATGTGAAAAAATTAACACAACAATAACGACAAGGCAAATACATATTTACTTTTATACTAAATTGAAACAAAAAAATTACCTATTAAATACTGAGATTAATTATTTCTTTTTAATAAGTGTTCGAATAAACGACCCTCTTGTGCAATGCACAAATTTAGTCTTTTTTGTAGATTTTCTCGGACCCTGGACAAAATTAGTGGCGTTATTGTTCTACAGGTATCCCTAATCCTGTTTCGCATATCTTCCACTGTTGTTGGTGGATTAACATACACCTTATTTTTAATATAACCCCATAGGAAGAAATCTAATGGGGTGATGTCGCAAGACCTTGGTGGCCACTCAATGAAACCCCCACGTCCAATCCATTTTTGCGGATATCGTTGGTCCAAAAACTCACGAACTTCACGATGGTAATGCGGAAGCGCACCATCGTGCTGGAACCACCTACTGTCGAGCTTATCCCTATCGAGACCTTGAAGCAGTTGGGGTAGTTCTTCTTGTAGAAAGTTCAGGTAACTATGGCCATTTAGTGGTTCATTAAAAAAGTGGGGTCCAATAATTCGATTATGATGAATACCACACCAAACATTTAATGACCAGTGGTTTTGATGTTGCACCTCTCTAATCCAAAATGGGTTTTCTGTGGCATAATAATTCATGTTGCGTCTATTTACGGCACCGTTACTTCTAAAAGTAGCTTCATCACTAAACATTACCTTGCATAATAAATTTGGATTTAATTGAATCTCCGCATTTATTGCACGACAAAAGTTTACAAGACTTTCAAAATCCTGTCCATGCAATTCTTGGTGTAATTCCATGTGATATGGATGATACCTATATTTCTTGGTAGTACGATTAGCGGTGGATTGTGATGTTTCACATAATGCTGCTAACTGACGGCTACCAATATAAGGATTTTCCTGAACATTTAACAATACTTGTAGTTCTTTTTCTTCATTAGTTACTGGTTTGTTGACCACTTTACGTTTTGGATAATCAACAGTACCAGAAGAATCAAATCTTTGCATTAAGTTTTGAAAAGTATGGGTATTAGGCTGGCGATCAGGCGATCAGGATACTTCATTTTGTAAATTCTTTGAGCAAGAAGGCAATTTTTTTTAGCCTCTCCTATTGTATAAATCATATCTATTAACTCATTCTTTGGAAAATTCATTTTACAATATAAGATGAATGCAAAAAAAAAACAAATTACACTACATAAAAACCAAAAGAAGCGATTGCGGTTATAAATTTGACACACAGAAAAATGTTCTTTTACATTGTTTTTGCCATGGCTACTATGATAATGAAGACTATTTCTGTAAAAAAGTATGGAAAATAAGAAAAACTGAAATATCTCAAAAACTATTATAAATAGGTATAGGATATATTGAACAAAACTTTTAGGGTTTTTATTACTCTATTAAATAACATGAAAATATACAGGGTGTACCATTTAAAAAAAAAAGATATTTATTCATTTAAACTTGTTCAAATTTGAGCCGATGTGTTCAACACCCTGTAGCTTTTATTGCAAATATTAGGTAAAAATTATGTTAACTTGTCCTTGGCCTTGCTAAATTCCAAATTTGAATATATTTGTCACAAAATTGAAAACGTTATTTAGGATTGAATTGATGCTTGAAAATGTGACTTTTTTTCTTCAACCTTAATTATTTCAGAAACTATAAAGTTTTGTTATAGTAAACTCTTAATAAAAAAGATTTAAAATTATAAGCTAAATGGAAAATACGATTCGTATATAGGGTGTTCTATTTAAAAGAATACAACTTTATGCTGTCCTAGTTTTTTGGCTCACCCTGTAGAATCCTAAATATTTTTAAAATCTGCGTAAAAATAAATTGTATCAAACAATAAATATAGTTTCTTTGTTAATTTCACCGAAAAGGCACAAACTTACTTCATCCAATTGTTGACTCACCCTGTAAAATAAATCAAAAGTTCATTTTTTTTTCCTATATTTACTTACGGCGTTTCACACATCGTCTTGTGCTTTTTCAGGGTTCTTTTCTCTTAAACAGAAGATTTATATACATTAAAAACCAAAACATCTAAAACACACTTAAATATCTTAAAACTCTGAAAAGTTTTATATAACTTATTACATTTCATTTTAAAAATCAACAGATACAACTAAATTTTTTTTAGATAGCTTATCTTGGAGTTTGTCAGTTATTAACATTATTAAATATATCTTAATTTGATATGATGGAATTTATTTTTTTTTTGACTCATTTCTTTTGATAGTTCTTTCTTTATGTTAAAAATTTTTTACTATATACAGTATCCGGAATCTTTTATAGAATTTGTACAGGGTATAAACGAGTTCATGACTTTTTCTGTTCATCTATTTATTTATTTTTGAATCCTTAGCTTTGGTTAATTAGAATATGGTAAATTTGACTGAGATTATTTACGTCTTTTTTTATCATTTACGGCTTTTTTTTCTTTTTTAATCTCTATTTCTTTTGTAGTCATGATAATTTGGGCCTTGAGTTAATATTTTGGTGTTGTTAAAATCGACTTTATGTCTTGTTTGGATGCGGTTGAAACGTTCTTTGTATATTTGTGACCATTTAATCTATTGTCTAAGTACTGTGTTGTCATTCCTATATAAGTTTTAGGACAGTTTAGACATGGTTTTGTTAGATTTTTTCTTTTTAGGTACTTTACTTTTTAAAGGGGTAAATAAACTTTTCAGTAAATTTTGTGCTTTATGATATATTCGTATAAGGCATACTGATATACTTGTTGTTTTCGTCTTGATTTTTACTTTTTGTTTTATTATAGAACAAATATGTTCTTTGTTTTATTATTTTGGATATCATTTTTTTAGAAAGTGATTGTTTATGAGAGTTGTTTGTACCTTTATTTAGGGTTTCATGGCGATATTTTGCGGAGGTTAAGGCACAGTACTTAGACAATAGATTAAACGGTCACAAATATACAAAGAACGCTGCAACCGCATTACACAAGCAAATCCAAACAAAACATGAATTCGATTTTAACAACACCAAAATATTAACTCAAGACCCAAATTATCATAAATTAACTATAAAAGAAATGATAGAAATTAAAAAAGAAAAAAACACCGTAAATGATAAAAAAGATATAAGTAATCTCAGTCAAATTTACCATAATCTAATTAACCAAAGCTAAGGATTCAAAAATAAATAAATTGATGAACAGAAAAAGTCATGAACTTGTTTTATACCCTGTACTAATTCTATAAAATATTCCGGATACTGTATATAGTAAAAATTTTTTAAATATAAAGAAAGAACTACCAAAAGAAATGAGTCAAAAAGAAAAATAAATTCCATCACACCAAATTAAGATATATTTAATAATGTTAATATACTTGAACTGACAAACTCCAACGTAGGCTATCTAAAAAAATTTTGGTTGTATCTGTTAATTTTTAAAATGAAATGTAATAAGTTATATAAAACATTTCACTGTTTTAAGATATTAAAGTGTGTTTTACATGCTTTTGTTTATAAATCTTCTGTTTAAGGGAAAAAAACTTGAAAAAGCACAACACGAAGTGCGAAAAGTCGTAAGTAAATATAGGAAGAAAAAAAATGTACTTTTGAGATTTATTTTACAACCTTTTACCCAAGAAGATATCCAAATAATATATATATATATATATATATATATATATATATATATATATATATATATATATATATATATATTTATAAATCCAGTTAAGTGACACGGTTTAACAAAAAGTAAAAAAAAATATATTTTTAGATTTTAAATTTTATGGGGGTGGTGGTACATTTATTTTAAAATTGTATTCTGTTTTACTACAATTTAATAAAGTATTTGCAGATTTTCGTAGTTTAAATTGTATTTTCTAAATTAAAAAACACGAATTTTATTTTTTTTTATGTTTTTATGTTACACCCATGCATTTTTTAAAAATAGATGGATGACTGATTAAAATTGGGCTGTCAAATCAAAAACGAATGGTAGTGTGGCCGTCTCTATGTCAAGGACAAGTAGTTCTAACAACAAGGAAAATTGAATTATTTATTTTGTTGAAATTCTCGATATATGTCATAGGCTATTTACTATATCGAAAAAAAGAGAGGTAAAAGGAACTAAGACGTTGTAACGAAGTTAGTATATTTTTGGACATGAGTATGTTCGCCGGGATTTAATTTATTTATTTTACATTCGAAAAATCTGATTCTTGCGGGAAAAGAATGCTTAAAGTTTCAATATTACCGACATAAAATTAGATTTACCGCGCTATGCCGGGAAATATAATTTTCCGAGATTTTCAGAGCGTTCGACCATAGTAATCGCGCGCCGCATACAGCAGTATTGTATGCGCGATTACCGCACGTCGTCACACGTCAGCGTGATGGGAGCTCGGGCCGTCTATTTAAGCCTGAGCAGACCATTATTTCGCGGAGAACTACCCGTTCTCCATCCGGGTCTACAATCCAAACGGACTGGACTGGGTCGCCTTCCTGGTCTAGCAATGTAGGTGAGGCTAGGCTTGTGTGTATATGGTGTCTCACCATACACTTCCTTCCTTACGTCCTACCCCGCTAATCGCCAGCATTGCCGTGGACCCTTGTAAGAACGGGCAATGTCGTTCCATCCTGCTGACGCTGTCGAGGACCCTTATAAGAACGGGTAGCGCCAGTTCCTTTCTTTTCTTCCTACCGTCACCTATACACACACGCACTGATGCCGTAAGTTTAGTTTTGTTTCCGTATTGACCAGGAATGTGTTTTACCGCCAGGTGCCCTCTGACGTCTTAACAACTGTCGCCCTGACACCTATTGCCGCCGCCGCGAGTAGAGATCACCGTCGCGTGTAGAGACCACCGTCGCCGTGTAGAAACGCCGCCTATCGCCGATCGATGCCGGGTTTTTGTTCCATACCGTGTATACCGCCGTCGGTCGAATTTTTGTACGAAGCCCCGTGAACAACGTCCGCGGCTTCTAGATACGAAACACGATAACTTACGCACCAGCCGTCGTGAATAGCGTCGCAACCGTCTAGTACGAGGTACGCGAATAGCGTCGTGAATAATACCGCCGGGTTACCGTCTTCAGCGCAACCGACCAGTACGAGCTACCGTGATCAGCTCTCAAAAAATACTCTTGCCCTCCAGACCGTTTATTTGTTTATATTATTGTCCGTCTTAGATTGTAAGTTAGTTTTAGGCCATGTCTTTGTATAAAAGAATGGAAGACAGGATACAGGATGTTTTATAACCATTTGTTTCATTACCTAGTCCCATTTTTAACATTACAGATAATAATTGGCAGCCGGCAGCCAGCACTAATACGCGCAATTGACCCCTGGCTTGCCGTTTCTCCACTGTAACAAGCTGCCCGGTGCATAAGTGGGCCCTCGACCACATGAATCCCGAGGGTGACGCCCGAGAACCGACCACCGAGTGGATGTTTTGACCTTCAGGCAGTCAAACCGTTGATCAGTTGAGAGAGCAGGGATATCCCGAATATAAGTAGATATCGCCGACCCGATACCCCTGCGCTGAGCATTTGACCGATGACTGTCTGCACGAGAAATATCCACTGACCGATCTTCCGCTGTCGTGAACGATGTAGATCCGTAGAGCACGACCTGCTCTGCTCGACCTGCTCCCCGCCTACGAAAACTCGTCACAACGTTAAAGTATTTTCATTGTTTTATATGTTTAATTGATCTCTAGATATGACAAGATCACAAAGTGTTAACAAATTAAAGGGTTGGTTTTTGAGAGAGATTTGTAGGTAATGAAATTTCCTATCAAAATCTTAGCTCATGTTGTCTAAAAAAGTAATTTTTCAAAAAAATACACACTCAAAACCAAACCTAGAAAAAAAACCCACAAAACTCAATTTTTTTTTTAAATTTTTTCCTATAATTTTTTTTCAAGACAAGTTGGTATAGATATTGTTTCATAACGTCATTACGTCGGTTAAAATGATCTCCTGCAGAAATCTATAGGATGAGGAGTAACCGAGATATGGCATCTCAAACTTTGCTGCTTTTCTCGATATTTGCAAATTTATGCTATTTTTTTTTCAAATTTCGTCCCACAATTTTTTTTTGTGAGTGAATTTAGATATAGACATTGCCCTTAAAAAAAAAGCTAGTCCCCAGCCGAAGTCTGTACGATGAATAATATCCGAGAAATGACCTTTCAAAATATTTAACTTCTTAAGCAGCGTTCGGCCCACTGGTTCGGCTCGGTTCAGACTGCTCGGCTCCGCGCAATCGGCCTGTTTTGGTTTACACGTAAATAAATGAGAGCCCGCTCACTGGTTCCGACCAGCCAGCTTTCAGCGTCGGCGTCTTCGACTATTCTCAAGAGGGCAAAAATGGCCGAAAGGTCTGAAAGCGTTCGACTATTTAAAAAATAGAAAGAGGTAGTATAATCTATGATATAGACGTAGTGTTTGTATTGTTACTATGTCGGACGAAAAATAGATAGAAATATACTTACTTTAAAATCACTGCTAAACGTTCCTTTGGTGGAATCGATTTTTGAAGGTTAGTGTTTTGTTTCCTGAGCGGCAACATATTTAAAATTTCATAAAATTTTATACTAGACATTCTAAAATATTTGAAAAACTTTTCATTGTCGGTCGTCAACTCTGGAAATAAATTACCAATAATATCCTCCTCAGAGTCGGAAGAACTACTCATTTTATTCACTTTTCATCAAAAATAACAGCTCTAGAAACTCTAATAGTTAAAGCAGTTTTAATCACTGTTTAGTCGGAATTGTGCGGAGCCAGTGAGCGGGGGCCATCGGCGTTCTGACTGAAGCGGACGGAACGGACGGAGCCGAGCCGATTCAGTGGGTGCGCTGCTTTACCTGTACATTATGTAATTTTATATTTTTTGCATGAAATTTTTTCTTTATTCAATGAAAAATTATCTTAGAATGTTTAATATCTGATTAAGAAATTTAAAGATGTTAATATCGAAACTGAACAAGCTGAAGAAGATGCGGACATACTTATTGTAAAACTGCAAAATATGGCATCTCAGTCAAATAATGTGGTTATAGTTGGCCAAGAGGTAGATCTTGTCATGTTATCGGTATTATCACAAGGGTGCAAAAAATATATATTTTTTGAAACCAACCATAGAAAAAGTGATAGCTAAATTCTACAAACATAATAGCTTCTCAGTTTTCATTTCTCCAAAAATACCTTGGCTTCATCCACCTATTCAGTGGCTGTGATACAACTTTTTTTATTTCTTGTCATTACATTTTTGGGTGAAAATTTATCGCAATAGGGATGTTGACTATTTTTAGGAAATCTCTTGGTGAAGTATCTTAGCGGCTGAGTCGTGTCTTTTCTTATACTCGGTTGCGGCAAACGCTTGGCATCCCCTAATTGTGTGCTGGATTGTCTTAGATGTTCGACAGCCATATCTACATTGGTCGTTTTCTATTGAGGGATCTCTGATGAATTTCCGATAGTTCTTCGTCGGAATAACCTGGTCTTGGATAGCTAATAAGAAGCCCTCCATTTGCGGAAACATCTGTCCGGTAATCAACCAGTAATTCGTCGCTGAATTGTCGACATTGTCCTGCATGACTTCATTTGGATGCCGTCAATGAAGTGGTTTCTGTAGCCAGGCTTGCAGCTTATCTTGGTCTGTTCGGTGGTGAGAAGCAATATCGCGTTCCTTCAGCTGTAGCGGCGTTGAATCGTCTGCCACGCATATTGCTCGATGTAGTGTGGAAAAGTTTGCTAACCTGTGGAAATAAGAACGTAATTTATTGTTTGTTGATCGAGCTGCTTACCAATATCGACCAATCCTCTTCCATCTTGGTGTCTTGGAAGTATTGTACGTTCAATTGAACTCCGAGGGTGATGTTTGTGTGCTTTTGTCAAGAGTGTTCTTATTTTCCTTTGCAGTTTTTCGATGTCCGTCCCGCTCCATTTTATAATTCCAAAAGAGTAGTTAAGCGCAGAGCATGCGCAAGTGTTGAGCTTCTTAAACAAATTTTTACTATTTTGACTAGTTCGTAATATCCGTCTTACCCTTCTGACAAATTCGGTTGTCAATTCGGTCTTCATAGTGCGATAGTCAATTCTTTTAGCCTGTTTCATACCTAGATATTTGTATGTGTATTCTGTTCCCATTGCAGGTATAGTTTCACCGTTCTGCATCTCAAATGCTCCCGGTTGTATATTTCTTTTCACGATGTTCGAAATACGGCACTTGTCAAGTCCAAACTGTATTCCGATATCCCCGGAGAACTCCTCTACAATTTTAAGCATTTGTTCCTGCTGATGTCTGGTAGCAGCCATTAATTTAAATCATTCATATATAGAAGATGATTCAATCTTACTACTTCTTCGTTATTATTTATAATTTAAGCCCTATCTGGTGGTGTTCAAACGGCGTGACGGTGGGTTCATTGCAAGACAGAACCACAATGGACTTAGTGAATCGCTTTGAAATATTCCTCTTCGTATTGGAATTGTATTAGTTTCGATGGTATCGCTGGAAGGTACCTGCAATTGGATCCTAGTTCTAGATCTAGGTTGACATGATGCGTTCTAAAAAGGAAAAAAAAAATTATTTATAACTATTATTAAAGTTCTCCGTTTTGTGTTACAGAAATTCCTCTGTTTTTGATCTATACGTAAACAAGTCTGTATTTATTAGGTTTACTTTAATTTGATCTCATTTATTTTTGCTGGAAAATAGTAGTGAGTAGGACTGAGGGATTATTCTTGTTTTAGGTACAAGATCTGTGGACATACCTAGAATATAATGTATTTTAAGTAACTTTACTCATATTTTTAACTTTCTTTCATTCCCTCTTGTTTCACAAATAATATGCTATAGTCTGTATGTTACTCTCATAAATTCTCTCTGTAAGTAAATGTAAATAACGGTAAGCTTTAGGAGAGTTCTCCTAGCAGCTCTATGCTTCTGCAATTTCCACATATGCTTGTTCTTGTAGTTCTGGGAGTCTTGATTGGGCCACTTATTTCTGTCCCTTAACCCACTAGACTCCAGATGCGCAGGCTATCAATCATCATACACAGTCAGTGTAGATGTTTTCATTCTGTGTCCCAAGATAGATTTTATTACATTAATTCCCTCCAGATAAAAAAAAAACATTTAAAAAATAAATTTATTTAGTTAAAGGAACGTACGATTCGCATGTTTGGACGGACTGATAGAAAAACTAGATAATATTCTCAAGTGCCCTATCCTATTTAAGTAGCTTGTTCAACGACACCGGGTATTATACAGTTTCAAAAATGGGTAAACGTTTGATCCTCAACGTAGTTTTGACAATATTTGTCACCATTCAGTATGAAGGTAAGTTTGATTTGAATTGTTTTAAATAAATGGTGTTAACGAAAGAGTATTGTGCATTTTTGAGATGCTATGTTTCTGATCTATTGTTAATTAAAATTTGATAAGTTAATGATCAATGGAAAAGGCGTTGAGATAATGAAACAGGCAAACTAAGGAATCGACCATAAAAACACTTTAACAGTTAGAGCCAAAAGTCCAGATAGAAATTTACGGTCAAAACCATTTTAAAAAACTTTGACCCTATTTTTGAAATAAACATAATAAAATTTAATCAAAATTTTTATCATTCGCGGCCGACTAAAATTGTTGTAATTTTTATGATATCAGTATTTTATGAAGTATTTTTTAAAATTTAAAAATCATAACAATAAATTGAATATCTTCGTTATTGAAATTAACTAATAAAATATCATCTGTTCCGTCAGTTATGAGATTGATGTATACTATGAAACTAAACTAAATGGTATAAAAAATATAAGAGATCTTAAAAGTGGTAACTTTTTTTTGTAGAAATTGCAGGGGCGTCTCTTAAAATAGTTAATGGAACCACTGCTGATGAAGGTGAATTTCCGTACATGGTTAGTATCTCATTTGCTTTATAAATTAGTGCTAATTATATATAATAAATATTGCCAGTTAAGAAGTTGTCTCGAATTTTCGAGAATTATCTGAACTGGATCAAATCTTATTTGCGGTCACTATTGGGCGAGTTAGGGATCCTTTCTGGTATTTTCTTATTTGATGGCCTGATATACAGACAGATAGATGACGCTATCATGGACTTATCACTTTCTCCAGTTGTGCCAAATCTCTTCATGACTTATTCTGAAACCAAAGTTCTTGAAGAATCCCACCGCAAATACAACTAGTGTCTCTATATAGATGACGTATTTCTGATATGGCCTCATGGCAAACAATAGCTCAATTGCTTCCATGAGTTTCTTAATTCAATCCACACGAAAATATAGTTCACCCTGGAACTTAAAAAAATAATTAGCTTCCGTTTTTAGATGTCTTTGTGGCCAAGATAATGGGTGGACACCTGCGACAATCAGTATATCGAAAATCAACCCACACTGGCAGATACCCCAATGCTGATTCTCACCAGTTGCTTAACTAAGAATATTTGCGTCCCCCGCAGATTTTTGAATTTTCACCTGTCTTGATCTTTCGTCTTTAGTCATTTTCATCAAGGATTTCGAGGGCGCACCTGGAGTGGCTGCGCTCCCTTGCACCGCGGGGTCTAAGGGGTCGTTATTTACGCCACTGATTCTCACCATCACCTGTCGCACATACAGGGCGTAGCTAACACAGTAATATTAAGATCCCTTTGTCTAACCGACAAGCGAGGAAGAGAAAAGGAACCATCAGACATAAACAGAGCCTTCAAACCAAATAATTTCAAACCACCCACCATAAATAAAGCAAAAAAATTGCTACAAGAAAATCAAGGTATATATAAGATGTGCTGTACCTACAATAAAACAAACATAGGACAGACTAACATATATATATATATATATATATATATATATATATATATATATATATATATATATATATTTCTTCATCAGAACTTCTACAAAACAGAAAATAACCTTTCGTAAATCTATTTATCGTTTTATCGTAAAACAAAAGTAAAGAAAAAACCTACTAAAGTGAGTATGTATAAAAAAACCAGCAAGCGAACTCCGTAACAAGATAGAAATAGAAACAGAAAAGAAATAAAGAAGAAAGAAAATTTCTTTCTATCAACGGAACCTACTTTCTAGGATATTTTCCTTAAAACTTCGGGCTAGTTCAGATAGAAATAACTACAAACTACCATCTCTAAAAACATTTATCTTTTTCAGGGACTTTATAATTAAAAGAAAAAAATACTAAACATATTTACTTTGAAATTTTTTAATTGACCAAAAACTTTTATCGTGAAATCTCTAATATTATATTTTAAAGTATATAACTCTAGACTTTTTTTTAATAAATTACCTATTAGAAAATATGGATCCGATATTTATATATTTTGTATAAAATATTGAGGAGTAGAGGGATATTTTGTGGGCTCCACAGACATTTAGCTGAACCCTGTCAGAAGTTTGTGTAGCTCAGTAAAACGGAATTAAATACTTTTTCAATTGTATATATATATATATATATATATATATATATATATATATATATATATATATATATATATATTTATTTATTTATTTATTTATTTTTTCTTAATTAAGCTCTAATAATTTATTATTGTTCTGATTCTTAACGTTAAGAAATAAACAGAAATAAAAATAATTAATGCTATTTTGATATTTTTTTCTTATATAACGTGTAAATCTATACTTTTAGCTAAATAAAATATAAAAACACATTTATGAACTTCACTTCGTTCTTAGAAACAAATATATCTCACATTCGACATAACCACAAATTCAAACACACGTAAATCAGGAAAAAAAATGAGATAAACTTATGCAGCATTTAAATTGCTTTAAGAGAGAGAAAAACATTGAATCATTTTCCATAATAGAAAGAAATAGCAAAGAAATTTCTTTTCTATACCATTACGGAGTTCGCGTGCAGGTTTTGTTCAACAAAAACAGTTATTATACACTTTAAACTAGGATTACATATTATAACAAAAATAAATGCTATTATAGCAAAACATCTTTAAAAGCAAAATATTTGAGAACTGAATTTTTAGCATGTGGACGCTGTCGAAATGCCATTTCAAAACAAATGAATGAAATGGACAAATGACAGTTGGCGCCAAAAGCCCGTTTTAATAGATAAGGTTTACACTGCCCAAATGCTGGTTGTCGTTCCGAGGGCGAAGGCTCGGTTCCAAAAAATATTATGGTATTATATCAAAAGTAGATAAAGGATAGAGTTTGTGACTGAAGTTTGTCTTAAGTGTCAACACAAGAATTTTTGCCTCTTAGAACATTTATTTTTATTATCTTAATATATAAAAATTCCGTGTCACGATGTTGGTCCGCGATGAACCCTGGAACTACTTAAGCGATTTAGATAAAATTTAGCACACTGTGTGTAATTTGGTCCAACTTAAAAGATAGGATAGTTTTTTATCTTAATTAATAAACTCAATATTTTTTTATTGCAAATTAATTATTTTTTTAGGACAAAGGTTATAATTATAAAAGTTCCATAACAGATGGCGGTGTAAGTTACTTATTTGGTATAACCACTGACCTCTACTATGAACCCCTACTCTTGTCGGCTGCTAAAGCCAAAAAATGGCAAATCATGGGCGAAAAAATGCGTTTCTGCACATCGGGCGCCAGTCATATTTTTGGACGTTGATCAGATAAGGGCATGCGCATAAGCGACTTCCTATTATCGATCGGTTGTTTCGTAGCGCCATTCGTAAACAGCACAGTATCGGCTCAACGCCATTTTTGTGTTTATTTTTGCTTTTTGAGTTGCGTGCTATTTAAACGGATTTATAGCGTTTTAAGTGATTTATTTTATTTGTTTTTGTGTTTTTATTTAATATAATGAAATGTGTACATATTTTATTTGTTTTATTTTCTTTTTTCTCTATAGGGTAAAAAATAGTGTTGCTTTACAACGTTTTTGGATTTATAGTGTTTTCGTATAACATTAAATTTCCAAAACATGTAGTATGATATATTTTTAGCATTTTTTAAATGATTACCAAAAGATAAACTGAACTTTTAAGCAATCAATTCTTGAAAAAAATCTGAAAATTCCCACCAAACCATAGAATAGTTTTTTTTTTATCATATGAATAAAGTACATTCATCAATGTGTCAAGAAATGGTACAATTTCTCCATCTATTACATTACTTACCTAAATAAAAACATACATCCTCGAAATGAAGTTGGAATATTTTAAAACATACATATATAACTGAAAATAATTATAATGCATTATTATTTTGTTATATACATAAAATATTTCAGTACAAGGTTTATATTTTAGCCAGAATCGGCTATTGGCCCTATAATTTCTAAGCTCTGTTTGAATTATTTTTTCAAATTGTCAACGACTTTTTTCCAGTTGCTAATTTGCACAATGTCCATATTCTTGCATAACTTCATCCACCTTATATTTAACCGATGTTTCCACCCAGCTCAAATTTTTTTTTGTTCTGCAGCCATTCTATGATTTATTATTTTGTATGTCTGAAGATTGAGGACATGGCGTTAAAAAGCGTTGTTCATTATTAATAATGGTTTTGGAAGTAAATTCAGTTTAGTTATGTCCGTACTTATTTTATGAAATTGTCATGATTCATGTGGTCATGGCAATCCCCACTTTGAAATCGTCAAATTAAAAATTCATTAATATGTTAACAAAAGCAAAATATTACGAAATAAGTTAGACAAATGTGAATTTCTTTTGTTGGTATATTTTTTTTATTCATCCCCAGCAATGACTTTGTTCACTTATTTTATTGAAATAACATTTTCATCATTTTGTCGAAAAAATTAATACGATAAGAAAATATGTGCTTCGTTCACCATTACGGCAGAAAAATATTATTATATAAAATTATTTTTAAATCCTGCATTTTCGTTGACAAACCCATTTCGTATCAATATTTTCTTAACAAATGAAAAAAAAATATAAGGAAAAGAAGGTCATTATTTTTTAATAATTAGAGAATAAATTGCCGGACCTTAAAAATGTTAATTATTCATTCCCACCCTACAACAAGAAAGTTAACGCACACAGACGGAAACAATAGATTAGAGAAATAGTAAGATACATTTTTTTCACAATTTTACTTTCACAGTATAAGAAATGACTAAACTAACTCCCATCGGTAGTCACAGACCGGATTATTCCCTTCTGCTTCAGATATTATTTTTGCCCATATGATGTGACTCCCAGAACAAGAAAGTTCCATAACACCGACTTTTTTACTAAAGATTGCAACCATGGTTGCAACTTGGATAACTTGCTTGATTTAGACACCATTTATGTCTAATTGTACTAACTAAATAGATTTTCGAAGTTCGGTCTTGTCGATGGTCACCTGATCATTTTGTAGTGCGCATGCCGACATCTGATCTACGATGTTTACATTTGATTGTCGTAAATTTGCCCTTTTTTGGGACTAAACTTTGCGGATCTATAAATATTTTATTTATGATTGATACAGGCAGGTTAACCAGAAATATTCTGCACCGGTTGGCGCTTAATTAAGTTAAAATTTTTGATTATTATGATTCAAAATAAGTTAAAAAATTATTAAAAGCTGTTGAAGATCAATGTTATCTATCTCATCTATAAAATTAAAAATATATGTGTTATCAGTTTAGAACTTCGTAAGTTACTTATTTATTACAAATTATGTTTGGATGTGAAATAAATAAAAGAAAAATTTTATGTTGGTTGTGCTTAATTTAAACTCTCCGCCATTCTTTACCAATCACTTTCTAAGCAATATTAAATATTGTAATATATAATAATTTAATGGATTCTAAGTGTGCCGCAGCAATGCGTGGCCGGGTCTGCTAGTAATACATAATCTTAGTGTAAAGTGCATAATGACTGTTTTTTCGAACAAAACTTGTTTTTTTATACATACACAACCATCCTTTTTACTGCAACCCCGCGAAATTGCCTTGAACTGTTTGGATGATAATTATACACTAATTTTAGGTTCAATTACGGGCTTCCGATGGCTCTTTCATATGCGGTGGAGGTATTATAGGACCAGAATGGATTTTAACGACTGGTGATTGTGTTGAAGACCAAATGTAAGTGATTTTATTTGATAATTATACTTTTGTTCTCTACCATTTTATGTTTAGTTTGTGCGATATAGAGTTCGTTATTTCAGAAAATATTATTTGAAATAATTCAATATATTTCCTAATTTTATAACTGGTTCGATATTTATTTTACAATTTTGAGCGAAGAATTTTAACCTTATGTTAAATAAATTTTAAATTTTTATCTCAGACAACTGATTTGAGAAAAAAAATTTTTGTGTTCCAACGGCATGCTTTAAGGCAAACTTTTTCACATTGAAAAATAGTTTAAAAGACTTGTAAAATGGTTTTACGAATAATCTTCGCTATTATTAATAATAGAAGGATAAATTCAATAATGAAATTATTCACCAAAATCCTTGAAGGTATAATAACTGACTATTGCAGAATATCAGAAGAACAGCAAGGTTTCCGCAAAAACAGATCTACAATAGATGCCATATTCATCGTAAGACAGATAGCAGAGAAATCTATTGAATTTACTAAGCCGGCTTTTATGTGCTTTATAGATCTCACTAAAGCCTTTGATAGGGTGAGACAGGATGCTATTCTGCAAATAATGCGAATTAAGGGCATCCCAAACAATTTAATTAACATAGTTGAACAGCTAAAATCCAACACCACAACACAATTCTCAGTAATGAGAATACCTCCGTATGAAAATGGTAGTGGACTGTATTTTGGGCGCTGCCCCAAAACGCATAATTTTCAAAATTGCTCTGTATCTCCAAAACGAAGAGGTTTATGAAAATTCTGTTAGTGGCATAGTTTATTTCATAAAAAAGTAGCATAGTGTCACTAAAATGTTTGGTGAATGATATTTGTTCTATTTGTTTGTAGTTGCGCTTTGAAATTAAAGCAGAATTTACAATATTTATAAAATATGCTCTTTCCTCAAACACAGGTATTGTTTTTGAGATATCCAAGCTAAGTTAAGTTGACTTAAAATAAAAATATCATTTCTAATCAAATATTTTCAATACTTTCATTATTCTTTTTAGCGATTCAGTAGTATACGGAACAAACAAGTTATATGATTGGGGTAGTGGTTTCCCAAATACTTCCATTAAAGTAAATCAATCATTTCAACATCCAAAATATGGGGAGAGCGATTATGGTATTCCTATATATGACGTTGGTATTTTGCTGGTAACTATTTGATTTGCAATATATATTAGATAAGGAAAGTTACAAATTTTGAGTTAAATAATGAAATATTTTAAGTAAATGAAACTTACAGGATTTTGACTGTGTCGAAAAAAGAGGGGTAAAAGGAACTAAAACATTAAAGTGTTTTTATTGTTCATACATTCAACTGACGTCCAAATATGACAAAATCATAAAGTGCTACCAAATTCAAGGGGTGCGTTTTAAAGATTAAGTTAAATTTGTCCACTTTTCAGTGTTTTGAGTTCTACTCAAAAACTATGCATTTTTCGTAAATACATGTTTGAAAAAAAGTTATAGGTAATAAAATTTTCTATTGAAATGTTCTCATAAAGTCAAAAGAGGTCATTTTCCAAAAAAGTAATTCACAAAAACAAAATAGAAAAAGTAAAAAAATGCTAAATTGTTTTCTTTTAATTTTTTTCCCAGAACTTTTTTCCAAGTGAAGTTAGGTATAAGCATTGCTTCACCAAAAAGAAAGCTGACACTACATCTGTTAAAATGAGTACTGGCAGAAGTCTGTACGATGAAAAGTAACTGAAATATGGCATCTCAAACTCTGCAACTTTTCTCGAAATTAGCAATTTCTTGCTTTTGTTTTTGCCAATTTTGTCCCACAACTTTTTTATAAGTGACTTTAGGTATAGATACTACTACCTTCAAAGGAAAGCTAGCTCACACTCGTTAAAATGGTCCCCAGCCGAAGTCTAGACCATGAATAGTAGTTGAGGAATGACCTCTCTAAGTTTTCAACTTTTTACGATTTTTATAACTTTTACTCGCACATTAAGTAATTTTATATTTTTGCTTGAAAACTTTTCTTTATTCATTGATTAAATTATTTTAGGGCATTTAATGATAAAAATAATTATATTTTGATATATTTTTTGGCGAAAATTGAAAATGTCCGTTCTACATCTGAATCCATCGTAACTTTATTATACGGCCTGAAAATTAAACGCCAAGTGCGAAATTTACTCTACTATCGAAGTTGATTCCAACAACTGATGCTACTAAACACCATGGCTTAAGTACGTACTTGCAAATACAATAATGGCAAGGCAATATTTCAAATCCTCTCGGCTGGATTTGGAAAAGATCGAAAAATAGAATGATACCAATTTTTACAAACTAACCTTTTGCAAAGTAAACTGTGCTTGAAATAATAGTCTGTGGATGCACTAAAGGATGCCCAGGGAATTGTAGTTGGAGGAAGCTGGGAATCAATCACTCCATTGGGAATCAATCGCTCCATGTTCTGCAAAAAATATGTGGGTTTAAATTGTGAAAATGCTGATGTACCTGAGATTACTGAAGACGATATTCTCGAAGATACTGACGAAAAAATAATTTAACTGAACAAAAGTAAATATAAATTAATCTTGTTGCATTTCCTGCGCCTATTTTTCATAAATTTTGTTTCTAATTTTATTTATTTCAGCAAAAGTTGCAGATTCTCATATCAGCCATTCCCTGCCCTCGTGATCTCGTGTCTGCTTTTGGTTTTCAATGAATAATGTTCTTCTCACAGAAGTCTAAATAAGTACTAACTACGAAACTTAAGCTAAATCAACTATGATGCGTCTATTATTAACAAGAAATAACAGTGTATTTTTAATAAATTTCACTAATTATGTTTAGAATTCTTATTAATTTGGGTCATTTATTATTTAATTTTTACAATTAAACCAAGCAAACAAAATAAAGTAATATACCTTTTTAGCTTGAAGAATCAATACCGTTTGATGACAAGGCCCAGCCAATTAAACTAGCAGATGATAATACAACTATTCCATTCGGTGCACAGGGTGTTCTAAGTGGATGCGGAGTAAATGAAACTTGGGGTGAATCACCAGAAAATTTGCAAAAAATATACCTTACGCTCCTGACCGATGACGAGTGCACAAAGAAAATTAATGATTACAGTGAAATGGATAGTTTTGATCCGGTTCATAATTTTTGTAGTGACGATTACTATAGTGGAGAATGCTATGTAAGTATACTGTACAAAATATTACTCGAACAAATATACTCTTTTAAGTAAAGAATATTTTTTATAACAAGAATGAGATGACTTTTAGATGTAACAATAATAATTGTTTGCTCGAATTAAACAATTTTTTTAACTGAAGTGGCTTTAACAATAATATCAATTCCTGGAAACTAATATTGTTTTCCTGTATATTTTGTAATTTTTGTTAACTTAAAAATAATACTTGATGAAAGACAACTGAAGAAAGTTATTTTAATTCCAAGCAGTGTTCGATATTTGTCTATCTACTGTCTAGATACGTTGAATACAGACTTTTAAACAAATTTATCATTTCAATACATTGTGCGATTACCAAATATCTACTTTAAGTTAAATGAATCTGCCACTTTGATTTTTCAGAAAACCAAGGAAAGATTATTTAATGTAAAAATGTCAACATATTTTTTGAATCAAAACTGTACAACTTTCACAGCAACCTATAATCTAAGAAGCATTTGTATCATCTACACACTGTTTTACACCTAATTTTATCTTTTCTTGCAGGGAAACTCTGTAGGTCCATTTGTTATAGATGGAATCGAATATGGATTAGTTTCATGGTCATATAAACCATGTGGAATCGTTTCAGGTGTCTACAGTCGCATTACCAATCCTGAATACCGTGAATGGATAAGAAATATTACCAATATTTAAATATTATAAATATTGTCATTTTATAATTAAATATAATAATTCCATTATTCACAATTTTTTAACGACTTCAAAAATTGGCAACACCGTGTTTTTTGAGTCGGAGACTACGAATCTAAAGTTAATTTTTAAACTTTAATATGCTGCTGCGTCGTTTTTTTTTCTAAATTGAAAGTTGAAGTTCTTAGAACCAAAAAATTTTTATCGTTCAATTTAAGGTGGTTTGTAATAATTTCGACTAAAACTCATATGTTTTTAAGCTACCTTAAAGAAAGAGGAGGTTTCAGTTCAACCTCATGTACTTTTTTATGTATGTACAGGGTATTCAATTTTCGATGATTTTAAGTGTTATCTCCGTTATCAGTTAAAATAGAAGGATAATGTTTTCGTGACACTGTGCTATACCTTTTTAAGGAATGCTATTAACAGAAGGGAGAGGGAGAAGGTGAGAGAGAAAGAGAGAGGGATAGAGAAGTAGGGAGAGAGTGGAGAGAGTAAGGGGGAGGGGGAGGGAGGGAAAAGGAGGGAGAGAAAGAGAGAGAATCTTCATATCATTTATAAAAGGGATCAACAACTCTTGTAGCATAGATGGCTTCATTTGAAAAACTTTTTGATAAGTTAAATACATAGATAAGTATTCATTTGTCAGAGAATGCGTAAATTATTTCAAATACTTGAAACACATAATAAAATATACATTTTGTCACGGTTATAGATTTATTTATCAACTGCTCACCTTTATATTATTTATTACGATTAATGACTTATACATCGCTCATACTTAAGGACTATCAGGGAAACACACAATAAGAAATGAGATCGATTTCTAGCTCCTTACTTTTTATAGATTTTTAATCGTGCATGCATCGATATGTATGCCATCGTTTACTTGCTATAACAGTGAACTCGCTGTGTAAACAAGTCGTTACAAGCTGCCATATTGTTGTCTTAAGATGGTAGCTAGATTGGGTTAATCACCTAATAGTTGTCATTAAGTTTTACAAACTTGCAATGACTTGTCACGGATAAAAATAAAATTAATTATAATGCTAAATTTTATGTATAAAAACTTGTGCGACAATAATAAAATCAAAAATCTTTTAAGAATGTACTATTAATTCTTCAATATTCTACAGTGAGATCTACACCCACGATAATCTGAGGTATTCGCGTTTTCCTGAAAGTGTTGACTCTTGGTATGAATAACATATAGCTGAAACAAATAAGAAAATACAAGATTTTGAAGATCCATCATCTTTAAGCGAAGAAATTCAACCAACTGTGACGGTCATTTATGATCTTACCTCCGATGACTTGCTATAAAGATGCCTCGGACCAAACGTTCAAAACACCAACGAAAGTTTTAATGCTTGTCTTTGGCATTTAGCTTCTAACCACATGTTCGCAGGAAAAAAAATAATTGAAATTGCAGCATATTGCTCTGCATGCACTTTTAATGACGAATTTCAACGTTTATTGAAAATGATGAAAGTTGTAGGAGTGTAAATCGGCAGGACAACAGCCGCGTTCGCGGAGAAACAAGATCAAGAGCGCATCAGTCAAGGAAGCTCCGAGAACTCTAAAGGTCGTAAAGTAAAGATTAAAAATGAAAAATTGCAACAAAATTAGGTTTTTTGAGAAGCTGCATTCGAGAGTTTTCACGCCGCTCACCTTAATTCCCCCTTGAACTACTGTTGCCACCTTGAAAGCCTTCAACCTCTCCTGGAGAGTGTTACCGCCCCCGTTGGTAGGGTACTTGTAAGAAGATTGTAAAATATTTCCACCATAGATTTTTAAAAATAGGCTAAATAATAAATTGGACAGAGTAATTTTATTTAAAAAGAACCGCAGCTTATCAATTTTTAAGGAATTAAAACTACTGCTGTCCACTTTCTTTTTTCGAATATTCCATATTTACAATAATATAATTACCAAGGTAGACTAGCGCGGGTTGCTTCACTAGAGGCAGCCTCAATTAATCAATCAACCAAGGAAGTTTAGGGAAATGCAGAGGACCACAATATCGCCTAGAGTCCGACAAGATGGAAAGAGCACCCACAGGGCTCCATTTTTATGATATCTGAGTATATCTAGAAGGGCATGCAAGAGCCTATTGGCTGAGTCCATGAGATAAATGTTTCCATTTTAAATTAGGCGAGGTTCGGTACATAACTGCTCAACCTAACCGAGTATATAAACTTACAAATCACCACACTAATATTAATACAATGTTCAAATATATGCACAGTAAATAATTTCAAAAATTTTTAGGTAAATATGACACAACAATTTAACAATTGGTACATGATATTCAGGATAAAATACTTAACTATATCTAATGTTTTATACATGTTGTAAGTTCCTTCGATATGCTTCTTTCAAACCGGACAACGGTTTATCCACTTGCATTCGTTCAGCTTTCTGTGTTCTCTAATTAGAAGTAGAACTTTTCACAAAGTTATAACATATAATTTCCCTGTGTGTTAAGGAATTAATTTCCATGTATCGATATTATGACACTGCTTAGTTCCCTTTAATTGTTCTTCTGACATCAGACCTTTGTTTTTTATTTTTTTACTTTCTTATATATTCGAAGAATTTTTCTTAAATTTTTTAAGAATATATATATATATATATATATATATATATATATATATATATATATATATATATACATATATATATATATATATATATATATATATATATATATATATATATATACATATATATATATATATATATATATATATATATATATATATATATATATATATATATATATATATATACAGGTCTGGAAAATACACACCAGAAACTGGGCGTTTCTTAAGTACAATAAAGAAAATACTATATTATTCATCAAATCAGAATGAGACAGAAGATTAAGCATTGTAAGCATCGACATACGTGTAAATTACCAGTTTGGCCCCCGGATGAGGGGTAATTCAATGCTGGCACGGTGAGAACGGGCGGCAGCTTACGCCACGCCCTAGCACAACAAGAGGATTCCAAGTTATTTGCTTTCATTCAGGCCGTTGAAGCATAAGTACCGTGTTTTGCGCCAAATTTTTTTGTTACAATGTTAGTTTATTCCACGGAACAAAAAGACCACATTATTAAGTGGTACACTATTCTGGTAAATAATTGGCAGATTTGTATTTACGTGCGAAAATCATTCTGTTCCTTGAAAATTTAGAATTTCGAAAATTACTAAAAAAATTTTACACAACCGGTTGTCTAAATATTTGTAACAAATGCACTGATAATAATGAGGAGCAACCGGTTCCTCAAATTACTGAAGAACGAGCAAATCGGGGAGACTGCCGTTTGTAGTTTAGCAGAAATTAATTTTTCTTGCAATAGTACCGTAATTGCCTAAGAATTTAATATGAACGCTCGAACAGTTCGGAATATTTTAAAGCTAATAGGGATATAACCCCTGAAGTTTTGGCAAATACGCGAACTGTATTTTACAATAGACTGGGTTATTGTCTAGCTCAAAGTGGAGGCCTGTTTGAACACCTCTTGTAGACTTTTAGGTGTTTTGTTGATTTAAATTGAATTTAATTATTTGTTTATTTATTTACAATTACTGAACGTGTTACTTTTATTTTTTACCAGAATAAAAGTTTATTTTTGAGAATGATTTTTAATTTTAAAGTGGTCTATTGGCTTATTTACTTAGAAATTACCGTTGCGTTTTACTAGTGTTTTTACTAGAATAAATGTTTATTTTGTAACAGAAATATCAATTTTCTTTACGCTCAACGCCCAACAAAAACTATTTTTTTTTGCATTTCGACTATTTGATGTATTTAAAACAATCAATGTATCAAATAGTCATTAGATATTCCAAATTCTTTCGATTATGTTATAAGTTTAGACGAAAAGTAAATACACCCTCTCAATCGTTTCAAGGTACTGCTCGTGTTCGTGTCGCACGGAAGTTAGCGGGGATAATATTGCGGTAGGCGTTCCCTACGATCTTCTGTCCGAACTAATCTGAAACAAGTTAGACGGGCTTGGTGGGTTAGAATTTAAGAAATGGCCAAAATAATTTCTAGTTAAGAAATTTAAAATAGAAGTTTGGCTATAGTAACGTTTCTATTAAACCTGGGTAATATGAACGGAAAGTCTTTTCTTTCTAAAGTTTCGTCTCAGGTCAAAGGCAACAGTGTTGTAGTTGTGTCGCGCCCAGTTATATTTGTGCGCCGCTCTTCTATTTGACATTGGATTGTCGAGAAACAAATATCAACGATTACAAAATTGGGCTAAACAGAAAGGCAGTAATATATTTTCGCCGTACTCTGGTGTGTAAAATACAAAAAGGCATGTTATCCACATGACGAGTATCAAACTTTTATTAAATTAAAAGCCGAGGTTAAATTCCAACGCTTACTGGATCATACAGTGAATCGAATTATATTGCTTAAAATTAGACGCCCTTGAACAAATCGATAAATTAGATTTGTAGATATGAGTTTCATTCGTAAATGGGGCTTCGATGGAACGTCAGGTCAGAGCCAGTACAAAATGAAATTCACTGATCCGAATATCTCTGATACAAACTTATTTTTAACCTCTCTGAATTGCGGGCCTCTGAAATTTGAATTTATTAAGAAAATTGAACAAAAGTCTTTAACGAAAATAGAAAATTATGAACTCGAACAACTTGCACCATAAAATAGAGTTTTCGTTGCCACCCGAGCTTCAGTACAGTACAACTTATCTATGACGATGATAGATGGCTAGGTGAATGCTTTGGCTGGAGCGAAATCGGTCCAACGTTGTTACCTCTGCCAAACAACATCTCAGTTCAACAACATTGATACTGTGTCCCAGTAAATACAGAGTATTTCAAGCTACAGCCATTATAACAAGAGTAAAGCGAAAACTGATCCTCCGGTTTCCCGTCAATTTGCAAACTATTCGAAGCGGACATTAAACTGTAATAGAGAAGATTTGGGAATACAAACTTCAAACAGCAAGATTATTCTTCAAAGGATATTTTTAGTACAACATTCCAA
The DNA here is from genome assembly GCA_034092305.1 of Diaprepes abbreviatus. Taxonomy (NCBI): domain Eukaryota; kingdom Metazoa; phylum Arthropoda; class Insecta; order Coleoptera; family Curculionidae; genus Diaprepes; species Diaprepes abbreviatus. Next base: position 4,818,801 of record JASJET010000019.1, on the reverse strand, counting down.
CAGGAATCCACAAATGACTTACTTCATTGACCAGACATCATAGCATTTGCAATATTACCGATAGGTAAACTATCGAAAAATGTACAAAAATCAACGGACAAATTGATTAGAAACTATCGTCTAGACTTTGCCCGAAAATCTTCTCGAGAAAAAATATGGAGGATATGTTCCAAAACTTTTGAAGTCGATGGATCCTTACATTATTTTTGACATAGTAAGGATTCGGACAACAATTCATACGTACTGGAGAATAAGAAAAGATCTGTTAACAAAGAAAGCAGTGATTAAAAGGTTCTTTTTATTATTTTTATTACAGTCATATTATTTATTCATTTATGTTAATCAATAAATATTATATTACTTACAAATTATTTGCATTGATATTTGTTAAGAAGTCCTAAGCATACAGGAAAAAGTACTTTCGCATTTTTAAAGATTATCGATATCCATGTATTTATTATTATCGTATTATATTTAAAATGTACCTTGAAGTCAAGAGCAATATTTTATTCATGGAAATACAATTATTCTTTTAATTTTATTTTTAAAGCGTTGAACCACATTAGACGTTTTTCGAATTTATTTTCATGATTTTAAAGTTTCAGTCTGCTATTGTTGGATCTGATTTTTATTTTTAATATAAAATCCGTGCTTTCGACCCATTGTGATTTGACGACCCAAAACCAGCGAAAAGTCCTTGCCTGACACCATTTTTGCTGGAAACCAGGAAGCAAGCTACGATACAACAGTATGCTTTATTTCACTTCTTCAACATGGCTAAAGGGGTTGTCCGTCGCTTTCTATTATATTCCTTTTTTTTTTCAGGGGTTCTGTTCTCGATTTTCCACACCTGTATATATATATATATATATATATATATATATATATATATATATATATATATATTGTAATGGAAAGATAAAAAAGTAATTTTCTCATAGTAAAATATTTACAACAAAGAAATAATTGGTTTCATAGTTCAGTTTATCGATAAGAATCTTGGTTCAATATAAAATTATCAGTTAACGTTTGTTGTGAACTTTTTTGAAGGGCTGAAACAGGATGTCGAATTATCTTTAATTTAATAGAACAAACACTTAAAATTATTGTCTTTCAAGGGAATTTGTATTTAAGAGTACTTGAAATTCAGGAAACAAACTTAATGTTTGTTCTACAACTTAAATATCATCTCATAAAAAGTTAATATATTTGGTCAATTTGAGTAATTTATCGAGTTCAAAATAATTGTATTTTTTATAGAGGTCAGTAATGATGACTATGATGAAATATGAACAAAAATACAAATGGGGATGTTGAAATATTAAATTTGAAAATAATTGTTTTTGATGTAAACAATGGAGATTTCTTGGCCTTTCTTTACAGATTTTTTTTTTTAAATCTGTTAAACGTGAAAATATATGTATGCAAAAAATTTTTTGTAATTTATCCTAGCAATCTGGCTGCCTGAAATTGTACTTGATTGCTCCTGGTTGACATGAAATCTCCATTTTGGAGCAACTGAAAGCAAAAAATCAAGTAGTTAGTTAGTTAGTTAGTTTAAAGGTTAAAGGCGCATCAGTAACTCAGACCATTTAGCGCCTACTGTAGAAATTGTTGGGATCAATTAAACCTTATTATAAAGATCAGTATGCCTCAAGAAACACAATAAGCGTTTGGCTTTGGCAAGATCAAAAGACATAACTGTCACAAAGTCATTAGGAGTTAGATACCTCTCTCTAGCGTTTCTGTATGAGGGACAGTCAGAAATTATGTGTTTTATAGACAAAGGGGAAAGACAAGATGGACACTGAGGGGGTTCCTTGTTTTTAAGGAGAAAGGAATGAGTCATTCTGCAATGTCCTATGGCGATTCTCTTCCAAACAACATTTTCCCTTCTGGACAGTTGGGGGAAGTGATATGTCTCTGAGAAATTTCTCTTGATGTGGAAGAGTTTATTGGGGTTTTCTAGAGATTCCCAGCGAGCCTGCGCAATGTTGCGAATAATGTTATCAATGTATCTATTGAATTCTTTGGGGTTGAGTAAAGAGAAGAAAGGGGTGCCCTCAAGGATTGCAGATTTTGCTTGAGTGTCGGCCAATTCATTCCCCTCTATGCCGATGTGGCTTGGGGCCCACATGAAAGCTATGTACAGATTACGTTGGGATCCCATTTTAAGGAGGTCAAGAATTTGATTCATGAGAGGGTGCGATGTGTTAATGGCTTGGATCGATCTCAGGCAGCTGAGGGAATCAGAGATGATTAAATGATTGGGGGTGGAGGAGTGCTTAATTATCTCTCTAATGCATTGCTTGATAGCAAACAACTCAGCTGAAAAAATGGATGAAAGGGGATTTAACTTTGTTTTGTTACATGAAAAGCTGGTTACGGCAGCTGAGCCTACCCCTTGATCCGATTTGGAACCGTCGGTAAATGACAGTTTGAAAGATTTGAACCTAGAGTTAATTAGGCTAAGGAAGTGTTGATTGATGATGGAAGGTAAAGTATTGCTCTTATCATACTGCAGAAGATCAAAATTGATTTCAAAATGGGGATAATCCCAGGGGGGGAAGATCTGAGGGAGGATGGGGGTAGTATCAGGAATGGATATGTTATGAGAGGCTATAAACGCAGAAGCTCTGTCGTTGGCACCCAATGTGATATTTGAGACGACCGGGAAATCAGAAGGGTTAAGGATTTTATCATAATCTAAAAGAAATGGTCTAGATTTGACAGATATGACGTATTTTATGAGAAGAAAAGAACGTCGGAGATACAGAGGAGGAGTGTTAGTAATGCACTGAAGACTTACTATTGAGGAGGTGCGAAAAGCACCAGTCGATAATTGTAGGGCTTGGTTCTGGATAGGGTCAAGGGAAGAGATATACGAGGGTCTAGCCGAGTCATAAGCAATGCACCCATAATCCAGCTTGGGGAGAATGATGGAATTGTATATTTTGAGGAGCGTGTGGAAGTCTGAGCCCCAGGTGGTATGTGAGAGAAACTTTAATAAATTGAGATCCTTAAAGCATCGAGCCTTAAGGGAGGCAAAGTGCGGACGCCAGTTAAGCTTATCGTCAAATATTAGGCCAAGAAACTCAAGTTGGCTGTCCATAGAGAGACGTCTACGGTTTAGTGAGATAGAGTTTAGTTTTAAGCAAAAATCAAGTAGTTTAGAAAGAAATAGAGCTATCATTATTACTCGAACGGAAATCTTTCACATATGATACATAAAAAATAAAATATAGTTTAATGTTAATTAATATTTATGTATAGAATAATCCCTCAAAAGAAGTTGTTCCGAGAAAAAAAGTTTTTTTTTTCGTGAAAAAGCTCGATGCCTCTTGCAGCTTTTTCAAAAAGTGCATTTTGTTGTAATTTTTCCTTTCTTATCTTTACGCTACTATCTTTAGAGTTCTTGAAGCTTCCTTGACTGATAGCGCTTGGTCTTGTTTCCCCGTAAACGCGGCCGTTGTCTGGCCGATTTTCATGCCTATAACATTCATCATTTTAAGGGTTAAAATCCTTTATTAAAGGTGCATGCAGAACAATATACTGCAATTTTAAATATTTTTTTCCTGCTAAAACGTTCTTAGGAGCTAAATGCCAAAAAGACAAGCATTAAAACTTTCATTGGTGTTTGCTTCGAGGCATTTTTGCCTTGCAAGTCATCGGAAGTAAGATCTTTGTAGACAATCTTAACAGTTGGTTGGATTTCTGCGCTTAAAGTTGATGGATGTTCAAAATCTTGTAATTTATTATTTGTTCCTGCTATATGTTATTTATACCAAGAGTGAACACTTTTAGAATAACGTGAATGCTTCGGATTATTGTTGATGGAGATATTACTGTGCAAAGTCACTAATACAGTATTTCTCACGTGTTCAATTGAATTGGGTTGTCGACGTACAGTTAGTTCATAATATACAGATAAACATATCTTCTATAATTTTATTGGTGTACTTAGCTTTTTTTTAGTTTTGGTTTTTGTACAGTTTTTTCATACTTTTTTTCGCGGTAGTTCCTTTTCGTCAAAACTACAGGCACTTTTAGTTTTGTTTTACTTTTTTCTGTAAAAGCTTCTTATTCTTGAGCCTCTAAATGTTTCTAGTTTTTTGTAATTGTATGAACATATCCTTGCTAAAGTGTTTTTCATGTTGCAAGGTTCAATGTCTTTTAGCGATTTAAAAATTTTCATGTTATCATCACCAATGTTTTATTTTTTAATTGACTTGAAACAATTCTACTGATCTGTGAAATATTTCTATTACGCAATTCACTTTCATTATTCCTGCACTATCTTCATGATTCACGTTGCAAAGGGTTTGTGCGACTGGTATCAAATCTGATCGTCGACTTTATGCTCTGTGCTGGTTTTTTCTTCACACGTTTTACATACACTCGATCAGGCGCGGATCCAAGGGGGGGGGGCGGTGGGGGCGATCGACCCCCCCCCCCCCAAGAGCTTTAAGTTTAGGAAAATGGACCCGATTTTTCCTCTTATACTATAGTTTATTCAAGAACTAGAGAGAGTAATAAATCATTTTTTACCCTTTTTCTCTTCGCAAACTACATGTGTTCTTTAGTCCGGTGTTTTTAGCAAAATTTGTTAGACACATATTTTTTATAGGAAGGGGTTAGAAATTTTATAATCAAAAATACCGGTCTATAATAATATACTAAAACGTAGGATTATTCTCTCAAAAAATTCTAAGTTATAATTTAAATACTTACAAAATATCCATTGTCAAAAATACAAAAAGTTAAACATATATAAAAAAGTAAATTCGTCCATATAATAATAAAATATTTTTGGGGCTATCGGTCATTTTATTATTAATTAAAAACATTTTTAGGGTATTTGACGTTTCAGTTTATTTATTTCTTAAACCATCTGCAGAATTACAATTAAACACTAAAAAGGGATTCAAATGTAATTAATTTTTTTATGTTGTAATTAAAATTAGATCTACTTATTTTTATTTCTATTGTACTGATATCTTAATTTAATTTATTTTTATATATGGAAATACGATAGCCCCAAAAAAATAAGATAAACATGTTAATTCTACACGCTTAAGAAAAAGACACAAACACAATAATAAAATAATAAAAAACTTACGGCTAATTAGAATTAAATATATATAAAATTAAAGAGTGGGACACACTAAAATAAAAATATATAAAAAAATAAAAGAACATATAAACAACATTAAACAATAAAATACAACAAAAACAAAAATTTAAATAATAAATTGTGTTTACGCTAGTAAACATTACGTATCTAATTCCTAATCAAAGTCAGTGAAACTATTATCGCTAAAATTAATTATAATTGGTTCCTCTATCTCACCGATTATGAGATCGAGTTCTCACATTTTGTTTTATTCTTTTATTATATGGATTTTTCCCAATTTTCCGCAGTAACTTTATTCAAAAAAATCTTTCAAAAGTTTAGTTAAATTACTAATTTTGTTAGTTGTGTTATTTCTAGCAACTCTACCTTTTACTTGAGAGAGATATTTACTTCTCCAGCGGACAGTTTCCGGACGATCTATAGGAACAGATTTTCTATCTGGTTTTTTCCAGCAAAAATTAAGTTCTCTGAGCAATTTCCAGAGATCGGTTCTTTTAATTTCAGGTAAATCCCGATATTCATTGATTTTAGTTAGAACTTTGTAGACGGTTGGGATCTGCTTCTCATAATAAAATGTATTTTCTTCTTCCAACGAGCTTTTTCATCTGCCTGTGATCGAATGTGGCTTAGGAGTACTAACAATTCCAATCGTTTTTTCTCCTTCAGTATTCGATACATAGTAGATTTTCCAACTCTTGTCATGTTGGAACATATCTCAACAGAGTTTTTAACATTATTATCTAGATATTGATATCTTAAGGTATCATAAACATTTATCGTAATAAGTTTTTCGTTGAGGAAAAAATGCCCTGGTTTAACGATTTTGTAATAAATATAGAGGTGAAAGCCATATCTTTTGGGTATCTCACTAATCTCAAATAATATATAAAAACAAGCGCAAACAAGATAAATCACTAAGAAAAAACTGTAAGTTGTACTTTGCTCACTGATAGAAATTAAATTAAACTATCAGAAATTCTATGTTTCAGTAAATTTATAAAATATATTTAAATATAATGAAATATAATTAGATTTACGACAGTTCTCAGTTACCTGCGGCACTGGAGCAGGTACGTTAGAGGTTTCGGTAAGGGTTTTATTACTCTATCTAGTTCTTGAATAGAGTATAGGAGTCTGTGTGCTTACGATCGCGCCCCCCCCCCCTCCCAAAAGCTTTGAGTTCAGGAAAATAGAACCTATTCGGCTTTTTATATTAGGAATGAATATGCTGCTTGCACTCCCCCTCCCCCGTTGACAACTTGTTTTTCTTGCCATACTATACTTTTGTGATATCACCCCCCCCTCAAAGAAAGAGGCTGGATCCGCCACTGAACTCGATTTTATAATAACATCCATCATTTCGTCTACCAATTAAAGACGTCAAGCCACCGAAACAAGGAAATCCTTTTCTAGCCGAAAAGGAAACTAAAGAACGATCCGTGACGTAGCCAGCAGCTTCATTTTTTTGCTCTTCTACGGCTGCTTTTTTAAAACATAATAGGCAACTTTTTTAGCTGATATACAAATATGCTCTACTATATCATAGTAAGTAGTTTAATAGAAAGTTTTGCCAATATCCATGATTCTACAAACATTAACTATACCTTTAAACCAGCACCAATTAGACGCATCACAAACACAAACCTCCTATTTATTTCATACGACGTATTTATTTGCGGGCTGCTTGGAATATAAGTATCTGAGTCACAGTTACACTGTACCACTAACTGAAAACTAATTGAAATTCTAATTTTTTCAGCAGATTTGGAAAACTGTATATAGTTTTTCTAGTTTTACACATTAAAAGATTTTGTTAACGTGAAAAACAAAGCGAAGTTTACAATAAAGTACTGCAAACTTTGATCAACGTTTACTTCGAAATCAGGATTTTTCTTGGCCATTTTTTTCAGCTGCTGCATTTGTATAGCTTTTATCTCGTCCATTTGTAAATCGATTGGCCTTTAAGAATTTGACGATCAGCCTTTGCAGAGGAATCTCTATTAATTTTTTTATCTATCGTTGACAAAGTCACAAGCGAATATTCGTTTATACTACTTTTCGGAGCGAAAACTGACGCTAAACTAGCCCAAAAATAAAAAAAGGACTGGGTAGGAATCAAAAATTTATGAAAGAAAGAGCGGAAAAGCAAGCGGTATGCGAGCGGATTGCTTGACTCAATGGTTGCACGCAGAGTGCGCAGAGATGTTCCTTTTAAATTCGAATTTTATACCGTTTTTCGGGTGTTTTGGCTAAAATAATGGTCTCTACAGTATTTCTACAGGTAGGGGAACCTGTTAAACCTCGGCACTATGTGTACTTAGGCCAATTGGCTCGTTTCAAATATTCCCGCGCTATTAAATTCTGTTGTCTATGGTATTCGGTACATCACTACTAACTATCCAATGTGAAGTTAGTCGCTTACCGCCATTAAGCCAGTGTTTGGTGTTATCGAAGTGAAAACTTTTTTGCCGAAAAAAGCAAGTATATTTAATATATTTTGAAGTCTGATTTAACAAGCGTCAAAACAATAATAAACTTACGAGATATATATAACCTCAAAATATTTGAAATCCACCGTTTTCTACAACAAAGTAGTAGTATTGTACCTCGGTTACTGTCGATCAATTGTACCTTGGTCGGCGGCCTAGGTACAATCTGGATGTTGTACTTTGGCCAAGAGGATATATTTTTATTTATTCCACATATACATAATTGAGTTTTATTAAAATACATTTAATATTTCAGAAATCATGCCTAGGAGTAAAGAGGAGAAGAAAAGATCGCCTAATAATGTGGATAATCTGTCAAACGCCATTAAAATGGTTAAGGAGAAAAAATTCACAAACTTTCGGTGCTTCCAAACATTTTGGATTATCAAGAACAACTTTGCGTCATCATTTAGAGCACTGTGTAGAAACAGGTAACGATATAAGCAAATTACTCAAAAATCTTGCAGTTAATCAAGTTTTTGATTACAACGAAGAACGTAGTCTTGTTGACTATATTAAAGACGCAGCACATTTACAATTTGGACTGACTTTAAAAGACATGAAAACACTTGCATACTAATTTGCAAAAGCGAATAGAAAAACGCTCCCTAAGAGTTGGGATACTAATAAAATGGCTGGAGATTATTGGCTGTGGTTATTTAGGAAACGATACCAGGACGAATTATCTTTGAGAAAGCCTGAAGCCACTAGTTTGGCTCGCTCATCGGCGTTTAAAAAACATACAGTAAGCTTAACATTTGACAATTTTAAGAAAGTCCTTTTTAAATGTTCTCCTGACATAAAAGCGACTGATATCTGGAACTTAGGCGAAACTGGATTGTCGACTGTCCATGTTCCTCCGAACATATTAGCAACTCTTGGCGAAAAGCAAGTTTGGATCAATGACAAACACTGAGAGAGGAACGACAATGATAGCGGCTATTAATACAGGTGGTGGTTTCGTTACACTCATGCTGATATTCTCTGGTGTAAACTTTAAGGAGTTTATGTTAACTGGAGCTCCAGAAGGCAGTATTGGAGGTGCTAATCTATCCGGTTGGGCAAACGAATCGATATTTGTGATATTCCTTCAACATTTTATCAAATATACACAGCCTACTAAAGAACAATTTGTCATTCTCTTATTAGAAAATCAAGAAAATCATATTTCAGTACCAGCACTACAAATAGCAAACGATATTGGAGTAATGTCTATGACTCTCCATCCACATACTAGTAACCACATGTAATCACTAGATAAGTCAGTTTTTGGGTCTTTCGAGACTTATTTCAATACAGCAGCTAACGAGTTACTAATGACTCCAGGTCATGTGGGAAAACCATTAACTATTTATGATATTGCTGGCTTGGTGGGAAAAGCTTTTCCTCTTGCCTACATACCAAACAATATATGTAAAGGTTTTAGTTTAGGTTTCCATCCTTTAAATGAAAAAAATCTACACAGATGCTGATTTTATGCCTGCATCCTATTCTGATCGTTCACCAGTTGAAAAATCACCTACCAGAATTGATCAGGTGCCTTTTAACTAGCCGAACACCTCAGATTTTGAAGTTATACACCGAAAATCGCCAACTTTGATATCGCCGGTTATGATTTGTCCTCATCCAAAAGCCGATCTTTATAAAGGAATACGAAAGGAAAGACAAAAAGGAAGATCCAGAATATTAACTGATACACCAGAAAAACAAGAAATTGAAAATATGAAGGCTAAAAAATTATTTCAACTAAATCTAATGAAGCAAAGTCCATAAATCTTTTGGCAAAAAATACATCACTGAATAAAAATAAATCCAAGATTACAAATAGGGCCAAGAGGAGAATTCTATCAGAATCAGAGAGCAGTGAGGATTTTGTTGTTATTCATTGAGTGACACATCTGAAGATGTCTCCAAAAATGATAGTAAGATTGAGAACCTACAGACCGAACATGATAATAAAGAAAATTACAATACTGGTGACTATATTATATTTGTATAGGAAGGTTCCTATTTTGTTGGAAAGGTAGAATAAATATGTGAAGAGGGTGTATTGCTGAAATCGATGCAAAAATCATTTAGAAACTGGAAATGGCCTGAATTGAGGATTTAAATCTGTACCCGATAAGTGACATTACAGAAAAAATTAAAACGCCTCAAAGAGTTAACAATCCGTAAGACTGAATAGTATACCTAGATATTGCTAACTTTCTAGTCCAAATGACTGAATAAAATGTTAAGAAAGAAATACTTAATTATAATTTGTAAAGTTGATTATTTAAATATTTTATTTTCTATAATTTGTAAGGCAGGTACCTGTTATATGTAGATTTTTTTATATAAGTTAAGTTTAAATGTACCTATGTCTATATATTTTCCTACCTTTAGTCTTAAAGACTGCTTTGTGACAAAATAGTGATTAAAAACTTAGTTGTTCGTGTTTAAAGATTTTGTTTCTTATGCAAAAAAAATGTTATGAATGTTATGTTGATTTTGTTAAGGATTTGTGATTTAAATATCTCACTAGACCGAATAAAACGATTTTAGTAGAGAAAAGTTAATAGTTCCCTTAAATATCTATGTTTTATCCTCAAATTTTCGATGTGTCCTAGATACACCGTGGTACTGGCCGAGGTACATAGGGTGTGTTGTACCTTGGCCTTATTTACCATTTTTTTAAACGTTTTAAGCACATGTAAGGATGAAATAAACATTTCTGATGTTTTGATGGTGGATACTCAAATAATTGACCTCCCAAAATATACAAATATGGTTTGTCTACAGTACGTTAAATTACAATGAAAAATATATATCTAAAAAACTGTCCTAGGTACAACAGTTTCCTCTATACAGAATACAGCAATGATATTTCTAGAAAATTAAATTTCCGAAAATGCAAATCACTACTACTTCCGTTTTATATTTTATTTGTGTTAAGATATTATCTTTTTAAAATTGTAAGCTTACATTCGAGGCCATAGGTGTAATACATTTAAAAAAAAACATAAAAAAAAGTTAATATGATATGATAACGTATTTAAAATTTTGAATTTATTTTCGAAGAAATAAGTGGAAAATGAAGATTAGATAATTTTTGTCAAGTACTATATACTATTTAAAGGTTTACTCGATAACCCCGGATATCAATCAGTTCCAAAAATGACTAGATTTTTGATTCTTCACCTTGTTGTGATACTATTTGTCATCTTTGAATATGGAGGTAAGTAAATTTTATTTGTTTTGAATACATGGCGTTAACTGATTATGGGTTTATTGTTGGTTAAAATAAAATATTTTAAATAACACTACGTTACCATTTAGTCACTTTAATGAAGCGACATAAATTGTCACTCTATATCAAGGATATAGACAAAAAGACATAGTACTACATCTCTCCATAATATCAAATATTTTAAAAAGCTGTCAAGAGATTGGAAAATGTGTTGTTCGAATCTGTCGAAAATTTCAAGGGTACCTTCAAACCCAATTCTCAAAACTCTCGGGAGGCTGTTAGATAGGCATACTTGGGACAAAATAATGGTACACAGTCCATTTCATCAGAACCAGCATGTTTACAGGAACGGAAGATATTCGAAGACAGCGTTTCGCGAAGTGAGCATTTCTAGACATAGAAGGGGCATTTCATAACAGGTCACTTCAATCAATCAATACGGCAATAACAAACATCAATTTAGAAGGGACATGTTGCAAGTGAATAGAGAACATGTTAAAATAGAGAACTCTCTATACAGTGCAGCTTGGAGAAACGTTGATGGCGCGGGTAATTGGGGATGTTTGCAGGGGGAGTTCTCTCTGCACTGCTTTGGAACCTGGAAATGGATGGGCTTTTGCAAATTCTGAGCAGAGAGGGACACTCAGTACTAGGATATGCTGATGAGTTAGTAATCTTAACCAAAGGTAAATTTAATATGACTGTGAGAGAAAGAATGCAACAGGCTCTCAGGGTTGTAGAAAGATGGATAGGATAGGAAGGATTATATATAAGTTCCCAAAAGACTGTCCTAACCCCCTTCATAAAACGGAGGAAATTAGAGAAACTCGGTCCCATTATTCTACAACGAAACACAATACCACTTTCTCAGGAAGTAAAATATCTAGGGGTAAACTTGGACTCTAGATTGATCTAGATAAAGCTTGTGGAAAAGATAACAAGAAAATCGGAAACAACCTTTAAGATTGTTAGAAGGTTGTGCGGGAAAGCATGGGGTCTCTCACCAGTGTGGTGTGACCAGTGATTACTTATGCAGCCTTGGTATGGTGGCCCAATATAATACAAAAGACAGCTATCACCAAGCTTAATGGCATACAGAAGATCGACTATTTGACTATCACGGGACCAATGAAATCGACCCTAATATCAGCAGTGGAGTGCATTCTAGACCACTCTCCACTATATTTAGTAACTGAAGGCAAGGCAAATAGTGTAGCCAGTGAAGCTTTACTGGCTACACCACACAAAGCCAACAGAACCAATGCTGATGACAGGACATAAAATTATATGTAATGAAATTAGGGGTCCTACCGCTACAATATATTGTTCGAGGTCACTATAGAGGATAGAAGGGTAGGAAAACAAGCTAAACTGAAGCCATCTTCTGGGACTTAACTGGTGCACTGACTGATCAGGAACCGAAGGAGGTACCGGAGCTAGGATTTATGGGCTACATCCAAGAAGAGAAATTACTTTCTCCTTAGGAAAAAATGCCAAACTGTATTTCAGGTTGAAATATATGCAATTTTACAATGTATAGATGAAATAAAAAGGGAAGCTTTCAAAGAGAAGCAGGTTGTCGGAATGAAGATGGCCAAGTAGTCCTAAATATCCTTAAGGGTCATATAGATTGGTTTGGAAATGAAGACTGAACTTACAACTCTGTTAAGGTGGGTAACAAGATACGAAGGCATACATGGGAATAACAAAGCTGATGAGAACCGGCTTTTGGAGTACCACGGTGTGAGGCATGAGAAGCTGTTAACCAATGGATTAAAAAAGAGTAGTGAACATCCAGACATGCATAGTAAGCTATTTATTACGAATTCTGACCCTATATTAGCAAGAAAACTACTGTAAATGAGCAGAAACTACATAAGGGCAATTACAGGCGTAATGACGGGACACATGGCCGTCAAAGTTCACCTGATTAAAATGAATCTTTACAACGGTGACCTTAGCTGCAGATTATATGGGCAAGCCGAAGAAATAGTAAAGCACATCAAATGTGATTGCGAATCACTAGATTGAAAAAGACAACAAAGCTTCATGTCAACAAACTTGGAATTCAATGAAATCCATATTCACTTCTTAGGGGACTAATACAAATTGTTTTAGAAAGCTAAGTTAATAATGTGGCTTCAAAGCACAATAGGCCGTACTGGCAGCAATACATCCGGCTTTAGGATGGACCCATGAAGGAAAAAAGAAAAGCTCAATTTTATTTAACAAATAAACTGCTTGATACCGGTTGTACCTTTCTTCCTTTTTTTATACGACAATTATCAAGTCTAACAAAATTTTGAACATTCTAGCTAATTTCTCATCCATACAGAGAAAGAGTACTTGTGTAACGACGTCTCGAAATATTCATCTTCATATTGAGATTACATTTACCTCAATGTATTTGCTGGGAGTTATTTGCACTTGGATCATAATTTTGTAGGTTGCCATAAGGCGAAAATATGAATATTGACTTTATATCTTCAATATAGGTGCTGCCCAGCCATGTGGTATTAGATCAAAAGTCTTTGGGAGGGCGACATAGGTGGCGAAAATGTCTCGTCGTGTAATGTAATAATTACTGCTTAAAACCCACCATATCTTTAGCATTGATGCTGTTGTGCTCGCAGTATGCACAGGCACGTGTGTCAATCAATATTTGGTAAGAGATATGTGACTCTTCATATAAGATGAAAGGATATTTTCTGTGAACTATGCAAAACATCAGTAATTCGAATAATCAGTTGTTTGTACTTACTACAGAATTACTTAAGCGGGTCATTTCGGACTTGGTAAGAAGCTATGACAGTGTTAGAGATTTCTTTGGAGGTAAACGGTTTAAGTAGCATCAAACTATTATACTAGCATATTTAATATTTTTCACTGATCCTACATTGATGTAGGAGTGTGTGAGTGTATCTAGTTTACTTCTCCAAAATTCTTTTACTTTGTCTTTATTCGAGTACCTATTGTTACGTGAAAGATTAGTTCTGACACAGACTTTTCTGAACTGTCGAGAAAGACATTGTCTCGTTTTTCTTTGTTAATGATTTAATATGTTTTTAACCACTCTGCAATTACAAATAGCTTTTTATTTTAGTGTATTCAGATATTGTTTGGTAGACGTCTTGTTGTTGTTATTCCTAATTTTATTAATTACTTTATAAGTGTATGAGAAGGAACTAAATAAGTTCGAATAAAACTTTTAGTGCGAAGTTTATGTTTTTGGGGTTAATGTCAAAACTGGCCAGTATTTTCGAATTTCTTTTGATCATTGATTATAATAGCAACTTATACCAACGTAAAAAATTACAGGTTACAAGTAAATGTAAAAATAATGGTGATATAAGAAATGTAAAATTAAATAAATTAGATAAGCATGGACATAATTAAGTTAAGTGATGGGTTAATCTGAAAAAGACAGAGAATTTGACAAGTTTTAAAGATAAATATATATCAAAATATCACACATACTCATTAATGAATGCGTTGCTTCAGTAATTATTGAGCATGTTCTCAATGCGTTACGAATGTCAGCAATAACAGAAATATACGATCCAGTAGTTTTATCTATGATATAAGACAAAGACTGACTACATCAGTACAAAACTATTTAGACCAACAAAAGGATGTTTTCATGTATATTTCAATTATGAGAAAGCATCTGACAATGTATGGCACGACCTTCTGCGGGGATTTCTACAAGATTTCTATCGAGATGATAAATACGTCAATATAATTGGTAAATTATACTGGAATTAAACAAGACAAGTGTATATTCAAAATTCCAGCGTCACTCAGGAATTTGATATCAGAAAGGGGGTAAAGGAAGAATGTATCTTCTTTTTAATGATATTCAATCTTTACATTGGAAGAGCGTTACTTATGTACTCATTCTGAGTATAAAAGTGACCAAGGTATGCTGATGATAGAGAAAATATTACTGATAACATTAAATATCTTCAAACTTTCCTAAACGCAGTAGAAATGCTAGGACGAACAAGAAACGTTGACGAGACCAAATTTATCATCTCCCTACTAATCATTACGAGAAAATATAAAGGGGAAGTTAATTGAAATATTTGGGATGTCTTATGAAGCAAGACAGTAAGTTCCTAAATGAGAGCGGGATTAATTTTGAACTTAGATATAACATGGTTGGAAGCCTTTAAGATTTAGACTCTTCTTCGCCTACTTAGGATTTTATATTGAAGTAGGGTTACAAACGAGGATGTTATCAGAAGAGCTGGTCTGGAGTATAGAAGATTTTTGCAAATGTTAAAAAAAATGGTTGCATAATTTGAACATATTCATATTTTGCGGAAATCCGTTTGGCTTTCTTCAGTTTATAATTGAAGGCAAGATCGAGGGCAAAAGGGGAATTCACCAACAGAGACATTGCGTAGCATAAGGAACTCGATGATGATGAATTTGAGATATTAAGGGAAGTTATGGGAAATAGATATATTTAGAGCAAAAATTGGAGGACGTCTATGCAAACAATTCTGTTTGCCACTTTAAGAAAAAGAAGAACCAAATAAAAGTGTTTGATAAACTTGTGGATACATTTGCGTTTTTGGTGGACACTTACTTTGTTAATATGTCTGGATTTTTCGTACGTTAACAAAATATAACTTTAACTTTTTTAAGAAGAGTTACTAAAACATAATAAAATATATCTTAGTAACTAGTAAATTTTGCAGAATATTTAGCCGGTATAGCGACAAAAATTATAGTTATCTTCCGTTAGCGATGTAAGATGCTACAAAGCAATATGATGCAAAAACGATTAATTTAAAGATGCGAAAAATGATAGAAGGAGAATAATACAGATTATAACAGATTTTTTTTGCAGTTGTTGCAGGGTCGCCTCTTAAAATAGTTAATGGAACTACTGCTGATGATGGTGAATTTCCATACATGGTAAGTAAAAGTTTTTTATTTGAATAATTTATTCCAATCTAATCAAATAGGTATATAGTGTTTTCGATATTATTAAAACTACGGGTTATGAAATATATACAGAGGAATTTAGAGATAGGATTTTAATAACAGATGACGCAAAACACGGGAGAAGATAAACTAAGTACAAGAAATAAACAGACATGGGCCCTTCGATCATACCCTAGATTTAAACAAGAATAGATTTGTTTGAAGGCTATTTATGGTCGGTGGGGGAGACGCTTTTTTGATGTTTGACAGGCATAAACATGTTTACTTATCCTTTTTTTTTTAATTGCTTGTCGAGACTTTTTTCGGTGTTTTTAAGTGTTAGAAATTAATATAAATGCGAAGTTTACAATTAATATTAACAAAAATATGATTTAAAAACTTATTTTTATTGGTAAATATTGTTTACATATTGAAAATAACAATAATAATAATAACTTAGGCAACCATATATTCATATCAGAATTGACGTACCGATTATCATATGATACTCGTTTAAATAATGCAGTTAGAAAAGGATAGAATAAAATTGGTATGTGTGTATCAATAAATTAAATATCTACTGTTTATCGACACTTTTTTAAATATAAATAAAAATATTATTACGTTATTCAGCGTTCAAACAACCGGGCCCTACTTCTGACGTTATGCTAATTCTACAGGGGTATGTTCGAAGCATGGGCCCTTTTCCAATATCAGCTCGAGATAGAACATATAATTAATCTCGAAAATTGAAAACCATATTACCATTTAAGGTTCATTCGTGAATTAATTAAAATTTAAAAGAACTGTACTTTAAATAAAACATGTTGCATACAACCTTCCTCTCACCTGGAACACCCTCCTTATGGTGACTACTGTACTGATACGAAACCTGATCCTAAACTGATGTGAACAGAAGCTTTCGAAAAGCAAATCAATTCCTTCAGTTTTCCTTTAACGGTAATCGCAGAAAATACTCAATGAGAACAGATTTTTTTTAACTTTAAGTATGCACATTTCTACAATTTTGTAAAAGTTAACTGTTAAAGAGTTCCAGAGAACTATTTGACAAAAATAAAAGAAACCTTGTTTTGAAGGGTCGAACTAATTTTGTCATTTTGTCTTAATTTTGGGGTTTTGTGTGTGTGTGTTGTTATTGTTAATGAAGTATAAAATAATAGTACAAATATATTAAATGTTAATTTTAGGTACAATTGCGAAGCGAATATGGATCTTTCATGTGTGGCGGAGCTATATTAGCACCAAAATGGATTTTAACAGCTGGTCACTGTGTTGAAGATTATGTGTGAGTCATTGATTATGTATTAGTCTATAGTTATTGTATTTTTAAATTTTATAGAAGATTCTAGAAAAAAAATTAGATTATCTCAAATAGAAATTTCATTTTTTAGTTTTTCAATAGTATATGGAACAAATAAGTTATATGATTCTGGTAGTGGATTTCCCAATACTTCCATTAACGTAGACGAATTGTTTCAACATCCAAAATTTCAGTACCATCCTGAGGGCATCCCTATATACGATCTTGGTATTTTGAAGGTAAGTATTAAATTTCATATATATATATATATATATATATATATATATATATATATATATATATATTGTATTCTTGAGGTCAGGTTTATACGTGGATGTTAAAAAAAACAACGTGTTTTGACGTTTCGCCTTTTGTTTGAAGAGATTTTGAAAAAGTTTTTTTTTTATAATATTTTCCTTAATTTCATAACCTTGATCTTGCAATTTTTATTTCGATACTGACTCAGGAGTCATATATATCAATATATATATATATATATATATATATATATATATATATATATATATATATATATATATATATATATATATATATATATATATATATATATGTATATATATACTTATGAAAATGCAGGTCATAAATGCCAAAGATGAAAAAATACAGATTTACATTCAAGAATCGTAACTGGAATATCTAAATATTTCACTTAGAGCAAAGTTACAGAATTTTGTCGCACTTGAAACTCTAACCATAATAAAACAACAGGTGACCAAGTCTATAAACAGGTGAGCGCAGCACAAATTCAACTGCATGTCATCTATTCCCAAGCTTCCTAACTACATGCAAGCGCAGCGAGAATTCAGCTTCAAACCTCCTAACTCACGTAACTGGGGAACAGCGAGCTTCACACTCCTTCACTCCAAATCTTCCAACCCACATACTGTAAGACATCAAGTTTTAAGATATCAAAATATTCTGTCTTCCTGTTATTAGATCAACGAACCCTATTATTTGAAGTTTGCGTATCTGTGATATCGGTTTTTGTGGAACTCGCTGTCCTTTGAATATTCAGGTTAGAGGGTTTATATCTGAGAGACTTACCTGCGTATCTACGCTCTTGGTAACATAGAACTTACTGTCAGGGGAGTTTAATGCTCATTTGATCTCAGTCATTTGGCATTGATGATATGAAGCTCGCTCTCTCTTTCGTCGTATATATCTCTTCATAACTCATTTTCTAATGTGTCCATCTGGTAATTCCATACCAAGAGATTCCAAATAAAGTCTTCTAGGTAGTTTATTTCCAAAATTTGAGGTAAATTATATATATTATAAAGGAATTAATTGCAACTGCATTTAGTGCTGAATAAAAAATTACCTTTGACCAGCGGCGTGAAGCTCTGGCACACTTATATGCTTCAGTCATTTTATCCACTGTGTCTACGCCACCTTTCACTTTATTATAAGTAATTATCATATCTGGCTTTCCTGTAGCTTGATCGATGGCATCATCGTGGTGTATCGTCCATAAAAGGAGAACATATATATGAAACAAAGGTGGGGTTTTCTTGAAAACAAAACATACTTGTTTTTTCCGATGTAGCATTGTTTTATTTTTTCTAATGGTTCCAGGAATTGTCAGTTTTTGTTCGGTTAAAAGCGTCTCCGCTACTTGTGTACTAGTGCAAAAATTGTCCATATTTACATTTCTGTGTGTCCCAAAAATCGGCTTACAAAGCCTAGGAACAAGAGAAATAACACTATTGTCAACTCTATAAGGCCTTTGTGGCTATTGACCAACATATACTTCCATGTTAGCAGTGTATAGTAGCTAAACATCAACAAGAGCCTATATTTTGATAACATATCTATATGGTTTATTTTGAACATATACTCTAAACCCACGCTTTCTCTTAAAGGCTTCTAACTTTTCATCTAGGGTTGCAAATTCTGATAGGTAAAAATGTTTTGACAAATCTGAATTAAAAGCATCGACAAAATTTCTTTTCGGCGCTAATTTGTCATATTTTTGACGTTCTAAGCGCGTTCGTTGATCGTCAAAGCGAATATATGTTAAAAGGAATTTAAATTTTGTTAGAGACAACCTTAATCGAAAAATTTCCACCGAGTTTTCCATCTTTGCCAACGAAATACGGTACCCTTGGTACCGCCTGTATATCATTATCGCTGAGAAGGGCTCAAACTTCTGGAAAAGCACCAAAAACTTGTTCTATATCCGTGTTATGGTCTTGTTTTTGAACATGATCTTCTTCTAAACTATCGTCATTGCCATCTCGCATCGGTTATAATTCCATTCTACAGTTTCTTAAGATATTTTTGTTCTTTTTCAAAATCCATGCTTGCAATTATAAACAAAAAAATTATATTTAAGAAATTTTATAATAATTAAAACTTTATACTTACATTTAAATTTCTAACACCAAAGCTAACATGCGGATTCACAGATCGCAATTTAGCCATACTTAGAAAAGAAGTATACTAGACAACTGTTAATAGAGTACTAAATACAGTATATCGGTACAAAAAACTACTCGAAACCGCAGGTCCCATATCGAATATGTTCGAGAAATATCGGCAGATATCGGTTAACTCCGTAAGGTTAAAATCTGCAATGGCTTAGGTAAACTTTTCATTTAGATAATTAATTAACATGTTGTATGCAAAAGCACAGTAAAATTCAAGAGAAGCTGTTCGTTTATATTACAATAAATATCCTAATCGAAGGGACAGGATTCAAGATAAAAATATCTTTGAAAGTACTACTCGGCGATTATGAAACCACAGAAGGTAAATTCAGGAAGAACAAGATGTTGTCGAACGTACAAATTGTGGAACAAGTTCTAAGTTATCCCGTCAATTAACACCTTAAACGTTGACCAAGAACCAAAATATTCTGGCTTCTTCAGTTTTAAAAATGCCGGATCAGCAAAAACTTTACCCTTATCATTACACCTGCATGCAAGAGCTACTTCCTAGAGACCTTGACCCTCGTGTGTATTTTTGTCAGTGCGGTTTATAGCAAATTAGGAATAATTTTCATTTTCTAAGGTATATTCTTTTTACAGGTGAAGCGTGTTTTACTCGAAAAGATATCGTTAATTTTAATAACCTTTCTGCATGATCTGATGAAAATCCTAATAGATCAGCCCTATAGTAATATAGATCTATAATATACCTCTTCTGTACATATTTATATAATTTTTTTGATGTACTTCACTGAAATTATAAGGTAGCATCATTAAGTAATTCAAAACTTTTAGCTTGAAGAACCAATTCCGTTTAGTGACAAGGCCCAGCCAATTAAACTAGCAGAGGCTAATGCAACTATTCCCTTCGGTGCACAAGGTGTTTTAAGTGGATGGGGAGCACTTGAAACTTGGGGAAAAGCAGCAAATTATTTGCAAAAAATTTACCTAACCCCCCTCGATGATGAAGGGTGCACAAAAAAAATTAATGATCACAGTGGAATCGACAGTTTTAATCCTCTTCATGACTTTTGTACTGACGATTACTATAATGGTGAATGTTTTGTAAGTACACTGTTCGAAATAGTATACGAATAAAAATATTATCTCAAAAGAATTTTTTTGCGGCAAGAGTGAAATTAGTTAACTGTATTATATTCTAAATGCTTAGTTGAACAATACAAATTTCCTAACTGAGTTCAACTTAATAATAAGTTCTTTAAATTAAATACTTTTAATTTTTAGTAATTTTGAAATTTTTTTTATCTTTTAAAAAAAATTCTCATGCAATGAGAAAAACTACAGGAAAGTTGTTTTATTTAAAAGCAAACTTAGATATTTGTCTAAATCTTATCACGCTACCTATACGTCGAAAACGTACTATTACATATTATTGTAATCCGGGCTGACAATGTCCCTGCATATGCTCGGAATTATAAACTGATTTTTCACTAAAAATTACAGGCGTGTTTCGCGTCCACCGTGCCAGCGGTTTCACTCATCAGTGGGTCCGCTGACACCCTGTGTGGACGTCCTATATCATAGTTTGGAACTAATACTTTAAGTGATTCCGCGGCGAAACGTGTCGGTGAGATATTATTTGTGACGTAATTGCCTTTCGTGATTCTTGATTTTTCCGATTTCGTTGTCAATTGCGACAGTATTCTACATTTCATTAAATTGTAAGGTTAGGAAATTTCTTTTTGGAGCTGAGTTAAAAGAATTTGCCATTTTTATTTCTCAGGAAACGAAGGAAACTAACTCTTTAAAAACAATATGATTGCACAAAGTGTTTTTGAGTCAAACTATACCGAGTGACCAAATAAAAAAGGACGCTGCCTATATTTTACAATCTGTTAATCGCGCAGCTTTCGGAAAAATGTATTCAATGTAACAGTGGTAAAATTATCGCTGAAAATTATTTTCAAGTTCGTATTAAGATCACTAGGGGTGCAACCATTATAGTTAATAAGGGAAAAGGATTTTTTCCGTAATTTGTCCTTGCCCGATGATGTTGTACTGAAAATGTCTGCATTTGCTTCAAACTTTTTTTTTATTAAAGTGCTAATAAATCTGATTTGATCGAATAGAATTGAATAGAACCAAGTAGGATGCAAATATTTTCAATACAACTTTTTTCGGAAAATTACGGAAAAAATCATAGATCATGGTTGTTACGTGCTCTAGCGATCATCGTAGGAACTCTCACACTCATTTTCATTATAAATATTTTTCCCCAAAACTTTGGGATTAACGGTTTCTGAGATATAGCCAGCGTCCTCTCTTATTTTGCCACCCGGTAGAATTTAAGCGACAGTTAATTTAAAATTGAAGATGTATTTGTATATTTTACATCTATCTCAATATTTTATTGCAGGGAGACTCTGGGAGCCCGTACGTTATAAATGGAACTCAATATGGTGTAGTTTCATGGTCATATAAACCATGTGGTATCGTTCCAGGGACCTACAGTCGCATTACCAATCCTGAATACCGTGAATGGATAAGAAATGTTACCGGTATTTAAATATTATAAATGTCAAAATAAAATAAAATAGTCCATAACTCATACATCTTTTGATTCACTATGTATAAAGTAGCTTGTAAGCGATATTAAACATTAAATTTTGCAAGTAACTCGATTTAACCGAGGGTCAAAAAATAATTTTTTTGGTCTGGTTACAATGACTTTTATTTATCGTATTCCAGATAAAATAGAGGTGGTATTGTAGTAGGCTAAACATAGTATTCTGCTTGATTTCAACCAAAATTAGTATTTGGGGATATTCAAATTTGAAATTATAATATATCGCTGCTCATAATGCTTATTATAAATGTCTGCCTAAAAAATCATACTTCCCTTACATTGGAAAAGAGCATAAGTAATTCCGACTTCTAAAATAAAAAATCCCTCAGAATTGAACCAACTTAGACTAAAATCAATATTACTTGTTTTATTTAAAATATTAAAAATATTATTAGATTCACAAATTTAAAAATTTTCTAAATAAAAATCAAGTAATATTAAGAAAACAGTCTGGATTTAGGTGAAATATGCGTAGCATGCCGAACGATCTGTTTATGTTTGGCATCCCGATTCTGCATGTTTCCCACATTTTACGCACAATACTGGAATGACCCCAATTAATTGTATTTGAACTATCAAGTTTTCCATCCTAATGAAATTTAAAATCGACGTCAATCTGGCAACATTGCATCACATGTTTGGATTTAAATCGTATGCAACCAACCATGCATGCCTGCTTAAAACAGTATAAAACGACAAGACAGCGGCTTTTTTACTTTTTATGGAAAATTCGTATTTATCCGCCGTTATTTAGGTAAATTTTGTTAGAAAAATCATTAAATACTGTGTAGTGTTTGTGTATTTTAATATAAATACCCGAAATTTAAAGGTAGTGGTCGAAAAATACAAGCTATGTAAGTGAAAATAATCTTTTTTATTCGAAAAAACCACGCAAGATCGGCGAAAATTGACAACATATGTATGTAAAAAATCATCGAAAAATTCGGAAAATTGTGTGTTTCCATCTTTTCCAAGATTTACTCTTTCTATTTCAGCAATAAAATATGGCGGGTCTCCATTTAAAAAAAAAGTATTAAATTACTTTGAAGGTCAGTCTCAAAGTTAATATCAAGGTCACCATAAGATAGGCAGTTTGACTGTAGTGCTCAAGATGTTGTAGTTATGAATCATAATAATGATGAAGAGAGTATCTTAGATCACAGAAGACCATGTAGTTTGCCATAACAACATAAATTGGTTATGATCGTTGCTGAAGTAAGATAAAGTTTAAAAAAATAAATTATACCTACAGAAAACTAGACGTCCCCACCATATTTTCACGCTCAATTTTGCGTTAGGAAGACATAGGAAGTCGGCACTTTGGTTTTCAGAGATTAATTTCTAAACTGTCTCTGCGGCGCACTAACGAGCATTTGGCCTCAAAAACCGGACAAAATTAATAATGTCGTTGTTTTTGACTTTAGACGTGTCAAAATCAGTATCCTGGGATTTTTGAGGGCGCTACGTTGATTTCTGGCATTATTTTACTAAGCGGGTGAAGGGGGGCTGACTTAGAGTGGGGAGGGGGAGAGCAGTAATATTAAAAAAACGTAATGGTTATCGTTTTATATGTTTTTAGGTGCTCCAATTTCATTTCTGGCATTACTTTACCAATCGGGTGAAGGGGCGCTGACTTAGGGTGGAGAGGGGGAGGGGAGTAATATTAGAAAAAAAACGTAATGTGTATCGTTTTTTATTTTATTTTTTTGAGGTGCTCCGATTTCATTTCTGGCATTATTTTACCAATCGGGTGAAGGGGCGCTGACTTAGGGTAGAGAGGGGGAGGGGAGTAATATTAAAAAAACGTAATGGGTATCATTTTATATGCTGACTTAGGATAATTGTACGTTTTCCCATAAAAAATCTATCTCAAGATAAAAATAAAGTCTCTTTACTATGTGATCAAGTAGGTCCTGAAGCACAACTTCAACACTCGTCTCCGTAACTCGGATTGACTCTGGTTTTGGATAGCAGAGTTTCTTTGCTTCTCTAATTAGAGTATACCAAGGAAATATACCCTTATTGGAATCGTATAACAACTCCCACTGCCTCGTTGTAAAGTCACCTTCAACAAAGATTTGCATAGCTTGTTCAGGTGTGTAATTTTTTACTTTCGCTTTCTGAGCAGTATTTATTACCTTCCTGTAAAGTTTGGCTCTTGTTGGTATTGAAGTTGCATCTATTATAAGTTTAGAGGCCGCGGCATTTCCAGACATCCGTTGACGTAGGCTGGCTGTATAGGTAAGCTCGTTTACTACGATCATGTAATTCTTGGAAATGCTTCCTTGGGCGTCCCGTAGAATTCGTGACCCAGTTATGTACTGGTATTGATGTATTAAACCATTTCTCGTTTTTTTTTTCAAAAATCTTTCTTCAATATAGTTAGATGATATCCATCTTTTTTTTTCAAATCACTATTAAAATGTTTTAAATCGTGACTTAAGGTATGATACTCGTTTTGGAGACATTTCATCATTTCGCAAAGCTTATGTTCCATAAACGATACCTTATCTTCAAGTGTGTTGGATGTGCTTTGTTTTAAAAGCATGTATATCGTTTTACGATATACCTCAATAACATTTGACGTAAAATTTGTACCTATAATTTCGATGATTACTTGTCTAGTTTGCGTTTCTTCTTTTTGTCCGGTTTTTGAGGCCAAATGCTCGTTAGTGCGGCGTGTGTATTTCGCCTTATCTGAACAAGCTTTAAAGAGCAGAGGGACACTATGTAACTTAGACAGATGCCTCGGAGTATACCTGCTAATTCGTCTGACCCAAATTTAGCCTGTCATGTCATGTCAAATGCCTTTTTAAAATTTATAAAGCATGCATATATATTTTAATTTACATCGAAGCATCTTTGTATTAGTATATGTACCAAAAACAGCGCATCTCTAGTACTCATCTTATTTTCCTAGTTGTGTATCACTAATTTCAAGGTTTAATTCTTAAATATCTGGTTATAAATAATTCTTAAAAATGCTCTTCAGGTGTGACTCATTATTTCAATGACTCGATGTTGTGAGCACTTTAAATATATTTTTTTTTTTGAAATTCATTAAATATAATTTTTATAAAAAAAATTGAACCGACTTCTAAAAGTGTCCTAAAAATGAAAGATAACTATAAATATCTATATAGAATTGAAATTTTTGAAGTCGACGCCAAACTAATACCTGACAAAATGGGATTCGCATAAACAGATTAACACTACTTTATTTGTAATTGCTTTCTTACCATAATTTGTATATAATAGTAGTTATTGTTTCATTGAGAGATAACTTGGCGCCGACTTCAAAAATTTAAATTTCATATAGAAATTCATAGTTATTTTTCACGTTTTAGCGCACTTTTAGAAGTCGATTCAATTTTTTTTATAAATTATTTGAACAAAGTACTAATCGAGATTAGTGTACCTCGCAATGACTACAAGGTGGCAAAAAAGTATCCATTTTATCCAAAGTTGTAATCACCCTAACATGAACCACTAAAAATTCTTTGATTCTTAGAGTTCTTCAAATACCAGTGAAATTGTATCAAACAAATCTTTAGCCAGTCATAGTAAATCCACTATCTTAAATTTTAAATTCATTGTAGATTGATAATATAGGCGCCAAAAACCTTCTAATATCGACATTTAAAGAACTTAAGACGTAAATTTCTTGGCTCGGAATATTTCATACTGCATATTGAGTTTTTATACGCTCCAAGAACCACGCAATATCAATTTTAGGCAAAATCGGAAAACGAAAAATTTTCAGTCCTTCATATTGTATCTTGTCAACCTAATGTAAAAAATTAACATTATATGGATTGGAGAAAATCGAAAAATGTATAATTTTTAGGATGCCATGTTGAATCTGCCAGATTGAGTTCTTCAAAAAATATTTTAAATTCGTAGTTAACACTAACAAAAAAAAACCCAATACTGATTTTAGACAAAATCGAGAGATGTAGAATCTTTAATTCGCCATCTTGGATCCGCCATATTTAATTTTTTTTTAAATAATGTCAGATTCGTAATGTGCAATCCCAAAAACTCCCCCATATCAATTTTAAAAAAATCGGACAAAATTTATTTTTTATCCCCCATATTGGATACGCCATATTGAATTTTTTAAAAATATATCAGATTCATTATGTACGACCCCGAAAACTCTCCCATACCAATTTTGGAGAAAATCGAACAAAATTGATGTTTTCCTCCGCCATATTGGATCCGCTATATTGAGTTTTTTAAAAATATTTTGGATTCGTTATGTGCGACCCCGAAAACTCCTCCACACCAATTTTGGAATAAAATGGACAAAATTAAATTTTCTTGTCCGCCATATTGTATTTTCTAAAATAATTTTAAATTCGTCGGGTACAACCCCAAAAATTTTCCCATTCCAATTTTGGAGAAAATCCGACAAAATTAATTTTTTTGGCTGCCATATTGTCAGCGCCGTCTTGGATTTTACTACACCAATTTCGTCAAACACCGCAGCAACTTCCTGAACATAACGTAAATAATTTCATTCAAATCGGTGCCGCCGTTCCAGAATAATCGGTGTACATACATAAAAAAACATATATTGTCGACGAATTGAGAATCTCCTTCTTTTAGAAGTCGGTTAATAAAAAAATTACTATTATAGTTCAGTTTTTTTCTGCTCTAAAAAGTTCTGAAAAAACTGTATTATAGATCTCTAAGTTCCTTTTTGTTTCTAATTCCATTTAACTGTAAAGATTTTGTCTGTCCTTTATCAATTGTTATATTTGGGATCCTATAAAGATTCCTTTCTTTAACGTTTTCATAGTAAAATAAGTTCATAAAGTTTTTCGTTATTCCTTACTATATATTCCGAGGCGGAACAATATGGAGGTAAATGATATATATATGCTGTGTTTATTTCTGTTATTACTGTTTAAAATATTTTTAAACTACCCAGGAAAAATTCGAAAAAAAATACAAATTAATAAGATTTGTTTAAGAGCATTAGCATGATTTTAAAGTTTTTATTCAATCTTCAAACTGGAAAATGATTAGATAATTTTTTTCAAGTGCCTCACACTATTTAAAAGGTTTACTCAGTAATACTGGATATTATACAGTTTCAAAATGGCTAGATGTTTATATCTTCACGTAGTTCTGACAATATTTGTCACATTTCAACATCAAGGTAAGTGAAATTTTATTTGTTTAAAAAGATTATGTTAACGAAAAAAATTCTTCGCATTATCGAAACTTTATAATACCGAATTCCTATTATTTAAAACTGAATAACCTATGAAAAATGAAGAGTTAGAATATAGAAAGTTGAACCGTTTGTCACAATTGACAGAGAAAGACACGAGTCCAGATTGAAATTTTTGATTAAAACAAATTAACATTCGAATTCGAATTTCTCCGAAACTGGTATAAAGCGGCTTGCGAAGTCACAAATAATAAATCTTCGGTTTTCGGAGACGTAGATTATAGATCTTCAATTATTTCTAAGTCCGTTGTAAGATTATTATACAAAGTTATGTATGTATGTATGTTTTAACGGCTACCCTCAAACTGCTACATTTCAAAATGAAATGGATTAGACCTCAGTAACTAGGACATGATGTTCAGAATGTCACACCGACTATTGGTCAGTATATCCCATGAATTAGGGGAGGAGGGCGGGGCTTTAACAATATCAACATCTATGAAAGCATTAATTTGGAATTGAAACTTTTAATACTATAGAACCTTACTATTGATGTAAAAATTTAGCAAAATGGAGCATAAATTAGACAAAATCACATTGATTGTCGTCAGAGTTGATGAAATTAGAAGATAATGGTCTACTGTATTTTCAATAAATTTTCGAAAAGTATAGGTTCCAGACTGTTTTCGTAGTACGTCGCTGTCTCTATCTGCAAAAGTTTTCAACTTTCTTTCATTGTATACCAACGTGGCAAGACCTTGACATCTTCTCGTTAAATGCTGGATTGTCTTTAATGTTCGATAACTATATTTTAAATAGATAATCACTGGAATTAGCTTGTCTTGGATACCCATTAAGAAAACTTCGGATTCTGAAAATATTTGGATGGATTTTATATAGTTGTTCGACACAAATTTGTCGAAATATTCCTAGAATACCTTACTTGGGTAGCCTAACTTGAAGCTTTTTTTGGTATATAAGGTGATGATAAACGAGTTCATCTTACCTCAGCCAGTATGATTGTAAGCTTGCCATTTATTGGCCCTACTTCCTACTCATTTCCATATATCCTGGTCTTTTGTGGTATCTTAGCAGCACTGTCTGTTTGGTAGGGCTACGGAGATGATGTTTCCATTCATCTGTCAAGCGGATTTCGACTTTCCTTTGTAGCTATTCTATGTCCGTTATGCTTCATTTGACAATTCCAAAAGAGTGACTGAGCGTAGAGTACGCATTGATGTTGAATACATTAAATATATTTTTTTCTTGTTGAGTTTGTCCGTAGTATATGCCTCACTCGTTGGTTCAGGTTATTTTTTTCCTCTTTTTCTACTGATTGAGAGTCCATCCTGCTCTACCTCACAACTTCGAAAAAATAACTGCATGCTTATGTGTTGAATGTCTAAAACAGATTGTTTAGGTTGGTTCGCAATACCTGTTTTACCCGTTTTATGAACTACCGGTTGTATACTTCCTGTAGTTATAATTAGGATAAGTCATTTATCAAGACCGAATAATATTTCTGTATCCCCGGAAAAGTCATCTACAATTTTGAGTCATTTTTCCTGCTGATTTCTGGTGGTAGCCAACAGAATTTTAGATAATGCATATTCATAAAATGATTGTCTTACTATCTCTTCCTAATTGTTTCTAATATTGACGTTGTATCTGGTGGTTCTGGTGTATTTTTTTCCTGAATTGCAATGATGTTCTTGCGCGCGCAGTGTAGATAGATATGTCGTGTCAAGCAGGATGTGATCAACCTGTACAGCGTGGGAAGACTGTTCAATATATTATTGGATCTTATATATTACGCTGACTGTTTGGAAAGACATACATGACCTCTTGTATCGGAAACAATGGCATTTTCTGTAGATCAAGCCTACTCCAGAACTTTAAAACCAATAGTTCTGGACATGGTAAGGATCCGGGGATTTCCTTAAAAAATGTCAAAAATATTGATCATACAAGATTATGATTCATTTTATGAGCTGCTTCCGTCGACGTTAGCAAAAAGTAATATTCATATACAATCGAATAGTAAAAATGAATTGTATGGATAAATAAAGGTGTGGTTGCGTTTTTCACCGACACCAACTTTCTTGAACAATTATTTATTCATTTTTGTTTCCTGAGCTTGGGTGCCTCACACGCCACAAAATATAGTTTTAACTTTAAACAATGGTACAACATAATAAAAAAAGACTTAATTATTAATTTGTATCAAAATATTTAGCAAGCATAAGGAAAAAAACAATAGTTAATCTTTTGTCTGCTAAACAGATGTAAGATTGCAATGTAGCAAAATTTTGAAGGTGCAGAAATGATAATAGAAGGATAATATAGATAACTAATAAGTTTTTTAAAGATGTTGCAGGGTCGCCTCTTAAAATAGTTAATGGAACCACAGCTGATGAAGGTGAATTTCCGTACATGGTAGGTATGCGTGTAAATGTTTTTTGTTAGACTTGTTTATTATGATCTATTCGAATAAGTAGAACGCATTTTCTATAAGTTTTTAGTAAAGTTAAGAACTGCCAAAAATATAGACATATATTATATGTAAGAATTGACTACCTTATCAAATTTAGAAAGTGCTAAGT
Organism: Diaprepes abbreviatus; assembly: GCA_034092305.1. Classification (NCBI taxonomy): domain Eukaryota; kingdom Metazoa; phylum Arthropoda; class Insecta; order Coleoptera; family Curculionidae; genus Diaprepes; species Diaprepes abbreviatus. The sequence continues at coordinate 4,788,871 of JASJET010000019.1, read as the reverse complement.
ATCACAATTTATAAATAAAGTGATTATTTGCTACTGAGATATGAGATCTTACTCAAATTATACTAAGAATTTCAGCTCTATAAATATCCAAGGGGAGGAAGGCATATTTCCAGCATTGTTACAGAATGGCTTGGAGGTTCAGTTTCCTTTCTTGATGAGGCTTTCTAGAAGCAGCATAGCGTTGAGCTATATATCAGTTATATGGATAGTAACGAGGGTAATTTATACACCAAAGGTGGGAAAAATAAAATTCACACCCAAATTGCTTAAACCAACCAGTTTTACTTCCTTTTTGTTAAAAAGTCTAAAAAATATTGGATGGGCACCTTAGTACATTGTCTGAGTGTTCATTAGTATGTACATAAACGAAGTAGCAACTGAACAATTGGGTGGCATAGATTGCCCAATCTGTCGCAGATAAGGAAGTTCCTATGGCTGCATATTTGGACATAACAGATGCATTTAACGCCTTATGAATCAATAAGTCATTTTGACTGATTGATTGAATGATACCGCAGTCTCGGGTTGAGAAGCCCTTACACTGCAGCCTACTGATGCCTGTTATATCTGTTTTACGACAACAGGTTGGTTGCTTTAATTAGGTTTAGCAGCCTGTTCACTATTTTGTCTTCTGAGTTTAAACTTTCTGGTTTTATTGATCCTGAAAACCATTCTGTGCAGCAGAGACATCACTCTAGAACTAAGAATGAGAATTTTAAGATGTCATGTATTTTCAGTGCTGCAGTATGGATTGGAAGGCTGGACACTAAAACAAGAACACATAAATAAACTGCAAGCGTTTGAAATGTGGTGTTATAGAAGGATGTTGAGAATATCTTGGACGGAGAGAAAAACAAACGTAAAAGTATTGCTAGCGATGGACAAAAACTATGAAATAATTAACAACATAAAAACAAAGAAACTGCAATATCTTGGACATATAATGAGAGGCCAGCGATACGAGTTGCTTAGATTGATCATGCAGGATAAAATAGAAGGAAGAAGAAATATCGGAAGAAGAAGAATTTCATGGTTGAGAAATTTGAGAGAATGGTTCAATTGTAGCTCAGTAGAACTTTTTCAAGTAGCGGCAAATAGAATGAGAGTGGCAATGATGATATCCAACCTCCGATAGGAGATGGCACCTGAAGAAGAAGAAGAGGTGTCTCTAGTACGTTAGAGCTTTGCATTCGAAGATGATGTGTGAGACAGTTCGTCATCTTTTTGCTGTGTCTTTGGTCTGCAATGAAGTTCCAGTGGGCCTATTGTTGATGGTTTTTCTACCAGGATAATCATCCATGAATCGTAGTCTTAATAATGTCAAATACTGGTTCCGATCTAATAAATGTGATCCTTGTTTTGTAATTTGGTCCGCTTTTTATTGTCCTGGTACCTACGCAAGAATAACTTTGTTGTGTTTTGCCAAAGCGATAAGGTTTTGAAAATAATCCTAGACCTGTTTTGACGTCAACTGATGTCATACAAGCGCTGTTAGCGTTACCTGGCTATCGGAGAAAATGAGAAACTTTCGTCGGATTTTCTTGAAGACAGGAATTAATTGCATGTACTTCGGCCTGGAATACCGTGGTGATTAGCCCAGTGCGTCACTTATATTGAGTCTGGATGTGGTTCCGTGTATTGCAGCTCCTGCATCAGTAGTCACTTTTGGATCTATCTGTAAACCAAATGAGGCTTCTCGGCTGACTCAGTCTGAATCGTGTAGGGTCTGTCAAAGTTACAGGCTCTTAGCGTAATGTTACTGCTCATCTTCAATAATAATTGTGTCACCATACCTTTCCAATAAGTCACAGAGGAGTCTGGATTCAAGCAATGCTCAAAAATAAAATTACAATCACCTTTCTTTAGGGAGAAGGACACCAAAAAGCTCTCATGGATTGAGTAGTCCCTAATCAATATAAATCAATTAATCAATCTCTTCAGGGAAAAAGGTCGCAATTAGGGCAGCCGGGGGAAGAATGTAAGGTAGATATCTCAATGCCGATTCACACCACTACCTACAGCAAGTCCAGGGCGTAGTCAACATTTTAATCTCTTTGCTCAACCGACAACCAAAGAAAAGAAAAAGAACTAAAATATATCTGAAGAGCTGTGAAACTAAATAACCACATTCTATAAAGCTTTAAATTAACTAACCTGAAAATCCACTTAGGAATTATAATTATCTACCGACAACAGACAAAGATGATAAGACAACATCATTAATTTCGAATTCATTTTAATAACTGAAATCCTAAATAAAATATTTCAAAATGAGACTAATTCTTGAAATAATTGAAACTGAAGAAGAAACGGCGCTATGAGAATAAAACAGATGAATTCAAACCCTCTCCCATCTACAACATCCTCCACACTACTATACCGACACGACACTTAATGCCAAATTAACATAACCATTGGTTATTGACGAAGAACATCTCCTCCGTAAGTTTATCTTGAGTATCCACAGAAGATGAAAAATGAAATTTTGGCGAAAAATATGTCAGTTTCTACAAAAAACCGTTCTACGAATGAATTCTTTTTTCAATTAAATTTTTTAAAGTTAACTTTTTAAGGGTTTTAGAAATCAATTTTGCAAAAGAAGCAAGAAAAACTGCTTCGCAGGATCAGTCTAATTTTGTTCTAATTTTATGGTTTAGTGCTTCTGTTTTAATATTAGTAATAATTTATAAGAAAATAATGAAATTATAGAAAATATCAATTCTAGGTGCAATTGCGGCAAGGTGAATTTTTTTCATGTGGAGGGGGCATAATAGGACCAGAATGGATTTTAACAGCCGGTCACTGTGTTGAAGAACCCGCCGATGTGTAAGTTATTGTTCTGAGTTATGGTTACTATAGTTTTGAATTCTATTCTAAAAAAATATAATATCTTATAGCCTCATAATACTATGGCATATGACGATATTTGGCAAACTATCTTTTTAAATTTTATTTAGATTTTTCTCCCTAAGACCTGAAAGAAAATCTTCATTTAATCTTTAAATTCATGGTTTTTTTACAGTTTGAAAAAATAATATCTGCACTGTGATTAAATAAGCAAAGCTAGGAGATCCATGAATTAGCTAACATAGATTTTTCTAGTATTTCAGGGATATTTAAAATATATTAATTTTTCGTTCTTCGCAGACATAAGCGATGTCTATCCTTTGAAATACATCTTTGACATGTTTTTTGAATATTACCACATCGCTCATGTGAAGTTCTTGTTCTAAATATACACCCTATATATAAATTTTACTTTTTTATTTTTAATTTCAAAAATGTAACTTGAAGCAAAGTAGAAATATCGTTTGTTATCAAATATATTCATGTAATCTCATTTCGCGTTTTAGTGGTACAATAGTATATGGCACAAATAAGTTATATGATTTTGGTAGTGGTTTTCCCAATACTTCCATTAAAGTAAAACAAATGTTTCTACATCCGAAATTTCAATACTATCCTGATGACCTCCCTATATATGATGTTGGGCTTTTGCAGGTAACTATTTAATTTCTGTATATATATATATATATATATATATATATATATATATATATATATATATATATATATTATGTTTTCCAGATTCTTGAACCATAGAATATATTTTTTTTTCACTTTGTCTTTTCTTGGGTTTAGGTTCTTTGTCCATACTTAACAAATAATATATTAGATAGGTTCTTATTGTTAGAATAGAAAAAATTTGAGGAATTGAATGGAAGATTTAAAAGAAAACACCAAAAAAAAACAAATTAATTAAAAAGTTCGAGACCTATAACGAAACAAACAATGACAAGTTGAAATGCATTGAAAATATATCAAATACCCTCATACCATCTGAAGTTACCGAAGTTTTCTTTATGGTCCAAATTTTTCATTAGACGTTACAAATGAAAAATATATTCCAATAATGGAATATATAGCCTTCATTGAATCTGCTATTAGCAATGATCCAGATGACAAGAAGGACAAATTAGAGCTGAAGTAACTAATATTATAACTAGTCATAAAATCAAAATAAAACACAAAACAATAAAAAAGTAATAGTCTCCAAAAAAATTTACAAAAAAAATTGAATCGACCAAAAAAAAATCCTCAAAAAATTGTTTTAAAGCCTGATAAAAGCAATAAAACGATAATGATGGACAAAATAGATTATGAGACTAAAATGAACAACTTACTAAAGGACAATAATACATATAAAAATATTAAGGGTGGCCCAACTAACTTATATCAAAAGAAAAATAATACTTCATAAAAATATACTAATTGCAAAAGAACTAACTGAAAAAGATGCAAAAGGACTAACCATTCATAATACCATTTCACCAAAAATATATGGTCTATCAAAATTACATAAACATGATATATCACTAAGACCTATTGTTTCTTGTGTACAATCGCCATTCTATCGTTTATCAAAATTCTTACAGGATTGCATTTCAAATATTACATAAAAAAACGATTTTTTTATTAAAGATTCATTCGCCCTTAGAAAAACTCATTGATACAGTAAACCTACCCGAAAATTACAGGCTTATTTCGCTAGATATTATATTTTTGTATACAAATATACCAAATTAACTTGTTCACATTATTTTAGCAGAAAAATGGGAAATTTTAAAGAAATATACATCACTATCAAAAAATAATTTTATGGATGCTGTTGATTTAGTTCTAAATACAAATTACTTTCAATACGAAAACACCTTTTACAAACAACTTGTTGAGTGTACTATGGGATCAACAATATCATCTACCATTGGTCAATCAATATAATTCTCCAAGAGTTTGACAGTTTCAATGAAAAATTACAAATCAAGTCCGAAATAGAAAATAATAATAAAATAAATTTTCTGGATATGACACTTGGAACGCAGAAAAAACAAAATTTTGACTGAATGGTACATCAAATCAACTTGGTCGGGTAGATATCTAAACTGTTTCTCTAATCACTCAAAACTCAAAAAAATAGTGTTATAATCGCACAAATTGTCCGAAAAAATATATAGGCATGACGAGCCAGATTGAATGGCCATATATGTACGAACAACGCCTCAACAGCGTTAAACAAACACATACAGGACGAACAACATACCTTTGATTACAACAGTATCATAATAAAGAACAAAGACATGAATTACAAAAAATTACAGATAAAGGAAGTGTTAACGACAGAACGAATATAGGCAATTTGAGCCACATTTACATCAGCCTTATTTAAACAAAAATATTAAGAATTCGATCCTGTTAATAAACATCAAAAATTGAATATCCTCTTAAATATAAAATAAATAAAATTCGCATTCCATGTACTTGAACAGACGACGTCCGAAGGAAAAGTGGCACTTCATTAATAATTAATAAACAAAATGTTCAAGGTGCTTACTGGTAAAATTAAATATATTTTAAAAATTTGAATAGTGTTTGAAAGTGTTGTTTGTTTTTTAAATTAGAGACATGTTCTTTTATGCATTTATTTAATTATAAAAAATATTTTGGTAAATGAATAAAACATTTTCGAAAATGCCTTAAATAGAGGTCGAAACGTCCAATTATTTAGATTTTTTGTTGAATAAAGAACCTAATCTCAAGAAAAGATAAAAAAAGAATATATATATATATATATATATATATATATATATATATATATATATATATATATATATATATATATATATATAAATATATATAAAATATTTATTATTTATTTCTTGGACCTTTAATAGAATATTTTTTATATGTTTCGTTTCTCTTGGGATTATGGTCCGTTAAAAAAAAAGGATGAAAGTGGAATAGTGGTGTTATATTTTCTATATTTTACGTTTTATAAAAGATTAACGTTTCGGTAATCTATTTTACCTTAGTCAGAATATACAGTGTGTAGTTTGAAACAAAAATTCACGAAAAAACACTGCATATACTCTATGTAAAATAATTTAATATGAGAATGAGAAATGAGAAATGTAGACTCCGTAACATAACAGAATAAAGATCACCACATGTGTCATCTTGAAATTAGAGTAGTACTGATTTTTAGGAGGTTGAGACCCTTGGACTGACAGTTACGTTATGTTTCTTGAACGTATTTGGAGTTTTTCAGAGAGTGTCGGAATATATGGAAGTGATACGTATTTTTCGTTTTTCTATTTTATTTTAGTGTTTGATGGGTTTTCGTTATAAAATTTATGATCTTTTTTAAAGATATTATTTATTAGGTTTTTGGGATAGCTGTTCACTTCTATCAGAACTAATGTATTTTAAGATGACACACGTGGTCATCTTTATTGTGTTATTTTACAAAATCCACATTTCCAATATAATATAATTTTATATACGCATATAATTTTTAATTTATTTGACTGTACTGCAGGGGCGGATCCAGCCTCTCTCTTTGGGGGGGGCGGTGATATCGCAAAAGTACAGTATGCAAGAAAAACAAGTTTTCAACGGAGGGGGGGGGGGTGCAAGCAGCATATACATTCCTAATATAAAAGGCAGAATGGAATCTATTTTCTTCAACTCAAAGCTCTTGAGAGGGGGGGGCGATCGCAAATATACACATTCCTATACTCTATTCAAGAACTAGAGAGAGCAATAAAACTATTACCAAAACCTCCAACGTACCTGCTCCAGTGCCGCTGGTAACTGACAACTGCCGTAAATCTAATTATATTTCATTATATTTAAATATATTTTATAAATTTACTGCAACATAAAAATTCTGATAGTTTAATTTAATTTCTGTCAGTGAGCAAAGTACACCTTACAGTTTGTTCTTAGTGATTTATCTTGTTTGCCCTTGTTTTTATATATTATTTGAGATTAGTGAAATACCCAAAAAATATGGCTTTCACTTCTATATTTATTCCAAAATCGTTGAACCAGGGCATTTTTCCTCAACGAAAAACTTATTAAGATGAATGTTTATGGTGCCTTAAGATATCAATATCTAGATAATAATGTTAAAAGCTCTGTTGAGATGTGTTCCAACATGACAGGAGTTGGAAAATCTACTATGTACCGAATACTGAAGGAGAAAAAACGACTGGAATTGTTAGTACTCCCAAGCCACATTCGATCACAGGCAGATGAAAAACCTCGTTGGAAGAAGAAATGAAAACTGCAATTACAGGGGTTGTATATACATTTTATTATGAAAAGCAGATCCCAACCATCTACAAAATTCTAACTAAAATCAATGAAGATCGCGATTTACCTGAAATTAAAAGAACTGATCTCTGGAAATTGCTCAGAGAACTTAATTTTTGCTAGGGAAAACCAGATAGAAAATCTGTTCCTATAGATCCTTCGGAAACTGTCCGTTGGAGAAGTAAATATCTCTCTCAAGTAAAAGGTAGAGTTGCTAGAAATAACACAATTAACAAAATTAGTTGTTTAACTAAAATTTTGAAAGATTTTTTTGGATAAAGTTACTGCGAAAAATTGGGGAAACTCCATATAATAAAAGAATAAAACAAAATGTGAGAACTCGATCTCATGATCGGTGAGATAGAGAGACCAATTATAATTAATTTGAGCGAAGATAGTTTCACTGACTTTGATTAGGAATTAGAAACGTAATGTTTACTAGTGTAAACACAATTTATTATTTAAATTTTTGTTTTGTTGTATTTTATTGTTTAATGTTGTTTATATGTTTTTTTATATATTTTTATTTTAGTGTGTCCCACTCTTTAATTTTATATATATTTAATTCTAATTAGCTGTAAGTTTTTTATTATTTTATTATTGTATTTGTGTCTTTTTCTTAAGCGTGTAGAATTAACATGTTTATCTTATTTTTTGGGGCTATCGTATTTCCATATAATAAAGTAAATTAAATTAAGATATCAGTACAATAGAAATAAAAATAAGTAGGTCTAATATTAATTACAACATAAAAAAAGTAATTACATTTGAATCCCTTTTTAGTGTTTAATTGTAATTCTGCATTTGGTTTAAGAAATAAATAAACTGAAACGTCAAATACCCTAAAAATGTTTTTAATTAATAATAAAATAACCGATAGCCCCAAAAATATTTTAATAATATATGGAAGAATTTATTTTTTTATATATGTTTACCTTTTTGTATTTTTGACAATGGATATTTTGTAAGTATTTAAATTATAACTTCGAATTTTTTGTAAGAATAAGGCTACGTTTTAGTCCATTATTATAGACCGGTAATTTTGATTATAAAATTTCTAACCCATTCCTATGAAAAATATATGTGTTCAACAGATTTTGCTAAAGACACCGGACTAAAGAACACAAGTAGTTTGCGAAGAGAAATAGGGTAAAAAATGATTTATTACTCTCTCTAGTTCTTAAATAAACTGTAGTATAACAGGAAAAATCGGGTGCATTTTCCTAAACTCAAAGCTCTTGGGGGGGGCGATCGCCCCCACCGCCCCCCCCTTGGATCCGCGCCTGCTGTACTGTAGTGTAATAAAAATCAATACTTTTAGCTTGAAAAACCAATTCCGTATGGTGACAAGGCACAACCAATTAAATTAGCAGAAGCTAATGCAACTATTCCATTTGGTGCTCAAGGAGTTTTAAGTGGATGGGGAGTAAATATAACTTGGGGACACCCTCCTCCATATTTACAAAAAATTTACCTTAACCTCCTGACGGATGATGAGTGCATAAATAAAATTAATGGTTACAGTGGAAAAGAGAGTTTTAATCCTCTTCATGATTTTTGTAGTGATGATTACTATAATGGAGAATGCTATGTAAGTATTCTGTATGAAATAGAACTGAATTAAAAGTATTTTCCCAAATTTCCGTTCAGCAAGGGTGAAGTTACTTGAATGCGTAAGAGTATATTGAATTCTTCCTTACATTTTCTTAACTGAGATTAACGAGAACCTAAAACTAAAATATGTAAATATGAGAAGGCAAAATAAAGCAACAAGTTAAGGTAAGAGGACAAGACAAGACGACAAGACAACCCTAAGATAAATCAGAAAATGGTATTAAGATAGCACTTTTTTAAATAAAACACACTTCTAAAAGAACCTCGGCGTCCTAAAAAGGGAGGTTTCAAGAGTACATTTTTACTGCTTTGAAGACAAACATGAAAATTGCCGAATTATTGTCTTTTGTCAACTCCTTCCCCGCTACAATTTTGACATTTTCGGATCATGTGTTTACCTTTTGCATTCATTCACTTAGTTTATCAATCTAGGTGCATTTAGAATTAGGTAGGGTTCACACTTTCGCGACAGAACCCACTTGATAAACTATGAGTCGCACCTATTCATGTTTACAAAAGGGAAATATTTTTTTCAGTTACTAAAAAACTATTGCACTAGTATGCGGGAATGTAAAAATGCTACAATATCACAAGGTATTTGTTTATTTTACATATATTTTTACCTTATATTGTAGGGAGACTCTGGGAGTCCATATGTTATAGATGGAATTCAATATGGTATAGTTTCATGGTCATTCAAACCATGTGGTATCGTTCCAGGTACCTACAGTCGCATTACCAATCCTGAATACCGTGAATGGATAAGAAATGTTACCGGTATTTAAATAAGTATTATAAGTATCGCAATAAAATAAAGCAGTCCATAATCATAAATCTTTTTTATTTTTCTATTTTTAATCGACTTCAAAAAAAGGAGGTTAATAATTCGATGTGTATTATATATATATATATATATATATATATATATATATATATATATATATATATATATATATATATATAAGGTGATTCAAAAGACCCGGTGCGGCAGAATATTTTCTTAGCAAAGATTTTAGAAAAATGTGTTGGACAAAAGTTGTGGGAAATTGATGGTGACCTTAAAGTTGATCTTGACCTTCTCCGTAAAGGTCAATCGAAGGTCATAATGACTTTTCCAAATAGTAACCATAATTTTTTATTACAAAAATAGAAAGGGGGAAAAATTTCCTAATCAACGATATGAAGAAAATAGGGAGTCAAATCACATCTAGAGGTCATTTAAAGGCCTACAAAAATTATGGGCCACAACAACCAACTGATTTTCAGTTTTCCCAGACTTACACCTTAAACATGTCAGTTATACGAGGTTATGTGTATTGATGAACATCTATTTTTTTTCCGTTTTTTCATTTTGAAATAAAGTGTAGGACTCATTGCTATATGCGGCTTATAATAAAAATAGGTTATATATATATATATATATATATATATATATATATATATATATATATATATATATACATATATATATATATATATATATATATATATATATATATATATATATATATATATATATATATATATATACATACATATATATATATATATATATATATATATATATGTTATGTCGGATATTCTCACGGGTGTGATGTGTAATCGAAGGGTTTCGGGCATCCCGTGTATGGCGTCGCTCGTCGCTCGTATATATATATATATATACAGGTTTTTACGTCGTTGCCAGACCAATTTCACTTTACAGACCACCTTAGACCACCCAGAAACAATTATATTAGAAGCAAATAAATATGCGTTGTATGATTATTTTTATTCATGAAATCAATTACTATTGAGAGGGGTAGGCAAATTAAAAAAAAAAATTTTTCATATTATATTAGCCACGTTCATGAGCCAATTGCAACTTATCTCGAACTAAAGCCCAGTATATCAAATTTGTATCATTTTACCAGTGATTCAGACCCGCCAGTGTTGCCGTTTTTACGCCATGTAAAATATTAAACAGCAAAGAATAATGATATAAAATCTTTGTGTAGAAATATTCCTTTCTCTTTAAATCTGGTCATTTTGATTGGTATTTTTTACATTTGAGCATTTTATTTAAATTTTTAAATTGAAACTAACAGTTTCGCTAACTTTACCTTTGTAGAGAATACAATTCTGTATATAAAACTCACTTTGAAGAAATAAAAAATGCAGTCACTATTGCTCAGTATTTACTATCTCTTAATAAAAAAACAATTGATTTTAATACAATATATACTATAATTGAACGGAACCTTGCGGTCAAAAATACTGTATTCAAACGTTTGAGCAACAGTTGTATACATTAATTCAGCTGGTCAAATTTGATTAGTAATAAATTAAAAAATGTTATTACTCGTTTAGGCGCTTTTCATACTGTTTGCTGTGCAATTTAATGCCTCAGCAAAATATGGGGAAGTTGTGGCATAAGAGATATGCTAGCCGAATTTAAAGTTTTTGCTGAAAATACCGTAGACAGAATTTTGGAGGGGTCGTTCGAGAATTAATTTTAATATATGATAGGCTAATGCAGTTATTGATATAACATTTTTTTGATCAACTAAAAAAATAATAAAATAGAAAATCTAGCGGTTCTGATAAAAAATATCGAAACATTTACAGCAGTTATTCAACTGGTACATATAAGAAATATGGTTTAGAAAAACTTTCTTTAGATAGACGTAATACATTTATGACATTATTTGACAAATATAGAAAAGAAGGAAGTGAAGAATCTGAAAATTTTCAATTTTGGTTTGAACCTTAAATTCAAATTTAGAGTTATTCGAGCCGATAGAGCCGATACGTTTCCACTCACTTATCTATGCTTCCTTTTTTCTTTATTTGCGATAAACCGAATTACGATGTGAGACTTTTTGTGCTTTGAAATTCTCCTTATGCTACCAACCGAAGCCAAAGAACAGTTTTTAAAGGAATACTTTAATGTTAATTTGACTAATGAGCATTTCGGGATTATTCCCAGATGTAACAACTGAAATGACAGTAATCAAGAATACAAAATCAGAGACTGGAATCACAGAAATGACTCAAAAAGAACCTGCTACTTCAAGATAACCTATGACTACAAATGTCTTAGGTAGTTATTCTGATACTGAATGGAAACGATGAATTACACCATTTTGATAATTGAATGATAAGTTAACCAATAAAATTATGAATGGATTATTACACAGATTTGATCGAGTAGATGAAATTCACTTGATTTATGATCGATAAGACAGCACAACGGTTAATCCAGAACAGTTGGAACGAATTCGGAGGTATGGAAATGATAGCGAAAACAAAGAATATATAATTATTGGCGGTCAATCTACATGAAACTTTAAAAAATTCTGCAGTAATGATACAAGTAAATCAAATTTAGTGGAATTTATTGAAAATTATATAAAAAAAACTATTCGGTTACCAATACAGAATAAGTTGATCATTTCTGGAGCATTTGAGCATATGTTATTATGGAAAATGATCAATATTTCGATGCATATTTCTTGTGTGATCATACAGAAGCAGATACCAAGATTGTATTTTATGCCTGTCAGTTACAAGAGCTGGATTCCGATAAAAAGTTTAAAATTATTGTTAAATCCCCAGACACAGATGTGTTTATCTTATCATGGATTCTTAAAGGAACTTCTTTTATGGTTTAATACTGGAAATGTTTTCTCGATTTATTCCCGTACATACTATTGCAAACGATATTGGAAAAATTCAGTGTGACAGTATTTTAATAATCAATGATGTGATAGATTAAGTTTCATATATGACGTTGGAAAAAAGAAGAACCTGCAGGTGATGGACTTAATACTTTGACAGTGTATTTATTAAAAATATGACTCTCAGAATAACTTTAAATACTGTTGTGAATGTATAAAAAAATTAAGATACAATATCGCGTTGAAAAAAAAAATATCTGATGAAAATTTGCCACCTTCTAAACCAGCCTTAGTTCGACATTATTTAAGAGCGAAATTGCAAACAAATGAATGAGATCAAGCAAAAAAAGTAATATTGTATCTCTTGATCCATTAACTCATAGTTGGAAACTTGGAAATAACTCTTTAGACTTTAATTATTTTGAAGCTTTGGACATGCTACAAAGATATGTCTGTTCATACACTGGAAAATGTACACAAAATTGTATTTGTGTATCCTCGAATTTAGAATGCTGCGCAGTATACGTACGTTTATCACAGAATTGTATGAATGTTAAACAACATTTTATGGAAGACGATGATTTTTACCCGACAAATCGGGTTATTGATGAAAATAATCATATTATTGGAGGTGAAAACAGTGAATAATATAAAATAGAGCGCTATCTTTAGACAATAAATAAAATAAGAGATTATATATTAGTTTCAATAAAGTAATATCATAGTAAATAAAAATCGTCCACTTGAAATAAAATAATTCAAAAGGTAAGAAAGTGAAATATGCCTTCATAGTGCGCGTCTGTACGGCTGCAACAACCATCTTGTGTGTACGCTCACGCAACACGTCTGAAACGGGTTACTTTTGAGTCCCACTTTCAGCGTCACAAACTTGCCCACATCAAAAAAATCTCTGTTGATGTTGAAGGTTCAAATTTCCAAAAATAACGAATTTCGTAATTTTTTTTGCCTAAAATTGCAAATCTATTGGCAAGGAAGCATTTTCCGAAAAGATAAAAAATATTTTGACGTGTTTTATTTAATAATAAATTTTAAATCTTTTTTAATTAAAAACATAAATTCAATATTTCAACCTCATATAAAAAGAATAATAATAACAGCCAAAAAAAACCAGCAGGAAATTGAATTCAAATCATCGGCGTGACATTTCAATGCTAAATAAAATTTTTATAAAAAAATTGAAGCGACTTCTAAAAGTGCGCTAAAAAGGGAAAAATACCTAGAAATTTTTATATGAAATTGAAATTTTTGAAGTCCGCGCCAAACTAATACCTGACCAAAAGTGATTCGCATAAACAGATTAAAAATACTTTATTTGGAATTGCTTTCTTCCATAATTTGTATATATTAGTTATTTATTTCATTTAGAAATAATTTGGCGTCATGTAAAAATGTATAGTTATTTTTCCCTTTTTAGCGCACTTTTAGAAGTCGGTTCAATTTTTTTATAAAAATTTTATTTTTTGATTTTTAGTTTTGAATTCATTATGATATTCATAAATTATTTGAACTAAGTGCTAATCGAGATTAGTGTACCTCGCAATGACTCCATTTTATCCAGAATTGTAAATCACCCTAAAATGAACCACTATAAATTCTTTGATTCTTAGAGTTCACCAAATACCAATGAAATTGTATCAAACAAATAATTAGTCTGTCATAATAAATCCACTATCTTAAATTTCAAATTAATTATAGATTGGTAATATTGGCCCTAAAATCTTCCAATATCGATATTTAAAGAATTTGAGACGTAAATTTCTTAGCCCGATATATTTTATATTGCATATTGAGTTTGTACACACCCCAAGAACAAAGCAATATTAGTTCTTGATAAAACCGGAAATTGTATAATTTTTAGTCCTTCATATTGTATCTTATCAACCTAATAGTTGTAAAAAATTAATTTCATATTAGTAATACACCACCCCCCAACGCCCTAATATCAAATCTGAAAAAATGTGAATAAGGTAAAATTTTCAACCCACCATATTGGAGCCGCCATATTGAATTTCAAAAAAATAATTTTAACGTTTTAATCTAATCTAAATCTAAACCCTTCAAAACCCCTTAGTACCAATTTTAGTTGAAATCCAGAAATTTAAAATTTTTAAACGGTCATATTGCATCTAACATATTAGATTTTCCTAAAATAATTTTATATTCGCTATTTATATCCTCAAAAACGATTTAGTTCCACATTTGAACAAAATCGAAAAATGTAAAATTTTTAGTTTGCCTTATTGAATTCTGAAAAAATACTATTAAATTCTTAATTTACACCCTCAAGAACCTTCTATATTAATTTTGGAGAAAGTCGAAAAATGTAAAAATTTTAGGACACTATATTGAATCCGTCAGATTGAGTTGTTCAAAAAATATTTTAAATTCGTAATTAACACTAACAAAATCCACCAATACTGCCTTTAGACCAAATCGAGAGATGTAGAATCTTTAATCCGCCATCTTAGATCCGCCATATTTATTTTTTTAAAATAATATCAGATTCGTAATGTGCTATCCCTAAAACTCCCTCATATCAATTTTGAGAAAAATCGGACAAAATTAATTTTTTATCCACAATATTGGATACGCCATATCGCATTTTTTAAAAATAATTTTGGATTCGTCATGTACGACTCCGAAAACTCCCACGTACCAACTTTGGAGAATATCGGACAAAATTGATTTTTAGTCCGCCATATTGGATCCGCCATATAGAATTTTAAAAAAATATTTTAAATTCGTTATATGCGACTTCGAAAACTCCCCCGTACCAATTTTGGAAAAAATCGGACAAAATAAAATTTTTTGGTCCGCCATATTGAATCCGCTATATTGAATTTTTTAAAAATAATCTCAGATTCGTTATGTGAGACCCCGAAAACTCCCCCAACCAATTTTGGAGAAAATTGGACAAAATTGATTTTTTCGTCGGCCATATTGGATCCGCCATTTTGAATTTTTTTTAAATAATTTTAGATTCGTCATGTGCGACCCCGAAAACTCCCCCGTATCAATTTTGGAGAAAATCGCACAAAATTAAATTTTTTTGTCCGCCATATTGGATCCGCCATTCTGAATTTTTTAAAAATAATTTCAGATTCGTTGGGTATAACCCCGTAAATTTCTCCATACCAATTTTGGAGAATATCGGACAAAATTAATTTTTTTGGCCGCCATATTGTAAGCGCCATCTTGGATTTTACCGCACCAATTTCATCTAAAAAAATATGGGACCACCGCAGCAACTTCCTGAACATAACGCAAAAAATTTCATTCAAATCGGTGCAGCTGTTCCGAGAAATCGGTGTTCACACATAAAAAAAAACATACATACGCGCCGAATTGAGAACCTCCTTCTCTTAGAAGTCGGTTAAAAAAGCATTTTCTTTTAATGCTCCCCTTTAGCCTTCATAGGATCACGATTTAGAGTCTTATTATAGGTTTTTAAACTACGAAAGTCTCATCTAAGTGGGTTTAATGTCATGTGGCAGTAATAGAAACAAATAGACAAAAATTTTAAAGAAATTATTTTGCATTAACAAATCTCCATATGGTCGCTTGAAACCTGTTTTTTAATAATATTTTAATTAAAAAATTGAACCGACTTCTAAAAGTGCACTAAAAAGTGAAAAATAACCATAAATTTTTATATGAAATTGAACTTTTTGAAGTCGGCGCCAAACTAATACCTGACAAAATGTGATTTGCATAAACAGATTAAAAATACTTTATTTGTATTTATTTTCTTACCATAATTTGTATATATTGGTAGTTATTTATTTCGTGTACAAATAATTTGGCGCCGACTTCAAAAAGTTCAATTTCATATAAAAATTTATGGTTATTTTTCACTTTTTAGTGCACTTTTAGAAGTCGGTTCAATTTTTTAATTAAAATATTATTTTTCTATTTTTAGTTTTAGAATTCATTATGACATTCATACATTATTTGAACTAAGTACTAATCGAGATTAGTGTACCTCGCAATGACTCCAAACTGGCAAAAAAGTACCCATTTTATCCAAAGTTGTAAATCTCCCTAATATGAACCACTAAAAATTCTTTAGTCCTTACAGTTTTCCAAATACCAATCAAATTGGGTCAAACGAATATTTATTCTGTCATTGAAAATCCACTATCTTAAATCTCAAATTAATTTTAGATTGGAAATATAGGCCAAAAAACCTTCCAATATCGATATTTAAAGAAAATAAATTAATATTTTTCCACCATATTGGATACGCCACATTGAATTTTTTAAAAATAATTTTAGATTCGTCATATGTGACTCCGAAAACTCTTCCGTACCAATTTTGGTGAAAATCGGACAAAATTAATTTTTTTTGTCCGCAGTATTGAGTTTTTTAAAAATAATTTCAGATTATTTATGTGAAGCCCCGAAAACTTCCCCATACCAATTTTGAAGAAAATAGGACAGGATTGATTTTTTCGTTCGCCATATTGGATCCGCTATATTGAATTTTTTAAAGATTATTTTAGATTTGTCATATGCGACTCCGAAAACTCCCCCGTACCAATTTTGGAGAAAATCGGACAAAAACGAATATTTGTCGGCTATATTGAATCCGCAAAATTGAATTTTTTAAAAATTATTTTAGATTCGTCATATGCGATCCCGAAAACTCCCCCGTACCAATTTTGGAGGAAATCGGACAAAATTAATTTTTTTATCGACCATATTGGATCCGCCATATTGAATTTTTTAAAAATTATTTTAGATTCGTCATACGCGACTCCGAAAACTCCCCCGTACCAATTTTGGAGAAAATCGGACAAAATTTATTTTTTCGTCCGCCATATTGGATCCGCCATATTGAATTTTTTAAAAATTATTTTAGATTCGTCATATGCGATCCCGTAAACTCCCCCTTACCAATTTTGGTAAAAATCGGACAAAATTGATTTTTTGATCCGCCATATTGGATCCGCCATATTGAATTTTTTTAAAATAATATCAGATTCGTTATGTGCAACCCCAAAAACTCCCCCATACCAATTTTGGAGAAAATCGGACTAAATTAAATTTTTGTCCGCCATGTTGGATCCGCCATTTTGAATTTTTTTTAAATAATTTCAGATTCGTTGGGTACAATCCCGAAGATTCCTCCATACTAATTTTGGAGAAAATCGGACAAAATTAATTTTTTTGGCCGCCATATTGTAAGCGCCATCTTGAATTTTACTGCACCAATTTCATCTAAAAAAATATGGGACCACCGCAGCAACTTCCTTTACATAACGTAAAAAATTTCGTTCAAATCGGTGCAGCCGTTCCGGAGTAATCGGTGTACATACATAAAAAAAAAAAATACATAGTCGACGAATTGAGAACCTCCTTCTTTTAGAAGTCGGTTAAAAATTCAATTAGACCGGAGGCCAGATTCTGTAAGCATATGTTTTGACATTCCCTTTCCTTTAAGGACAGTGACATACTTATGTGTTACTACAGACTGAACAAAGATGGAAGATCCTTATTATGACATTCTCTTGCCCTATACTTTTATAGAATCGCAGCCCGGGAGTTATCGACAGTTTTTTTCAATTTGCATTAGCGTGAAAGTATATTTAGTTATCTATTTTATTACGAAAAGTCTGTACTGCACACCTAGTTCAACAGTGAAAAGTGGGGTCGAGAGTATATATAAAAAAAATACCAAAATATTTATCTGCATCAGGCTGAAACTTCGCCCGGTATAAATTTTAAATTTAAGGAAATGAGCTCGGTGTTCAACTCTTTTTACATGTATCTGGCAGCAGTAATTTGAACTGTCAACGGATTGGCAGCGGTTTTTTGTCATTAATTAGACTGAATGTACATTAGTAGCACTAACTTTTCAGGTTAAGAGTGACCATAATAACCAAAACAATACACTTTTACACTGATGCAAATGGGACACAAAAAACTCGCTAGCTCCAGTAGTAAATATATAGATACATCGTCTATAAATTTTATAAAAGACTAATTATGGTATACCAATTTCCAAAATTGGATAACAGTAATCTTTAAACATAATAACTTTTTTCTTTAATATCAATAATATTATATAGAAAAAATGGCCACCTCTTTCTCTATTTTTTGTAAATTGACAAAAATCGTATTTTTTAAAAACGTTTCATGGAAGTTTTAGACTAATCATGTAATAATAATATTCTTTGTACTTTGCAAATAAAAATAATTTTGAGAATTATTTTCGAAAGTAAAAATGTTACTTTCCATTCTTTCGCAGAACATTAAAATGGAGAAATAATTTGTATGATTGATATTATATTATCATTCTAGTTAGTCTATGGCCGTCGGTAAAGTACAATTGGTCTAACAAAGTCAGTAAAACCAACAGATATATTGATTGTTATACAAACTGCGTGGTTGCCAATTTTAGGGGCTTGTGAACGTTGATCTAACGAATCGAATTACATACTACATACGGATCATACGCTAGCGTCCTCTACACGATAGATTTCGGAATTAAATCAATATATAATTCGATATTCTACCACAATCTTAGGCCCAGCTAATATTTTGTCCCTAGCATCTTATGACTCTCCTGATTACGCTGACAAAAGGAACGTTTTCAAGCCCCAAGCCCGGGCTTGAGAACGTTCATTTGGCTTGTGTTCGTAATAAGTATGTAACGAGTTGGGATTGTATAAGCGGTAAAACCAATATATATATATATATATATATATATATATATATATATATATATTTATATAATATATAATATATATATATATATATATATATATATATATATATATATATATATATATATATATATATATGAAAAATGTACGATAACAATTTAATTTTTAATACTTATAAATGAGTAATATGAAATTTTATTAACATTACGCTGATTTTCACGCAATAAATATTATAATCGAAAGGTCATACTGCCCTGCAATTTTCACGTGCAGTTTTCTTAGACCGACATCTTAAACGTGTCAATTCTACAATAACCCTTTTAGTTCTAGAGCAGTCCATAAGAGTTGTAGAACATTTCTTTTCTCTGGCTAAAAACAGTCGCTTGTGATTCTTTGAATTAAATCTAAGACGAAAATGTTTTATAACATTTTTCCTAAAAATACGTAGTGTCTGAAATATGTTTATTTCAACATTTAAAAACTAATTTACAACATGTCGTTGCAGTCGTACAGATGAAGCACGATCTACGGCGTGAAATCGAAGTCATACAAACATCTGCTTTTATTTTTCGATCCTATAATTCCCGGCTCCATCTCCTATATTCGTAGATGTAGGGCTCGAAGCCAATGTTGTCAACCCTACCGTTTAACGGCAGATCAACCGTTTTTCAATGGGTTAAATTTTATTTAAAATTATTAGAAAAACTTAATAAATATGTCATATTATTATCATTATAGTAATTATAAAATAAGTACGTTACTGATTCTAAACGGGTTCATGCTCAAAGGTCGACAAATTTTCTTTAACACACTAGGTAGTGCTATGTCGCACATGTAAGTTTGTTGTTTTTCTATCCTTGTTTACTAGTGCACAATAAAAAAGAATAAATACAAATCTGACTTGCATATTTTGTCTATAAACATGATCAGTTGCGTGGTTTTAAACTGCCCAAAATATACTTCTTTGGTTCACAAGAAAAAAAAAACGACTGGAAGTAGTGATAGTGATAGCAATATGTAAAACGATACCAAAAAAAGAAACTCAAATATATCCAAAAATATAAAGACGAGTGGAAATAATTGCCTGAATTTAGAGGATGGATTAGAAAAAGTAGTAAAGGTAAAGATTTCGCATTATGCACCTGGTGTAATAGAGATATTCTAGTTAGAAGTGGGAAGGATACTTTCATAAGGCGCAGTTTTACAGTCCACGGATTACAAACACACACATGGGGATGGCAAGGTCTTACAAAAAGAGATCGAGAAAAGTATTACGAAACAATCATTCATTGACTCATTTGCCAAGGCTGGTACGCCTGGAAATAAAATTGAACAGGATATGAAAGCGAGTGGTATCAGCACCATTTATGTTCCTTTGGCGGTAGGCAGTAACGAGTTTATTTTTTGTATTCAAAATTCTTGGGGGGGGGGGGGGGAGCGATCGCTCTTTCTTGGATCCGCGACTGAGAAGATCTACCGATTTTTTCTGAAATATTGCTTTTTTTTTTGAATCTACCGATTTTTGTACGAGATAGGTTGGCAACATTGCTCGAAGCAGTCATCTCAAAATATCCACATTAGAAGGCTTATTATTCAAAAATACTATTTCGAAATGAAAAAAAGTGCAAGAAAATAAATGTTTTTGTTCGTTCGAAAGTTAATTTAGACCCAAAAAGCACTAGATGTAGCTTAAAAAAAATTAAATTATTTAAGAATAATAGAGAAGGTAAACTGACGCAGGGGCGGATCCAGCCTCTCTCTTTGGGGGGGGGGGGCGGTGATATGGCAAGCGAAAATAAGTTGTCGACGGGGGGGGGGGGGGTAGACGTCAGCAACAGTTCTATTTTTAGTGTAAAAAGCATGGTCGGGTCTATTTTTCTATATTTGAAGCTCTTGGAGAGGGGGGGGGGCGATCACAAGTAAAAACAAGTTGCCGACAAGGGGGATGCCAGCAGCATAAGTATAAGAGCAGAATCGGGTCTATTTTCCTGAACAAAAAGCTCTTGGGGCAGGTTATCGCAAGAAAAACAAGTTGTCAACGATAGGGAGTGCCAGAAGCATACACATTTCTAATATAAAATGCAGACTTGGTTCTATTTTCCTGAACTCAAAGCTCTTGGGAGGGAGGGAGGGACGATTGCAAGCATACACATTCCTATACTCTATTTAAGAACTAGAGAGACTAATAAAACTGTTACCGAAACCTCCAACGTACCTGCTTTAGTGCCCCAGATAACTAAGGACTACCGTAAACCTAATTATACTTAATTATAAGCTTTTATAAATTTACTGCAACAAGAAAATTTGTCATAGTTTAATTTAATTTCTGTCAGTGAGCAAAGTACACCTTACAGTGTGTCCTTAGTGATTTTTCTTGTTTGCGCTTGTTTTTATATATTATTAGAGATTAGTGAGATACCCAAAAGATATGGTTTTCACCTCTAGATTTATTCCAAAATCGTTAAACTTATTACGACGAATAATAATGTTAAAAGCTCTTTTGAGATGTGTTCCAACATGACAACTGAAGGAGAAAAAAATATTGGAATTGTTAGTACTCCCAAGCCACACTCGATCACAGGCAGAAGAAAAACTTCGTTGGAAGAAGAGATGAAAATTGCAATAAAAGGAGTTGTACATACATTTTATTGTAAGAAGCAGAACCCAACCGTCAACAAAATTCTAACTAAAATCAATGAAGATCGCGATTTACCGGAAATTAAAAGAACTGTACTTTGGAAATTGCTCAGAGAACTTAATTTTTTCTGGGAAAAACCAGATAGAAAATCTGTGCTTATAGATCGTCCGGAAACTGTTCGTTGGAGAAGGAAATATCTCTCTCATGTAAAAGGTAGAGTTACTAGAAATAACACAACTTACAAAATTATTAATTTAACTGAGCTTTTGAAAGATTTTTTTGAATAAAGTTAGTGTGGAAAATTGGGAAAAATCCATATAATAAAAGAATAAACCAAATGTGGAAATTTAATCTCATGATCTGTGACATAAAGGAACCAATTATAATTAATTTGAGCGAAGATAGCTTCACTGACTTTGATTAGGAATTAGATACGTAATGTTTACCAGTGTAAACACAATTAATTATTTAAATTTTTGGTTTTGTTGTATTTTATTGTTTAATGCTGTTTATATATTTTTTTATTTTTTAAATATTTTTCTTTAATTTTATATATATTGAATTACAATTAGCCGTCAGTTTTTTATTATGTTATTATTGTATTTGTGTCTTTTTCTTAAGCACGTAGAATTAGCATTTTTTTTGGGGGGCTCTCGGATTTCCATATAATAAAGTAAATTAAATTAAGATATCAGTACAATAGAAATAAAAATAAGTAGGTCTATTTTTAACTGTAACATATAAAAATTAATTATATTCGAATCTCTTTTTGGTGTTTAATTGTAATTCTGCAGATGGTTTTAGAGATAAATGAACTGAAACGTCAAATGTCCTAAAAATGTTTTTAATTAATAATAAAATGACCGAAGCCTCAAAAAAATTTTGATATTATATGGACTAATTTATTTTTTATATATGCTTAATTGTTTGTATTTTGGACAATGGATATTTTGTAAATATTTAAATTATAACTCAGAATTTTTTGAGAGAATAAGGCTACGTTTTTGTCTGAAGGTGCCTAAAACGGTTTCTATGACAAAATTAAAAATAATAAAAATTCAGTTGTGATTTGTGTGTGTGTGAAATAGTAAGAAATAAACTAATATTATACAAGCTTTTAATTTTAAGTTTATTACCGAAATACTATTCTATGCTATAAATGCTTAGGTATAAAATAAACCTCCTTCCGACGGTTTGACGACGATTAAAATCCATTTTTTTAACACTTGACACTTCCAAATATCTATTGTTATCCAACCCAAATAGTCCATTATTATAGACCGGTATTTTTGATTATAAAATTTCAAACCCATTTCTACGAAAAGTATAAGTGTCTAACAGATTTTGCCAAAGACACCGGACTAAAGAACACAGTTTGCGAAGAAAAAAATGGTTAAAAATTATTTATTACTTTCTCTAGCTTTTGAATAAACTATAGTATGAGGCAAAATCGGGTCTATTTTCCTGAACTCAGAGCTCTTGGGGGGGGGGGGGCGATCGCCCCCCACTGCCCCCCCCTTGGATCCGCACCTGAACTGACGTTTGGTTTTATGAGTTACCATATGTAAAATTGTTGTTTTATGTAGCTTTCACAAATTAAGGAGTCGTGGGATGGATACCGTCCCGTGACA
This sequence comes from Diaprepes abbreviatus, assembly GCA_034092305.1. Classification (NCBI taxonomy): domain Eukaryota; kingdom Metazoa; phylum Arthropoda; class Insecta; order Coleoptera; family Curculionidae; genus Diaprepes; species Diaprepes abbreviatus. Next base: position 4,765,485 of record JASJET010000019.1, on the reverse strand, counting down.
ATTAAAAAGCTAGATTGTATTGTAAAACGTGGGAAAGATAAAATTAATGATTATGACAAAACTAATGCGTAGGTAAGACAAAGAGTGCGTTAGGTATAAACACCTGAGAGCAAGTGGAAAACGGTATATAACTTTTTTATTATAATCTAAAAGAGTATAAGTATTCGAATCTTTAACTGAGTTTTTAAAAAATATCGAAATTTCTTTGATTTTTTTAATTATTGGTTTTTCCGATTTTTCAATTTTTCTTGCAATTTCTAGGAAATTTTCGAATTTCACATGATATTATCTAAAAAATAAGTGTTCCGCTATATTCAATTCCAAATATAAATACAAAGTAATTATAACCAATCAAATAAACTTTTTCTTATACGCAGAATTATAAAAACCGTAATTTTCTGATTTGTTTGTAGGTTACGCAATACTTACTTATTTACTTACTTACTCCGTGGCGTTACAACCCCGGGTGGGTTTTAGCCGACTTGACAACATGCCCCCATTCGTTTCTGTCCTTTGCTAGCTCCATCCAGTTCTCTACATCCATAGCTTTAAGGTCTCCTGCTATATTATCCCGCCACCGGAGCCGGGGTCGTCCAAGTGGTCTTTTTCCAGTTGGGGTTTCTTCCCACACCGTCTCACTATTCTTTCGTTAGAGTGTCTTATGAGGTGGCCCGTCCACTGGAGTCTTCTAGACTTTATTTCTTTTACTATGTTGGCGTCTGCGTATAACTCTTCTAACTCTTTGTTTGTTCTTATTCTATATTGTCCCGTTGCCCCATCCAGTAACGGGCCAAAGATTTTCCTTAGGATTTTTCTCTCCCAAACTCGCAGTCGCTCTTCGTTTGCCTTTGTTATTGTCCAGGTTTCGCTGCCGTATATCACTACTGGTCTTATAACTGTTTTATATAGATTTATCTTTGTTCGCCTTGTTAGTTGTTTCGATTTTATCAGGTCTCGAAGGGCGTAGCTACATCTGTTCCCAGCTTGGATCCTATTGTTTATTTCTTGTGATCCGTTATTATCTTCAGTTATTGTTGTTCCAAGATACTTAAATTCTCTGACTTCGTCGATGGTGATGTTCTGTCCAATTCTGTCTCTGTTTCGAATATTGCGGCTCGTGTACATATATTTAGTTTTGTTTTCATTTATTTGTAGCCCCATCTTCTCTGCTTCCTTCTCGAACCTGATAAAAGTTTCCTTCATTTTTATTCTTGTGTTTTCTATTAGATCTACATCGTCTGCAAATGCCAGCAGTAAGTTTGGTCCTTCTCGATGGAATATGGAAGTCGGTGTATCAATTCTTGCATTTCTGATTATGTGTTCTAAAGCTACGTTGAAGAGTTGTGGTGAGAGTGCATCTCCCTGCTTCAGTCCATTGCTAATCTCAAATGTCTCCGAGTACTGTTGCCCAACTCTTACCTTACATCGTAGTCCTTCCATACTCATCCGTATCAAGTTGACTAGTTTTTTAGGAAAGCCAAGTTCTTGCATCGCTGTCCACAGTCTCATCCGGCATACTCTATCGAAAGCCTGTTTAAAGTCTATGAACATCTGATGAAGCTCCCGATCGAACTCCCAGCATTTTTCCATTATTTGTTTTATAGTGAATATTTGGTCAACAGTAGATCGGCCGGGTCTGAATCCGCATTGATACTCTCCAATGATTTCTCTGTGTACGATTTGGTTCTTTCTAACAGAATGTTTGCAAGGATTTTGTAGGTAGTATTAAGGAGCGTTATTCCTCGGTAGTTGTTACATTGCTTTTTGTTACCTTTTTTGTGAATTGGTACGATAACACCTTCTTTCCATTCGTCTGGCATTGTTTCTTCCTGCCAAATACCTTGAATTAGCTTGTATATAGATCTGTATAGTGCTTCCCCTCCGTGCTTCAGACACTCTGCGGGTATACCATCGCTGCCTGGGGCTTTATTATTTTTAAGTTTTTTAATTGCCCGGGTTACCTCTTCATATGTCGGGCAATGGTCTTCTATTTCAGCTGTATGTACCTCAATATTTGATGTATTCGTGCTAGCTCCGCCGTTTAGCAGTTGGCAGAAGTATTCCTTCCAGGTTTTTAAGATTTCCTTGTCATTAGTAATAAGCTCTTCGCTGTCTTTTTCAAGGAAGTTTCCTGTTCTTGCTTGGTACCCTGCTTTTATACTAGAGACTTCTCTAAAGAATTGTCTTGATTTGTTGTTCTTCCGATTTTCTTCTATTTCTCTGATTATTTGTTCCTGGTAATCCTTCTTTTTCCTTTTCATTAGTTTTCTTGTCTGTCTTCTAGTATATTTGAACCGTTTAATATTTTTGTCTGCTGGATTTCGTAGCATGTCTCTTCTAGCTAGGTTTCTTTCTTCTATGGATTTACATCAATCGTCATCGAACCATTTTTTTGTTGATCTCTTTTTGTTACCCAGTATTTCATTAGATACGTTTGTCAAAGTTGATTTTATATTACGCAGTACTGCCCAATATTTTCGTAGGAAACTACATTTTTTGATTACAAAGTAGCTCTGACATGTTAGTACAAGTGGCATGTTGGTACAAGTGGCCTCACAAGTGTTCATCAGTAAAATTAACCTCGTAAAATTGGCATGGTTAACGTATAGGTCTGAGAAAACTGTCCATGGAAAATGCAGGCTAGTAATACTATTCAATTTTACTAATATTTATTAAACTATTGTGTCAAGTGAGCAAGTTGTTGATAAATTTTCATAACCTCGATATTTTGACATGTTGGGGGTAGAGGTCTCGCCAAACGGTCCATTATATTTATAGACTACTCTTTTTTTCGTTTTTTTTTTTTATAATTACCTTACGATTCATGTGGAAAGCAAACGGTTGTTCATACTTTTTTAATACATCATTTAATTGACATGTTTTCCGCTTTTTTACATTGAGAATGCCCTATTTCCGAGTGTTTTCTCAAATAAAAAGTTATAGGTTCAGTTGATGATTTTCAAAATAGATTCGTTGTCCTGAGTTCTATTGAATTATATAAAACGTGAGAGATCTAATTAGTATCTTGGAAAAACCTAAGTATGCACCTGTCCATAAAAAAGATTTTTAGATTGATTATAATATTGTAATAATTGTATTTTCAAGTACTATGCTATTTTGATCACTATTAAGTATTCTTGAAAATAAATTCACTTGAAGCTCATTTATTTTATTTACAATGGTTAATAAAATAAAACATTTTTTATTCTTTGCGTACTTATCGTTAACATCCTCCATATTCTGGGGACAAAATGTAAATGTGATTCCAAGATGTGAATTTTAAGGAAACATTTTTTGCTCGAACAAGAACCTGCAAAGAATAAATTATAAACGCTTTCTAGTTGTATGTTCTTTCCCCTCTAAAAAAATTTGTTTCACCTTTATTACGTATTTTAAAACTTCTTTTTGACATCCTATAAAATGTAACAACTATTTTCAATTCCAAGATACTTTTGATCAACAATTAGACGGTTATGCAATGGGCTCTCCTGTATCTTCAACCGTTGCACAACTGGTCATGCAATACTTAGAAGAGGAAGCCTTAAAAAAACTGCCATACGTGTTATTTTTTTAAAAGATACGTTGATGATTGTTTTACAGCTGTACCTGAAGATCAAATAGATAATATATTATTAAATAACGCGAGAAATGGAATATAATAACGAAATTAATTTCCTCGATTTTACATTAATCAGAAACGTAAATAGCGAGAAACTTAAAACAAAATGGTACACAAAAAACACCTGGTCAGGCCGTTATCTTAATAATAATTCACACCACTCTACATCTCAAAAAAATAGTGTATTAATAGGATTAACAGATAGAGCACGAAGCTTGACCTCATTAGAATATCGGCCAAAAACATTGAAAAAAGTAAGGAAAATATTTAAAGAAAATAATTTTTTAGAAGACTGGATAAATAAAATAATTAAATAAGATACTTATAGATTTTACAACAAAAAATTCTCCTCCACAACCTTCCTGACAACTAATAATGTTACAAAATATCGCCATGCTTTACGTTCAAGAATTGTCCGAGAAAATCAAATACAGGGTGATTCAAAAATCGATCACGAAACTTAAGGGGGTGATTCTACTTGACAAAATAAGGGTAGAGCTTCATATAATTTTTTTTCAAAATGTCATTCGTTTTCGAGTTACAAGCCGTCCAAGTTCAAGTTTTTATTTTTTGTTTTTTGAATTACTCGCTTACAGGAAAACCGATTTGACTAATATTTGAAAGATAGGCTAAGTCTTCTGCGCTTCATCATTTTAGTAACAATTCACATTGATTGTTTGCCGCTAGAGGGCACTTTACCTACATTGAAAATTGTTTTTTTGTCATAATTTTTTAGTGTTGACAGCTACAGTAGTTTTTGGCTCTTTATTTACATCGCTAAACCCAACGGTTTAGACGTAAGTCACCCTTAAAAATTAAGTGGTAAATTTACTTTTCTCATTTCATTACCACCAGCTACCAGGTAAATAGCTATCAAAGTATACTAGAGCTGTCAGTTTAACATCAAATAAATTCGCTTTTTAAACTATTTAATTTATAATCTTAAAATAACTAATAATGGCTAATCACCAATATTCAAATATCGAATATTGTGATATACATTTAATTGATAAAAATTAATGAAACAGTACTAAACAAACTAAAAAAGATTCTCAAAATGTCCCCCATTTTCTTCCATACATTTCCTAACACTCTTCAAAAAATGTCGCCTAACTCGATGAAAAATTCCTGGTGTTTCTTTAATAATTTGGCACTTTTCGATTATCCTGAAGCGAAGATCCTCGACGTTGATTACTGGAATATCGTACACCAATTGTTTCAAATGACCCCAAAAGAAAAAATCCATAGGATTAAGGTCTGGTGACCTCGCTGCCCATGCCAATGGTCCACTTCGTCCTATCCATCGCTCAGGATACGTTGCATTCAAATACTGTCGGACACGTATACTAAAGTGAGGCGGAGCTCCGTCTTGGAGGATCCACATGTTGGCCCTTACTTCCAATGGCACATCTTCCAGATACAATGGGAGACGATTTTGGATAAAATCTAAGTATACGTCACCAGTTAATGGGCCATCAAAGAAATGAGGACCAATAAGGTAATCTCCTATTATCCCTGCCCACACATTTAGTGAAAATCTACGCTGATGTTTCGTTTCTACCACATTGTTTGGGTTCTCGTAAGCATATGTGTGGATGTTGTGTAGATTTGTTATGCCATCACGAGTGAAACCAGCTTCGTCAGTGAATAATATGACGCCAATTAATCGATTATCGTGTTCATACTTAGCTAGGATCTGATTGCACATTTCCAACCGTCTCGGCCGATCATCGTCATAAAGAGCCTGCACCTTTTTTGAATGAAACGGGTAGAGTTGTTCTTCTCTTAGTATCCTCCATGAACTAGCCTGACAGAGCAGCACTTCATTCCCAATTTTTCTAGTATTAATACCTGGATTATCTTCAATAATTTCAAGCACTCTTTCTTCTTGTTGCACGTTTCTAGCAGTTCTAGGTCTTCCCCTATTTCCATTATAACTTTTAAAGGAACCACATTCCGCAAGCCTCCTGTGCACACTGGAAAATGTTTGAGCATGAGGGATATTTCTTTCCGGATAACTCTCCATATAATATCTTCTTGCCAACTCTGCATTACCATTTGCTTTTCTATAACAAAAATGGATATCACAATATTCGATATTTGAATATTGGTGATTAGCCATTATTAGTTATTTTAAGATTATAAATTAAATAGTTTAAAAAGCGAATTTATTTGATGTTAAACTGACAGCTCTAGTATACTTTGATAGCTATTTACCTGGTAGCTGGTAGTAATGAAATGAGAAAAGTAAATTTACCACTTAATTTTTAAGGGTGATTTACGTCTAAACCGTTGGGTTTAGCGATGTAAATAAAGAGCATCTTTTTTAAAGGCCTGGCATCAGTCTTTCAGAAATTATGCCAAAAACTACTGTAGCTGTCAACACTAAAAAATTATGACAAAAAAACAATTTTCAATGTAGGTAAAGTGCCCTCTAGCGGCAAACAATCAATGTGAATTGTTACTAAAATGATGAAGCGCAGAAGACTTAGCCTATCTTTCAAATATTAGTCAAATCGGTTTTCCTGTAAGCGAGTAATTCAAAAAACAAAAAATAAAAACTTGAACTTGGACGGCTTATAACTCGAAAACGAATGACATTTTGAAAAAAAATTATATGAAACTCTACCCTTATTTTGTCAAGTAGAATCACCCCCTTAAGTTTCGTGATCGACTTTTGAATCACCCTGTATATTTTGAAGAAACACGATCCTCAAAAAGATCAAATATAATTTATTCCATACCATGTGTGCCCAAAAAAATACATAGGAATGACGACCCAATACCTAGACAATAGAATGAATGGAAAAAGTTATTAGAAAAAGTTTTTCTAAATGCTATTTTTAGCCCATATGCAAAATTTTAGCGGTACAAGATAATTTAGATTTTTTGCCCATTTTTTGTAAATTGCATCACTGTTGCAAAATAAGACTCAACTTAACCTACATAAAACTTCTTAGTTTTGACAATGCTTTATTCCAGTCATATTTTGTTTAAAGTAGCGCCATATTAAATGGGTGTTTTTCTACAGAATCCAAATAGGGAAATTAAAATTTGGTCATATGTGATGCAAAGTTTATTTGTTTTTGAACCTGTCTAAGGTAACTTCATAAAATAACTATTTTTGAAAACGTAGTTTATCTCTAAAAGTAATTCATATTAATATTAAGAAAACAATTTATTTGAAAAAACTTAAATTTTCTGATAAAAAAAATCATAATATAAAAATTAAACGCTTTGAAATTTCCACCTTTGTTTGACTTGATTATAATGTGTATTACTTATATATACAAACTACGTTTTCAAAAATAGTTATTTTATGCATATAAACTAAAAATTGCATTTAAAAAACTCTTTCCAATAACATTTTTTCGATATTTAAAATTAATTAAAATTTGACAGATAATTTTAATCACTTGACTACTATATTTTTGGTTAATAAGCGAATATTGCGAGATGAATATAAAGATATAAAACACATGTTTCCTCTTAATAACAGAATTTTTCAAAAAACTATAGATACTTTTACTAAGGGATTTTCTATAAGACATTACATTGGTTTGCACTCTCAGACATTGACGAAATTTTTTTTTGATGGAACGCTACCTTGAAAATGTTTATTTGAAACTTATAATTTAGCTAGCGCAATCACCAGATCTGCATTCCACGAAAATATTAAAATAAATATCAGAATATACAATAATATAGATAATATCAATAGAATAAATGATGATTTATCTAAATTATTCCTCTTATTGTTTTTTAACTACGTAAATGACATTCCGTTTCAAAATAAATGTTTTGCAAAATTATTATTTATCGCATAATCTTGCTGAATTTTATCCAGACATCTCGATTGTTCTAGTTTATTTTGAAAAATATTTATATCAAATATTATGGAAGCTATGGTGGTACCCTCGAAGTTTCTACAGTAGAGAGCTTTCAATAGTATTAATACCATGGTTTTGTGTTAATAAAGTTTCTATGGGAAATAAAATGAATTAATAAGTAGAAAACCATTGGATTAACTTGTAAAAAATCGTATTTACTGTTATTATTATCATTAAATATAAAAATAAATCATTTCCACCGTTAAACTAAGCGCACTTGTGTTAAGAATAAGTATAGAGAAATAATACAACAATAGCAACACAAATTATTTAATAAATTACCTTTTATTTTCTTTTGGCTGTTAAATAAAAAAGGTAGTTTAAGTCCTGCATATTCCACTCTGGTTCTCTCTTCATACAAGTTTCGACCAATAGATGGTCTCGTAAGTGGAGCGATCTCAATTCCAAAACCTGAACTTGAAGATGCTATGTTCGCTTTGGATTCCGCATAATTTGACAATCGCTGAAAAAAAGGATCATTCTTGGGTAGGAGATAATCAACTATTGGACTTTAGAAAACACGTAAATACAAGACTAACCATGATACCTGGCAACAGTTGGTAATGTTTAATAGTTATCTACTAGTGTTTGAAAACATCTAACGTAGTTTTTCTAATTTTCGAAGCTCACATATTGATTACACTGTTCTGCATGAAAATCAACCCCACCCACGAATTTCTGAAAATAAAATGGATGACGGATTGTAATGGAGCTGTCAAACGAAAAATGTTCGGAGTATGCTCGGCGTCGTTTTGGATAAAGTGACGTTTAACACGTCAAATTAAGCGTCAAAAGTCAAAAAAATAGTGTCATTGTTTTGAAGTGATTGATTGTCATTAAAACCTTTTTTTTTCCCGGATTAAGTTTGTTTTATATAACTTAACAACCAAGTAATATGCATCAAGCCATCAGTCAAATATTTAGGTGTAAATATAGACCACAAAATTACCTTAAACTGGCATTTTAGAACTGTTAAACAAAAATGTATACAAAGGACTAAATACCTTAGGAGTCTAATATACAAAAAAAAGGCATATCAAGAAAAAGAACTCATATATACAAAGCAATATACTGACTTTATTAGGAATAGATGCCTCCCACATACAGTAATTGCAGGAAGCCAGTACTGATAAACCTTGAAACGGTAGAAACTGCAGCTCTATGTAGTATGACTAAAATCCATGGTCCTACCTATCCACCAATAAATTATTGTATGAATGCACTAAACATCCAAACTCTTATTACAAGACTCTCTGTCCTGACAAGTTTGAAAGAAAACCTGAAACTTGACTGGTGATAAAGTAACTGTGTACAACCAGGGACCAAAACCATAGGCCAGCCAGAACACCTCCATTAATGATACTGGCAGATCTGACATTCAATCTTTAATATACTTTTTTATATAAGATTTGTAGGGGCTTAAAGATCAAATGTACTATAAATAAGGTTTTTATTTTGAAGGACTTTGTTTGTTGGCCTGTATGGTTCAAATTTATATGTCCTAATCACTACATAGTATAAAACAAAGTCGCTTTCTCTGTCCCTATGTCCCTTTGTATGCTTAAATCTTTAAAACTACGCACGGATTTTGATGCGGTTTTTTTCAATAGATAGAGTGATTCAAGAGGAAGGTTTATATGTATAATAACATCCATTAAATAGTGGAGAAATACTGTTATTTTTGAGGTTTCTAATGTGATGTCGTTAATTATCATATTTTTTTCCGCTTACATTGCAAACGCAGGCTGAACCCTACGAGATTTATCAAAATAATGTACTAATTATTTGTACACATTGAAAAGGTCTACAGAAAACTCCGCGATGGTATATGTCTATCTCTCATGGATATCCCACAATAACATTTTTTTGTCATTTACTTTTTACGACAAATAATGGCAAATTTTGAAGCGATTTTAACCAATACAGCATTAATCCTTATCCAATTAAATAGCTTAAATACATTGTTGATTTAATATAGATCTATATGGTCCTTTACAGCACAAGATTTAAATGAATATTTTCGAAGATATTACAGATTTAAAATTGCGGGAAGTAGCGCTTGCGGCGGTACTGGCCGACCGGGGCGGCGGCAGCGTGCCTATAAATAGCGCGTCGGAGGCCGATGTAATAATTGTAAAAATAAAATAAATAGTCACAGTTTTTCTGTAGTGTATTTAGTATCAGCATTGCACCCGTGCGAAGCCGGGGCGGGTCGCTAGTAAATTATAATCATAATAATATTTATTTAATTGTAGTGTAGTATAGTGTATAACAGAGCGTAAGGAAGTAAAATGTGGCATTTAACATTATTTGAATATAAAATTTGATGTTACTTATTTAAATAAAAGTTTCAAATATCTTACAAATTTTTATTTCTCAAATTTTTTATAAGTTTTGTTGATGAAAATAATTATGTTACACCTAAGTGTTTAAAAGATGCTCGGCTATTATGGACATATGGACATAAGTGTTTATGTTAAATCCATAATTAGAATTAGCGGTAGTAAAACAATTTTTAAACAGCACGCTCATACTATTAAGATATGAACAGAATTTAGTGTAATAATTTTGTATGTCTATAATCACAAATTTACTTGAGAGAGACATTCATCTTTCTAAGGATATTTTAATTAAAAATTAGAAAATACTGAAAATAACGGGGTACCATTTCAACTGTTTTTTCAAAAAATAAAACGTTTTGAAAAAACGATTCGTCAGCATATTGCTTTTGTTAATGAGTAGTTATTTTTAACAACCAAAAATATAATAAAAATTTTAATCTTTTTTTATCACTGACCAATAGTATGACAGACATCCAACATAACAATCAATTGACACGAATTGGATCAGTTGAATGACGTTATCACATAATAATGTCATTTTATATCTTTCTACCATTCGTTTCGCTCAACTACCTATGTCGATGAAATTTCGGAAAGGTATGCAAATTGCTTCAAACCGTGTCAGTGGGAGATAAACGATTACGTCTAGTCGGTATAATTTTTCAGTGGCGACAGCGTATTCACTGTTGTTATAACTTCACTTTACCCAAAATGGCGCATAGCATGGTCCGGACATTTTATGTTTATTTGAGGATCAGTACAGTTACTTTATACGTGCGTGACCCCACTCAACCAGAGGCGAATCCAGCTTTTCTCTTTGGGCGGCAGGGAGCGGTGATATCACAAGAGTACAGTATGGCAAGCGAAAGCAAGTTGTCAACGGGGGAGAGATGTCAGCAACATTCACATTCTTAGTGTAAGTGGCTGAGCAAGGTCTATTTTTCTGAAATCGAAGTTTTTAGGGGGGGGGTCATCACAAGCGAAAGTGAGTTGTCGACTGGGAGGGGGGTGGGGAAGAGATGTCAACATCATTACACTGACCTGTAAACTGTCGTATCACGTAGCACAATCTAGAGAACATCAACAACATGTATTGATTTATTGAAAAGTAGGTATAAGGATGTACCTTTAGCGTTTGTAGTGCGCTAAACTTATAGTTATAATTTCAACGTCTTAACCTATTTTAAATTTAAAACCCTTCAAAGTCCCCTGGTACCAATTTTGGATGAAATCCAGAAATTTGAAATTTCTAGGCTGTCATATTGCATCTGACATCTTCGTTATTTACATCTTCAAAAGCAGTCCCACCTTTGAACAAAATCGAAAAATGGAAAATTTTTTGTCGGCTATATTGGAATCGCCATATTGAATCCTGAAAAAATACTTTTAAATTCATAAATTACACCCTCAAGAACCCCCTATATATGTTTTGGAGGAAGTCGAAAAATGTAAAATTTTTAGGCCGCCATATTGAATTCGCCAGATTGAGTTTTTCAAAAAATATTTTAAATTCGTAATTAACATTAACAAATATCTCCCAATACTGATTTAAGACAAAATCGAGGAATGTAGAATCTTTAATCCGCCATATTTAATTTTTTAAAAATAATTTCAGATTCGTAATTTGCGATCCCAAAAACTCTCCCATATCAATTTTGAAAAAAATCGGTCAACATAATTTTTTTTCCACCATATTGGATCCGCCATATTGAATTTTTTAAAAATAATTTCAGATTCGTTATGCGCGACCCTGAAAACTCCCCCACACCAATTTTGGAAAAAACTGGACAAAATTTAATTTTTTTTTCCGTCATATTCAATTTTGTTAAAATTATTTCAGATTCGTTGTGTACGACCTCGGACATTCCCCCATACCAATTTTGGGGAAAATCAGACAAAATTATTTTTTTTGGCTGCCATATTGTTAGCGCCATCTTGGATTTTAATGCACCAATTTCGCTAAAAAAATATAGGACTACCGCAGCAACTTTCTGAACATAACGTAAAAAATTTTATTCAAATCGGTGCCGCCGTTCCGGAGTAATCGATGTACCGGGTGAGTCAACGATTGGATGAAGTAAGTTTGTGCCTTTTCGGAGAAATTTACAAAGAAACTATATTTATTGTTTGATACAGTTTATTTTTAAGCAGATTTTAAAAATATTTAGGACTCTACAGAGTGAGCCAAAAAACTAGGACAGCATAAAGTTGTATTTTTTTAAATAGAACACCCTATATACGAATCGTATTTTCGATTTAGCTTATAATTTTAAATCTTTTTTATTAAGGGTTTACTATAACAAAACTTTATAGTTTCTGAGATAATTAAGTTTAAAGAAAAAAAGTCACATTTTCAAGCATCAATTCAATCCTAAATAACGTTTTCAATTTTGTGACAAATATATTCAAATTTGGAATTTAGCAACGCCAAGGACAAGTTAACATAATTTTTACCTAATATTTGCAATAAAAGCTACAGGGTGTTGAACACATCGGCTCAAATTTGAACAAGTTTAAATGAATAAATATTTTTTTTTTAAATGGTACACCCTGTATATTTTCATGTTATTTAATAGAGTAATAAAAACTTTAAAAGTTTTGTTCAATATATCCTATACCTATTTATAATAGTTTTTGAGATATTTCAGTTTTTCTTATTTTCCATACTTTTTTACAGAAATAGTGTTCATTATCATAGTAGCCATGTAAAATAATAAAAAGAAACTACAGAAACAAACAGAAAGTGGTTAAATATGATGAAATACATTATTCGTTATATTACAACGGCAATAGTTTAATTAAACATAATGTGAAAAAATTAACACAACAATAACGACAAGGCAAATACATATTTACTTTTATACTAAATTGAAACAAAAAAATTACCTATTAAATACTGAGATTAATTATTTCTTTTTAATAAGTGTTCGAATAAACGACCCTCTTGTGCAATGCACAAATTTAGTCTTTTTTGCAGATTTTCTCGGACTCTGGACAGAATTAGTGGCGTTATTGTTCTACAGGTATCCCTAATCCTGTTTCGCATATCTTCCACTGTTGTTGGTGGATTAACATACACCTTATTTTTAATATAACCCCATAGGAAGAAATCTAATGGGGTGATGTCGCAAGACCTTGGTGGCTACTCAATGAAACCCCCACGTCCAATCCATTTTTGCGGATATCGTTGGTCCAAAAACGCACGAACTTCACGATGGTAATGCGGAGGCGCACCATCGTGCTGGAACCACATACTGTCGAGCTCATTCCTATCGAGACCGTGAAGCAGTTGGGGTAGTTCTTCTTGTAGAAAGTTCAGGTAACTATGGCCATTTAGTGGTTCATTAAAAAAGTGGGGTCCAATAATTCGATTATGATGAATATCACACCAAACATTTAATGACCAGTGGTTTTGATGTTGCACCTCTCTAATCCAAAATGGGTTTTCTGTGGCATAATAATGCATGTTGCGTCTATTTACGGCACCGTTAGTTCTAAAAGTAGCTTCATCACTAAGCATTACCTTGCATAATAAATTTAGATTTAATTGAATCTCCGCATTTATTGTACGACAAGAGTTTACACGACTTTCAAAATCCTGTCCATGCAATTCTTGGTGTAATTCCATGTGATATGGATGATACCTATATTTCTTGGTAGTACGATTAGCGGTGGATTGTGATGTTTCACATAATGCTGCTAACTGACGGCTTCCAATATAAGGATTTTCCTGAACATTTAACAATACTTGTAGTTCTTTTTCTTCATTAGTTACTGGTTTGTTGACCACTTTACGTTTTGGATAATCAACAGTACCAGAAGAATCAAATCTTTGCATTAAGTTTTGAAAAGTATGGGTATTAGGCTGGCGTCGATCAGGATACTTCATTTTGTAAATTCTTTGAGCAAGAAGGCAATTTTTTTGAGCCTCTCCTATTGTATAAATCATATCTATTAACTCATTCTTTGGAAAATTCATTTTACAATATAAGATGAATGCAAAAAAAACCAAACTACACTACATAAAAACCAAAAGAAGCGATAGCGGTTATAAATTTGACACACAGAAAAATGTTCTTTTACATTGTTTTTGCCATGGCTACTCTCATAATGAAGACTATTTCTGTAAAAAAGTATGGAAAATAAGAAAAACTGAAATATCTCAAAAACTATTATAAATAGGTATAGGATATATTGAACAAAACTTTTAGGGTTTTTATTACTCTATTAAATAACATGAAAATATACAGGGTGTACCATTTAAAAAAAAAGATATTTATTCATTTAAACTTGTTCAAATTTGAGCCGATGTGTTCAACACCCTGTAGCTTTTATTGCAAATATTAGGTAAAAATTATGTTAACTTGTCCTTGGCGTTGCTAAATTCCAAATTTGAATATATTTGTCACAAAATTGAAAACGTTATTTAGGATTGAATTGATGCTTGAAAATGTGACTTTTTTTCTTTAAACTTAATTATCTCAGAAACTATAAAGTTTTGTTATAGTAAACCCTTAATAAAAAAGATTTAAAATTATAAGCTAAATCGAAAATACGATTCGTATATAGGGTGTTCCATTTAAAAAAATACAACTTTATGCTGTCCTAGTTTTTTGGCTCACCCTGTAGAGTCCTAAATATTTTTAAAATCTGCGTAAAAATAAACTGTATCAAACAATAAATATAGTTTCTTTGTAAATTTCACCGAAAAGGCACAAACTTACTTCATGCAATCGTTGACTCACCCTGTACATACATAAAAAAATACATAGTTGTCAAATTGAGATTCTTCTTCTTTTAGAAGTAAGTTAAAAAGTTTAGGAAGCTTTGTTCTATACGATAAATATCTTCTTTCCTCAGTCTCGATGATTCACACTATAACGCTCTGAACATAGACCTGCAGAGAACGCTTTTAAACAACTAAATTTAAATATCCTTTGTCCAAAAAAGTTTTCTTTTCTTAAGGCTTACTTCGGCCATCATTTTTTAGTAATTCTGCACAAGTAGTAGATTTTAATGGCCTCCTTTAATCTGTCTGCTGAAAGTTTTAATTTCATTTTTTTTCCTTTGCTTATTTTCTGGAATCTTATGACCTTGGTATTCTTTGCTACATTGATGTGAAGTTTGCTTGATAGTAGATGCAAATGCAGACAAGCGACGTCAGTAAAGATTGAACTGAAGTTTTTTTTATTTCAATTAAATAAACACTCAAGATTGAGATTTTACGGTTACAAGCGGTTTTGCGACCAATATTAATTAAAATCCCTAAACTTAAAAAAAAATATGGGTATAAGAATATGCTGGGATGATATGTAAGTTTTCATTTTATCTTCAAAAAAAAAATCATTGAAAAATTGTGATTAGATAATTTTCGTTAAGGGTCTCACCTTATTTAAAGGATTAACACGACGACACCAGGTATTGTACAGTTTCAGACATGGCCAGAAGTTTGATTCTTCACGTAGCTTTGACAATAGTTGTCACACTGCAGCATGAAAGTAAGTTAGATTTTCATATGTTTTAAATAGATGGTGTTTGCGTTGTTATCGAGGAAAAAAGCGTTGATATGACGAACTAGGAAAGTTGACGAAAAATCGACTATAAAATATAGAATTACAAATCTGGTCAGAAAATCGTGATTCAAATACACTGATTACATGTTAAAATTAATGTTTTCAATTTTTCTAAAATAGGAGGTAATCAAAAAGTTTGTTTACGCCTACTTTTTGATAGAAATGAGACATTTTGATGGAATTTTTAGCATGAATTAAGGGATACTCTGTTGAAATCTTCCAAAAAATATTTTTCATTGTAAGTTTATTTGTTGGTTAGTGAACTGCTAACCGAATTCATTCCAATGTAAATTTTGATAGAAATGAGATATTTTGATGTAAATTTCAGTTTAATGCAGAGGGTACTCCCATGTGAGCCAAATAAAGATATTTCTAGAGAAATTTGATGCAAGGTAGCTAAAACTAAAAAATAAATTTTTATGAGCAAACTCTTGTGTTCACAACTTATGACTGAAGTGAGATAATTTAATTATTGTATAGTGTAAGGAATATTTTAGTTAAGTATTACCGTGTTTAGGATTTTTATGAAATAATAATTCGCAGAGATTGGGAGAGGTGAATAAAAGTGTTTTGTATTTTTTGAAAATTGCATATATTTTTATTCTGTTACTTAAAGTCGGCGTGGCAACTTTGGTCCTCAATAAATTTACACCTGTGCCTCAAAAAATGGATAAGATAATAAAAGAGGACTTGGTTACTGATAATTTGGGTTAAAATATTTAGAAGGTATAGCAGCAAAAATCGTCCACCTTACAGAGGCAATATAGCAAAAAAGACAATTCAAAGGTGCAAAAATGATAATAGAAGAAAGATCTATATATATATATATATATATATATATATATATATATATATATATGTATGGTGAAATGGTAAATGATAATAGAAGAAAGATCTATATATATATATATATATATATATATATATATATATATATATATATATATATATATAAACTAATGATAACTTTTTTGCAGTTGTTGCAGGATCACCTCTTACAATAGTTAATGGAACATATGCCGAGGAAGGCGAATTTCCATACATGGTATGTATATAAAAGTTGTTTCATTTGTTGTAAGTTGCTCTGATTTTTACTCACGCATAGATATTTGGTCTTCTCTATGTTTATCGTTAGACCCCATCTCCAGTACTTTTCAATTAGTTTTCGAAGCCTGTATTTCATATCTTATCTATCATTTGCCAGAACTATTTGATCGGCTTCGAATTGCAAGATATATAGGTACGTATTCTCTATGAGAAAAATGTCCATACCCCAACCTTTTTTTTTCAATGTCTTGAAACAGCAGATACATAAATTTTAAACACGGTTGGTGATATACAGCACCCCTGTCTTAGCCCCTTTGTTACAGTAAATTGTTGGGACAACTTATTTTCTGCGGTATGGTTTGCAGAGGATACTTATATCTGAAGTATCTTGGTAGTTTGCATTTCTTTTTGTTGGCCTTTTTATGGATTGAAGATATATATATATATATATATATATATATATATATATATATATATATATATATATATATATATATATATATATATATATATATGTATGTATATCTTCACTCCAAAATATGGAAAAACTCCGGGTCCGACAGATGGCGACAGTGCTGTTTCGTCCTAATATGGGACTTCGTCAGGCCACCGCAGTCGGTACAAACCATCATCTCGCCTTTGCATTGTATAAAGCCGAATTTATAATCAAAATACGGCAAATAAGACGACAAAGGCGACATCTCGATGGTCCACTTGATAATACAATAACCACACAGATTAACAAAGTTTGTAAAAGAACCGTCATATGGTGGCGCGACGGTGAATTAAAACAGAAATATGTAAAATCGAGTACACGAAACGCGCTGACGAGTCCCATATTAGGACGAAACAGCGCTGTCGCCATCTGTCGGACCCGGAGTTTTTCCATATTTTGGAGTGCTCCGCACTTTTTAATACGAGAATCATGTAGATTGACAAATTTTCACGTCCGCTTCGCCAATATTTTATTCTATTTTATTTTAAATTACACGGACAAAAACTTATCTACATATTTATTTACTTGTTTGGCTTTGAAACACGCTAAACGATGCTCTCATGGTGGGATCGTTTGGTGCGGCACGTGGCTTCGGCTGCTTAAATAGCGGTAGGCTTGCTTGCCAGTACCGAAAAATGCGACCCCTATCTTTTGGGCAGCGCGTTTCGTGTACTCGATTTTACATATTTCTGTTTTAATTCACCGTCGCGCCACCATATGACGGTTCTTTTACAAACTTTGTTAATCTGTGTGGTTTTTGTATTATCAAGTGGACCATCGAGATGTCGCCTTTGTCGTCTTATTTGCCGTATTTTGATTATAAATTCGGCTTTATACGATGCAAAGGCGAGATGATGGTTTGTACCGACTGCGGTGGCCTGACGAGTCGCATATTAGGACGAAACAGCGCTGTCGCCATCTGTCGGACCCGGAGTTTTTCCATATTTTGGAGTGCTCCGCACTTTTTAATACGAGAATCATGTAGATTGACAAATTTTCACGTCCGCTTCGCCAATATTTTATTCTATTTTATTTTAAATTACACGGACAAAAACTTATCTACATATATATATATATATATATATATATATATATATATATATATATATATATATTTATATATATATATATATATATATATATATATATATATATATATATATATTTTGGAGTGCTCCGCACTTTTTAATACGAGAATCATGTAGATTGACAAATTTTCACGTCCGCCTCGCCAATATTTTATTCTATTTTATTTTAAATTACACGGACAAAAACTTATCTACATATATATATATATATATATATATATATATATATATATATATATGTGCATATATATATGTATATATATGTATATATATATATATATATATATATATATATATACATATATATATATATATATATATATATATATATATATATATATATATGTATATATATGTATATATATATATATATATATATATATATATATATATATATATATATATATACATATATATATATATATATATATATATATATATATATATATATATATATATATATATATATATATATATATATATATATATATATATATATATATATATATATATATATATATATATATATATATATATATATATATATATATGCTATACTCCACATTTTAGGCATAAGATGTCCTGTTATAAATATATTTATAATTTTAGTTAGGGACCTAAATAATTCTTCTGAACAGTTTTTATTTAGTTCCAAAGGAATACGTTCTGAACTGCTAGTCTTTTCATTTTTTAGACAACCATTTGTCATTTTCAATGTTTGTAAATCAAAATAATATCAAAAAAAGTTAAGTCAAAAATTCCAAAAAAGGCATTATTTAATTGTTTAACATAAATTATCACAGAAGCTAAACGTCGTACATAAAAGTTTGTAAGAATATTTTTTACTTAAAATTACTCAAGGAATACGACCCTGGTATAGTTAGTTTTGCGAAAATTGTATTTTAAACAGTTTAAACAATTTTTTGTTAATAACAATCTTATGACTACTCTGGCGGACTTCTATCCAAAAATCCTTATTCGGATGCTCAAAACACATAAAAAAACTTAGGTAGCTCCATATAAATTAAACGAGCGCTTGGTACCCTCTTGGCCCCTACACTAATAATGATTATTTGAAATATGTTGCAGGAGGTGAAGGTTATTTATAGGCCACAAATAAAATCATTTTTTTCATTTTTGTTTTATTTTTGTAACGTCCTTGCAAATAAAAAAAAACTAAGAAACACTGTTTTACATAGTTGGTGCAATTGTGTCACAATTTTGTGGTAAAAGGTTTCTGTCTATTATGATTATGAGGCCTGAGGAGGTAACCGGGTAATTCCCACGGGTCTAGACTTCTCCAGGGGTCCGATTTTGTGATTTCATAACATAAAATTTATAGGATTGTACATTAACAGCAGCAAATCATCAGTACTCTGGATATATTTTACTGATTTATAATATTGTTATCTTCTTTGCACCGATAATCATTTTATATTATCACTATACTAGAGAAAACTGAAAGGTTATAGTTTTTACTGTTGTAAAAACTGTGGTTTAGATTTTACAAAGCCTTTTTATTCACGCGTTAAGAATGTGGATTTTTTAGAGTATATATATATATATATACAAGGACCTGTAAGTTTTTCTTCCTGGGCCCAATTACAATTATTATAAATGTATGTTTAACTAAATCAAATGTTAATTTTAGGCGGAGTTGCGGATCGAAGATGGATTTTACGTGTGTGGAGGAGTCATAATAGGAGCAGAATGGATTTTAACTGCTGGTCAATGTACTGGACCTATGTAAATAAATAATTTAATTTACTAATAGTTATTAAGGGTCCAAATTCTATTCAGATGCTAGAAAAATCTATATAATTTTAAAACACCATCATGTTGTTTTTTAATCTGATTGAGATATTATATATTTATTTTTTCTACACATACAAACACACACACACACACACACACACATATATATATATATATATATATATATATATATATATATATATATATATATATATATATATATATATACATATATATATATATATATATATATATATATATATATATATATATATATATATATATATATATATATATATATATATATATATATAGAATTTATTTCAAAACAATTCGTCAGTACAAAGTTTGAAATACGTCAGAGAAATATTTACATATATTACATATATTATAAGTATAAGTATAAATAAATTGTCTTATTTCACTTGTTATATAATATAAAACTTGTATTATAAGACTATACATTAAAACAATTTACATTACATTACGCACTGTATGTATGTACAGAAACACTTTCATAAGAACAGTTTAGGCTCAAGTGCAAGCCCACATGTACATGCATTGTACATTAAAAAAAAACAACACAATTAAACAACAAGTTATGAACCTAGCTATAAGTATTCATTCAAGTTATAAGGTTCGAGATTACAAAGATATTTGAAGAGACTATCCTTAACGCTCTTTACATTCCGCAAATTCTTAGTTTCTGGTATAATAGAATTGTATAAGACTATACAATTATTGTAGGGTCTTTGCTGTGTTAGTGTAAGGGAATGGACTGGTATGTTGAATGTATTTTTTCTCCTAGTGTTATACGAATGAAATATTTCAAGCTCTTTGAATTTGTCTTTGTGTTTTATAAAAAACATAATACATACATAGATATAGAGTGCAGTAGTCACTGTCAATAAATTGCGATTTTTAAATTATCCTCTACATGACATTTTATAATTTAATTTTAAAATAATACAAAGGGCTCTTTTCTGTGTTTTAAACACCTTTTCAAAGGCAGGTGCTCCTTCCCAGAAGATTACTACATTGTATAACTACATTGTATAATCGACTAGAAACTTGCATAATACACTACCTTTGAGGCAGTAAGGTCAAGATTCCTAGATATCACCCTCAAAGAGTAGCAAACACTCGAAAGCCTGCCGCCATTTCACCATCCTCTACAAAAAGGTTCATATATGAAAAATAGTGATACAAGCGATTATAGAAAGCTCTTTCAAAAAGTTTAAGACTACTAAGTTCATTTGGATAAATTCCAGTTATAAATGACTCATTAATAATATGACATATTGGCTCTATAAAATCATCAATAGTTTCTTTAAGCAGAAAGACTGGAACCTCATCAGCTCCAGAACTTCTTCTGCTCCGTAAATCCCTAGATATATTCAAAACTTCCTCTTTGGTAACTGGCGTTAGAAACATAGAGTTCTCTACCTCACGAACCGTTAAATTAAATGGTATATTAAAATTTGCTCTCTGGATCAAATTTTTTGGGTTGTTAATAAACAAATCATTAAAGTCATTCGCATTATCCAGTAGATCACCAGAGGCCACAACATTATTTTGTCTTTTTTTGCCCATTAATTCTCCCACTATCTGCCAGGTGACCTGACCTTTATTCTAAGAATTATTTATTTTACTGATATAATATTTACTTTTTTCAGTGTGTAGAAGTTTGGAGTAGGTCGCTTTTAAATCTTTAAAAATTGATTTAGCTTCGTTATTGTATCTTGACAATATACTAAAAAGATCTAGTTGTCTTTTACATTCCATTATTTCTGGACTGTCCAGTATTATTTTTTTGCCATTCCTAATGTGGCACTTTTTTAAGGGAAAATATAGATTAAAATAGTAAGAAAATGTATCAAAGAATTCATTCCACTTTTCATTGATATTATCAGCCACGTAGACATTTGTCCACTCGTCGTCAGTTAAAGCCCTCTCAAAACCCAATATATCAGTATCTTCATATGAGCGCTTATAAATTGGAAAAGCATTTACCTTTATATCTAATTTTAAACTAACCAATGAGCTGTATGATCTGAATTATTTGCCTTCAGACTTTTACTACATATATATATATATATATATATATATATATATATATATATATATATATATATATATATATATATATATATCAAAGATGTAAAAACTGTAAAATGAAAGTTAATTAATGTCGGCAACAATATATATTTGCTTATTTCTATTAGAAGGGTAAGTCAACGTCAGATCAGGCAAAACTCAGTTGTTTTTTATAACATATAAACACCTTCGTCAAACAAATGCATCGCTTATAAAAAATTCAAAATTCAAATATAGATAAATTTGCTAAAAATGAAGATTAACTTAAAAAATAATCTTCAGTCTTTGACACTTATTCTTATCCAAATTTGTTTTCCTTTTCAGTGAAACAATAGTATATGGAACAAACAAGTACTATGATTATGAGGGTGGCGCTCCTAATACGTCCGTTAAAGTAAAGAAATCGTATCTACATCCAAAATATCATACCATTCCCGGCAACATCCCTGTATATGATATCGGTCTTTTGCAGGTAACTATTTGATTTCCGATACATATATTAGATTTAGTTCAAAAATATCGAAAAATCCAAAACACTGAAAAAAATTACGTTCGCTGAAGGAAACAACGTTTATATATATATATATATATATATATATATATATATATATATATATATATATATATATATCGAAATCGTATATCGAAATGTTTCTGCTTATGGTTTTCGACAAAAAAATACCGGGAAACGCGCTGATTTCCCGCCTTGATTTCCCTGTAAATTTTAACTCACGTCTATTTTTTTTATCTTAGAGGAGACTAAATTTAAGCCTGGTAGTCAGTGGCGTAAATAACGGCTCATAGACCCCGCAGTGGGGGGGGGGCATCTGTTTGAAAAAAATTACTTTCGACGAACCCTGAATTTAGTTCTTTTTTCTTATTTTTTGAACACCCTGTATTTTTGGTTATCAAAATATTATAAAAATCTAATAAAGTAGGTCCCTTTCAACAAGGAATCTAACCCAAATTAAAAAAAAATGGCTTCGTCATAACAAAATTCATAATTATTTTAAGATCTGCAAACTTCATTTTTGACACAAAAACTTAATCTGTCAAAAACATTTAGAATTAGATATGACATGATATACAAAATAAGCCTCGAATCCTATGCAAAATTTAAAAATGTGAGAATATATATTGTTATATATGTAAATTCTCGTTTCAGGCAGAGAATATGAAAAATATATATACAAACAGTTTATTTCCTGTAAATATCGCTCTGGTCCTCTCTCCATACGCGTTTCGATGACCTCATGATCTCGTCAGTGGAGCTGTATCGGACCGAGAGCAACATTAGCAGAAAATAACTGATATAAGAAATATAAATTTCAAAGTACGTCGGCAGGATTTTGCACCTGCCATCTATTGACCTCGATGTCAGACTGAAAAATATCGCCAGTCGATCGATATCTATGAATCATTGGAGTAAAGTGAAAATTTTAAAAAATCAAAATTTCATTAAGAAATAAAGAAATCTATCTGCCATATTTAAATAGTTGTTTATACGTATTATCATGTCAAGCAGAGAAAAGGAAATAATATATACAGCCAGTTTGTTTCCTGCGAATACACGTATCACTATGGCCTACTATAGACAACCGATAATATAATATGTGGAGTTGAAACAGCTCTAACCAAATTAAACAAAGACCCAGCAGAAACTATCCGCCAAGAAATTTCAGCCTTTTTGCACAAAGGAAAACCTCCGAAAAGTAGTCTATCTGCAGAAGAACATCGAGCGCTACAAGACCTGCGCAAAGATACCTCGATCGTTATACTTCCAGCTAACAAAGGAAATTCGTCAGTGGTCCTAAACAAAACAGACTATCATGATAAGATGATCACCCTGCTCAACGATCCTGCCTATAAGCCAATAGTAGATGGCAGATGCAATATCCTGCCGACGTACCTTGAAATTTATATTTCTTATATCAGTTATTTCCTGCTAATGTTGCTCTCGGTCCGATACTGCTGCACTGACGAGATCATAAGATGATCGAAACGCGTATATAGAGAGGACCAGAGCGATATTTGCAGGAAATAAACTGTTTGTATACATATTTTTCATATTCTTTGCCTGAAAGGAGAATTTACATATATAACAAACCATTTAAATATGGCAGATTTCTTTATTATTTACTGAAATTTTGATTTTCTTAAAAATATATAGGAAGTTCCATTTAAAATAAGTAAGTTGACACCTACTTTCGGACCGGACAAATTTGAAAATATTTTACTTGGGTTGTCCCTATCGGCAATAGCATATTCTCAAATTTTCAAAATTTTTCTTTATGCAGTTTTAAATATATAGATTTAATTGTTTCCCGGTGAGATATCCTGTATAAACAAATACAAATGAGTTAAAAGAATTCTGCTGCAGCATAATTTCAGATGTGCCAAATTTTTCACTACTTTATACCATAGTTTTAAACAGGGTATTTTAATCTAGTTTTTAAGAAAATTACACTTTCATGTGACTATTATTTGAGGTATTTGTAAAACGAATTATGAAATATGTAAGAAAAACTGGGAACAAAAAATCTAAAGATAAAATATTGCTATTAGTAAAAGAAAGTTCGGGCTGTACTGTAACTCAAGAACCGTCTACAAACTTTAGAAGTAGACTTGAGAA
Source organism: Diaprepes abbreviatus (assembly GCA_034092305.1). Taxonomy (NCBI): domain Eukaryota; kingdom Metazoa; phylum Arthropoda; class Insecta; order Coleoptera; family Curculionidae; genus Diaprepes; species Diaprepes abbreviatus. The sequence goes on along the minus strand of JASJET010000019.1, from coordinate 4,740,946 downwards.
TCACTTGATAGCACTAGTATTTTTGAAAAGATCTTTATACACGGGTACTAAACTACGAGTAGGAAAAGGATTTTATGTCTTTTATGAAAATACTTTGGTCGAATCACTTTTCAATAATGTCAATTCATCTCGTCACTAGTTCGATTTATTTGCAATATTCAGGCAATACAATCAAGTAATTTAACAATATCTTTAGCTTGAAGAACCTATTACATTTGATGACAAGGCTCAGCCGGTTAAATTACCAGAAATTAATGCAACTGTTCCATTCGGTGAGCAAGGTGTTTTAAGTGGATGGGGAACAAATCAAACTCACGGAGGCACACAAGACTATTTGAGAAAAGTTTACCTTTCCTTCCTTACTGATGATGTGTGCAAAAAAAGAATTGATGATTTTAGTGGAATCGATAGCTTTCAGCCTGAACATCATATATGTACTGATGATTACTACAACGGAGAATGCTCTGTAAGTATACTGTATAAAATATAAATGAGAATATTTTAAATTCTGGCTATTACAATTTTTTAGTAAATATTTTTGTATCAAAAATATAAGCTATTTTTTGTTCTTAGAATATTTTTATACAAACAGATAATATTTTTTGTTATCCTGAAAATGGATGCATCTTACTTAATAAAAGCAACTAAAAAAAAGTTAGCTAAGATACAATAATTATTAGTGGAATAATACCATAAATATGTACAGGGTATCCCAAATTTATGGTACTTCTCGTTGACTATTAAAGCTAGAAAAAAACTTATGTAGCATTCACGTTTTCTAAGGAAACTAAAAATGCTGCAAACAGAATTTAAAAATATTTTTTTTTGTTCTGAAGATACAAGATGAAATTCAAAAGTTGACAATTTTTATAATTCCCTGACACGTTCTTATTGAAAAGATATTACAACATTTTAATGGACCTATTTTTATAATATTTCAAGCAAAGTCTAACGGTGTAATCACAACTTTATTACGAGGTGTAGTTAAAAAGTTATTCATCTAAATTTGGTTATTTTAATTGGAATACCCTATTTATTTTTAACCGACTTCTAAAAGTAGGAGGTTCTCAATGCGTCGACACCGATTACGGAATGGCGTCACCGATTTGAATGAAATTTGTTACGTTATATTCAGGAAGTTGCTGCGGTGGTCCCATATTTTTTTGGACAATATGGCGGCCAAAAAAATTTAATTTTGTCCGATTTTCTCCAAAATTGGTATGTGGGAATTTTCGGGGTCGTACACAACGAATCTAAGATTATATTTAAAAAATTCAATATGGCGAATCAAATATGGCGGTCAAAAAATTTAATTTTGTCCAATTTTCTCCAAAATTGGTACGAGGGAGTTATCGGGGTCGCACATAACGAATCTAAAATTATTTAAAAAAAATTCAATATGGCAGATGAAAAAATTAATTTTGTACGATTTTCTCCAAAATTGGTATGGGGGAGTTTTCGGTTTTGCACATAACGAATTTGAATTTATTTTTAAAAAATTCAATATGGCATATTCATAATGGAGGATAAAAAATTAATTTTGTCCGATTTTTTTCAAAACTGATATGGGGGAGTTTTTGAGGATTGCACGTTACGAATTTGAATTTGAAATTAAATATGGCGTATCCAATATGGCGGATAAAATATCCAAGATGGTGAATTAACGATTCCGCATCTCTCGATTTTGTTTTAAATCAGTATTGGGGGATTTTTGTTAGTGTTAATTACGAATTTAAAATATTTTTTGAAAAATTGAATCTGGCGGATTCATTATGATGTCCTGAAAATTTTACATTAATAGATTTTCTCCAAAACTTATATATATATATATATATATATATATATATATATATATATATATATATATATATATATATATTATGAATTTAAAAATATTTTTTTCATGTTTCAATATGGTGAATCCAATATAGCGGACTAAAAATTTTATATTTTTCGATTTTGTGCAAAGGTGGGACTGAATCATTTTAGAGGATGTAAATAGCGAAAATAAAATTATTATAAGAAAATCTAATATGTCAGATGCCATCTGACGGTCTAGAAATTTTAAATTTCCGGATTCCGGGGGCTTTGAAGGGTTTAGATTTTGATTAGAATAAGACGTTAAAATTATTTTTTTGAAATTCAGTATGGCGGATCCAATATGGGAGTTAAAAATTTCACCTATTCGCATTTTTTCAGATTTGGTATTAGGAGGTTTTCAGAGTCATGTGTTACGAATATGAAGTTAATTTTTTACTATTATGTTTATAAGATACAATATGGGAGACTGAAAATTTTACATTTTCTGATTTTGTCTAAAATTGATATTGAGGGGTTCTTGGTGCGTATACAAACTTAATATGCAGTATAAAATATATCGGGATAAGAAATTACATTTCAAGTTCTTTAGATATCGATATTTGAAGGTGTTGGGGCTTATATTACCAATCTAAAATTAATTTGAAATTTATGACAGTGGATTTACTATGACCGACTAAATATTTGTTTGACACAATTTCACTGGTATTTGGAGACCTCTAAGAATCAAAGAATTATAGTGATTCATTTTAGGATGATTTACAACTTTGGATAAAATATATACTTTTTTGCCACCTTGGAGTTATTGCGAGGTACACTAATCTCGATCAGTACTTAGTTCAAATAATTTATGGATATCATAATGAATTCAAAACTAAAAATTGAAAAATAAAATTTTTATAAAAAAAATTGAACCGACTTCTAAATGTGCGCTAAAAAATGAAAAATAACTATACATTTTTATACGAAATCGAAATTTTTGAAGTCGGTGCCAAATTATTTCTAAATGAAATTAATAACTACTAATATATACCAATTACGTAAGAAAGCAATTACAAATAAAATATTTTTGATCTGTTTATGCGAATCAATTTTATATAAAAATTTCTAGTTATTTTTCATTTTTTAGCGCACTTTTAGAAGTCGTTTCAATTTTTTTTTATAAAAATTTTATTAGATGATAAGATATAATTACATTTATAACAAGAATATACCACACTCTATGTCAAAATGAAGAGGCATGAATAAAAAACAAAACAAACTGTTTATGATGCTTTTATTTAAAATTAACAGATACACTTGCTATTTATTTAATGACAACACAAGACAATGACAAAATAGTATTTAAAGAACAACAACATCAACAAAATATAACGTACTTTAAATAAAAAGCTATATCATTTAAAAAAAAATCTAGCTAGGAAACAACTCAAAAGAACCCCCATTATTATTAATACAATCTTGACAACGCTTTCTTACAGACCTTACTGCGCAAGCAGTATGAACACTTCTTACTTTTCTAAACGCATTGTAAATTAGTTCTAGACATTGTTCCTGAGTATTAATGATATCCTTATATATTTTGCTTTCTAGAAATCTCAATAGCTAAAAATCCAGACGTTTTAGGTCTGGAGAGCGTGGCGGTTACCTCACCGGTCCATTCGTACCCAACCATCTATCAGGGAATTTACTGTTTGAATACTACGATTTTTAATGAAAAAATAGCAAAATCCAGTTTGCCTTTTCATTTTAACATAAAGCGTGGTGTATTTTTCTAAATATATAAAACTCTGCCTTATAATCTAAAAATGTATAGGGTGTTCAATTTGAAATAACAAAATTGGGATATATAAATTTTTTAGATTACGCTTAAGATATTATAAGAACAAGTTGTTCAAAATGTTGTAATATATTTTAATTAAAAACGTTACAGGGCATTATACAAACTGTCAATTTTTAAATTTTGTATCTTCAAAGCAAGAGAAACTTTTTAAGTTCTGTTTGCGGCCGTCTTAGTTTCCCTAAAAAAACGGCACTATATGCTACATTAATTTTTTATTAACGTTAATAGTTAACGAGAAATCCCATAAAAGTATAAAATTTGGGATACCCTGTACTTTTACATATTTTACATTTCATTACATAATACTGTTACGAAATTTTTCTCTGAAGTTAAAAGAATCTTACACAAAGTATTTTTGAATCTGAAGTTCTGCAATTTCTACTACTAAGAGTGTTTTTTTATAGAGGTACAGAACTTTTAAATGGAATAAAACAAAGATGCATTTTTTAAATTGACATGAAATTTACTTTATTCGAAAGATAACCTTCTGGCATTATAATTTAAATATGACTTCTGGCATATGACCGCCACGGCTGGCTCGGACGTAGTCTAATCTGGAGGTCCAGTTTTCGATGACTTTTTCCAACATTTGTGGCCGTATATCGGCAATAACGCGGCGAATGTTGTCCTCCAAGTGATCAATCGTTTCGGGCTTATCGGCGTAGATTAGCGACTTCACATATCCCCACAGAAAATAGTCTAGCGGCGTTAAGTCGCACGATCTTGGAGGCCAATTCACGGGTCCGAAACGTGAAACTATGCGGTTACCAAACGTTTCCTTCAATAAATCAATTGTGGCACGAGCTGTGTGACATGTTGCGCCGTCTTGTTGAAACCACAGCTCCTGCACATCATGGTTGTTCTATTGATGAACGAAAAAGTCAGTAATCATGGCTCTATAGCGATCACCATTGACTGTAACGTTCTGACCAGCATGGTTTTTAAATAACTACGGACCAATGATTCCACCAGCCCATAAAGCACACCAAACAGTCAGTTTTTCTGGATGTAACGGTGTCTCAACATACACTTGAGGATTATCATCACTCCAAATACGGCAGTTTTGTTTATTGACGTATCCATTCAAACAAAAGTGAGCATCATCGCTAAACAAAATTCGCTTATGAAAATCGGGATCAACGACAATCTTGTTTTGGGCCCATTCACCGAATCTGCGCCTTGCTAGGTGATCAGGTGGCTTCAATTCTTGCACGAGTTGGATTTTGTAAGCACGCAAACCAAGATCTTTCCGCAAAATCTTCCATAAAGTGAATGGACACATATCCAATTCCTGTGCACGATGGCGGATAGACTGATTCGGGTCTTCCTGTACGCACTGTACGACGTCTCTGTGGATGCGTATTATCATTTAGAGTAAACGTGGTGCGAAAACGTTCCATAGTTAATCGAATTAATTGCTCTGATGGACGATTATGTTGACCGTAAAATGGACGTAGTGCGCGATACGTATTTCGAACAGAACCATGATTTTCAAAATAAATTTGCCCAATTTGGAAGCGTTGTTCAGGCGTCAGTCTATTCATGTTGAAATGCCAAACCAAACTAAACATAAATCACTTAACAGCTGATAAAATGGCCGCCAGTTAAAAAAGTGTTGCCAACTTAAAGTTTTATACCTCTATAAAAAAACACTCTTTACAACTACAGATTGTTTGATATGTTTTTTTACCTTTTATTACAGGGAGACTCTGGAAGCCCATATGTTATAGATGGAATTGTATATGGATTAGCTTCGTGGTCATATAATCCATGTGGAATTGTTCCAGGGGCGTACACCCGCGTTTTCAACCCTGAATACCTTCAATGGATAAAAAGAGTTACCAACATTTAAAATTATTATAAATATTCCAATAAAATAGAATTGTCCATAATTTATAAACCTATATTCTTTTACGCCTTGCCTGCTACAAGCAGATTGAAAATATATATTAAATAGAACGATATTATTTCTTTTATTGTCTCAAATTTATTTATAATTTACTTGTTCAAGAACGATCAATAAATTTTATTTTATTATTGATTAATTTCTTAAAAATTAACTTTATATTTAACTAATTTTTTTATCATACTTCCGAGAACATATACAGTGTGTCCCAAGACGAACTGTTGCAATTAAATTTTCGGAAAATAAACTCTGGAAAATTTTTAAAATTTAACAGTTTACTAAAGTAGATGGGGGCAATTCGGTTAAAATGTTCTCAAGATGGTGGTACTTCCCGTTATGCAGGAAGTTGATGCCTTTTTGCTTATTTTAAACAGAATACCTTATATGTTATTTCATTTTTAGATTTTACGCAAAATTATACACATATGTCATGTATAATGTCCTATACTTAAGTCTAATTCTTTTTGACATATTTTAAATGTTATGTCAAAAATGGCATTTGCAAACCCAAGCATAACTACCAATTTCTCCTATATGAAAGTTTTTATTATTTAATTGGGAATTATTTCAGTGATATTAATGTTATCCATAATAGAATCATCATCGTTATTACTATCGTCTTTATTTAAATTAATTGATTTGGTATCTTGCCCATGACACAATCCACGATAATCTGTATAACGTAATCCCTGCTTCACACAGTCGCACTTTTTTTGACAGCCTTTTCCACATTTACAGCTCATAACTTGCAAACGATCATTGAGAATGAGATGTCCACGAAGAGTTATACGTAACAGAAAACCATTGGGTATGCTCCAGCCCCGCTTATTCGCGCCGAGGTGACATCGGGTAGCAGCGAAAAATTTTTTGAACGATTTTCCTTTAAGACATAAATATCTATAATCATTCAAATTTTTATTTGTCGCTTCTCCTGGTGAATATATTTTGACTTACTTCGGCTATTTTACTTCTATCTGCATCTTTTTCAAGAGCTTGAACTACTTTTTTCCCTTGATTAAAAAGGTCCAGTTCATATCGCATCCCGATAAAACATATATAATATGATTGAAGGTTTTCAATTGGGATTTCTAAAACTGTTGCTATCGTAAGCATGTTGTGCGTTTTTGCCTTTACGAAGTATATTTATTTATTATCAAGTATAGTTTGGGTTAAAGCTGGCCTTATGTCCGAAGTGTGAGCAATCGCTGTTTGGACGATGAATGTGTCGGCATCTTTCTTTCTTTTTTGAAAATTCTAAAGCGTTTTAATGATTAAGCCGATGTATACGTCAAATATAAATATTATATCAATAAACTACTTAAACAAACCAATCGAATGGTTAAAAAAGGCCCCTATATGTTGCGTTGTTTAGCAGCAAACAATCTTTCACTTTAATATGTCATATCTTGACTTCTTTTGAGCATTTCTCCGTCTTGTAATATAGTTTATTATATTTTGAAATTCGGAATAAACAAATAGAAAAAAAATTGTAATGAACACATTATGTCCTAAACAATTTTTCTCTAGGATTGATATTTACGGAGATACAATCGAAAAAAAAAGGAAAGTAATGTAAAAATTTAAAAATTTTGCAATAAATAATTTTTCCTGCTTCGAGTTCACCTTTTTGTACTAGCACAAGAATGAGTTTATTATTCTTATCTTTTTTCCGGAGTGATTTATCCAGAAACCAAAGTTAAGTGCAAACTTACACATTTTTAGTCTATTTTGGCTGGACTATAAAAACATTGATCTCTATAAAACGGTCTTGTCATCTAGGTGGTGTTTGATCCCTCTCTAGAATACACCGTAAACTTCAGTTGCCGCGCACGTAGGTTACTTTTGCCATTAAAACGTTAAAAACGCAGTCGCTGTACTGTACAATCGTTTTTGCCGGCTTTGCCGCGTTAGTTCACTCACTTAGGACTAGAGGTGGGCAAAACGGACTTTTTGGTGATTCGGACCATCTGGATCAGTAATTTTAAAGATCCGGGTCAAAGAACCAGTTCAAATGTCCGTTTCCCGTCAAGAATTCCAAAGTTCGAACGACTTTCCCATTTCATATTTTTAATATATAATTTTAGGAAATAGTACACCACAGATAATTACATTTCGATCCTTTTTTTTATAAAATCCAATTACCAGCCTCATTAATTAAAAAAAAATCTATTACAATTTAGGAGATAAAATAAAAAGGCGAATGGGACATTTAAGCTGTATTTTAAACAAATAGTAATATTGCGGCTCTCTCATTTAACTGCATATATTAATATTTGCGTATTCACCATCTCATATGAATTAACGAAAAAAAACGGTGTTTGGCATAATTTTACGGCCATTGGAAAAGATTGGGTCAACTGTGAATTATGTTTTAAGCAATATAGGTGACTACCGAAAATTTAGAAATCGGTTTGCCTGATACTAATATGGACCGATCAGAACAATGGTCGACAAGTATTGCAAAATTGTAAAGCAGTCATAACTTTAATTTTTTGTTTAATAACAAAAATTAAAATTATGTTTTTATTATAGTCACTTTTCTAAGAAACTTAATTTATGTTTAAAAAATCGGTTTTAAACATATTCTTTATTTTTTGTTAATAATTTTTAATTAAAAACCAACCTTTTTTGTCTCAGGATTAAAAACCCAAAATTATAATTGTTCGTCACTTTTATGATTTTACAATTTCTGTCACTGATTTTACAATTTCTGTCACTGTTTTAAGAGCCAGAACAAAAAATATACGGAAAAACAGGCTTCTCTATGTGCCTACACTATACTACTAAATTATCATTTTCAGCAAAATAATATATGTACCTACTTTAACAATCGTAACAACATAATTCGATGATGAAACAAAACATTTATTATTATTATTACATTTTAAATTACATCCACTTTCCCCCAAAATTGCAATTAAATATCCCTATCATAACCAATTAAATTTAACACAAGCGAGAATCGGAATATAGGGCTAAAAAATTTTTAATCACGTTTCTAATTCATATTTTAACTACCGAAATACTAGATTCGTAAGTATACATTCTACAAACGTCCTAAAGAAACTTAATCTAAACTAGAGCAATCCTAAATCCTTGTACTCCACGGCCATTGCCTTTAACGTATTTACTGTTCCTGCAATTATTAATCGAACGAAATGAGGTTCGCCAGCGGACCCGAAACATCGGTGACCCATCGTACTATACTGAACCGAATGTTCGAAAGATACAAAGACCCGTAAAAAAACGGTTCAACGGATCTCAGCTCATAATAAGTCCGATGTAACGTATGACCAGTCGGAGGAACAACTTTCGTACTGTCCGAGTCCGATATTCTAAATTTTAGTGATCCGGATCTTTCGGACTGTAAACTGATCCGGGTAAAAAAACGGGTTTGTTAAGTCCGACCCACCTCTACTTAGGACACAGGGAAAGAACGAAGAAACAGCGACAATGCTGAACGGTTTTAGAAAGTAAACGCTCAAGGATGAAGCTGATCAACCCATATGAGTACCTTAAATATATGCCGAATGCGCTAGGACATTAAAATGAAAATATAAACACTTCTCACTGCTTACGAGTGACTATTATTTAGGAATAATAAAATAATCAAGTAATTGTTGACAAAAAATAAAATACTACAACAGTATATTAAGTGAATGGCAAATAACGAAGTCATCTTAAAATAAAACAAATTACAGGGTGTTCCATTTAACGAATAGTAATTTTGGTTTAAGATAGACCTAGGCATGAATCGGTATATCTAGAAATCATTTTATTTTGTAGCTATCAATAGCTACTACATTTTATGCATTAAGCGTTTTTTATAGTTCCTATGATTACCGAGCAATTGCAGTTAAAATCACGGTCCTACCACCCTGCATGGAAAGGTAAATAATTTCATGTTTTAGGGTATTATTGTTCTCCTCCTTCAAAATTCAGATGAATGTTACACAAAATAACCTTTATTTTCAGAAGAAAATTCTGAATGTAAAATAGTATTATCGCCAAGAGTTTGACACTAAATTTGCTCCTCAACTGATCTTATTAATTTACGTCCATTTTGTTGGAACTAGACACTTTTTAATGATTTTTCTGGAATTTGTTTCAATTATATATTTTTGCTTAATATTGAACTAAGTCAGAACTACATTTAAAATTTTTAAGACCACCATGTATAGTTCATTAAAAAAAAATGAATTCCATATAAAAATGATTTTTATTTTATAACGTTATCTTCAAACATTTGAATGGAAAATAGTGATTAGATAATTTTTGTCAAGTATTTTACTTTATTTAAAGGGTTGGATGAATCAACCCGAATATTGTATAGTTTCAAAAATGGCTAGATGTTTGGTTCTTTACGCAGCTCTGACAATATTTGTCGCTTTGCAATATGGAGGTAAGTTAGATTTTGTTTATTTTCTTTAAATAGATGGTGTTAATATAAAAGGTAATTTGCATTTTTAAGAACCTATATCTCTGTTCCCTTGTTCATTAAAACTGGATAAATTATCAAAAATTCAAATAACTAAGTGTGTGTGTGTTGTAGGCGCGGAGGAGGAGTGGTGGGGGCGATCGCTTTTAGTTTAGGGAAATAGACTCAATTCTGCGTTTTATACTAAGAATGTGTATGCTGCTGACATCTCATTCCCCGTCGACAACTTGTTTGTTCTTGCGCCCCCCTCCCCCCCCCCCCAAGAGCTTCGAATTTAGAAAAATAGACCTGATCCTGCCAATTATATTAGAAATAATAATGTTGTTGGCGTCTCCCTCCCCCTGTCGACAACTTGTTTCTTCTTTTGATCGCCCCCCCCCCCCCTTAAGAGCTTCGAATTCATAAAAATAGACTCGACCCTGCCTTTTGCATTATAAATGGGAATGTTGCTGGCGTCTCCCCTCCTTCGACAACTTGCCTTCGCTTGCCATACTGTACATTTGTGATATCACCGCCCCTCCCCCCCCCCCCTTCAAGAGAGAGGCCGGATCCGCCCTGATGTGTTGAAGAATCAGCGGTTATCATACTTTAACGGTTATAGCCACAAATTCAAATGGATACTGGTGATTAAAATGCAATGTTTTATGTTATCGATGATTTTGGAAGAAATTTTTAAATAAAGACTGTCTAAACACAAGACTTTCACCGCTTATGGACGCCTTGGCAACTATCTTTTCCTTTACAACTCATTCATAAATTTAGTTATAGTAAATAGTAGTAAAAAAGCAAGAAATGAGGGGATGCAGTGTTGCCGTGTTGTGTAGTAAATCTAAAATACGGGTACAAGTTTTTATTCCCTCCGTTTTTATTCATTTAAGTTTACAAAGCAAATATTTCCATTAATCAGACGATCATTTTATATTTATGTTGACGAGTTTTTATGGATATGAAACAGTACTATATATTATCCATTTGTTACGGGTTTTCACAGTTTTATATTAATTTCTCATAGACAATGGCTACAAACTTATAACCAGACCAGTAAAAATGGAAAATTTTTGTTTATCTAACTAACTAAATGGTTTAACTTCCATAGCAACTACATAGGGTTTAAAAGTTAAACCTTTTTAGTGAATCTTGCTAACAGGATTTCGACTATTTTTATTATAATACGATATTTGTGTAATTAATTGAGTCTTGTAATGCCGTGAACTAATTAATCATAGGTAAAGTAATAAAAAGTAGGTAATTAAAACTAATTCCTTAATTATATGCATGTTTTTTTTTTGAAAAAATCAGGCTTTTAAATTATACATTATATAAAAATGCAACTCATGATGTAAAAAAAGACGTATTTGATATTTTTTGGCATACTCCAACATATTACAGAATGAAACAAATGAAAGGCGGACCCAAATGACCCATGAAAAGTTTTCCTGTAAGTAAAATTTAAAAATATTGCTTAAAAATAAATAACAAAACTTACCTATATATAAAGCACCCTAAAAGGGTAAAATTTATTTATTACACAAAACTTTCTTTGTAATCGGTCTTTCACTTTGCACCAGTGAACTAAAAAAAACACGAAATAAATCTTCCTAAATAATCGAATTGAAGCTAAAACGGCAACTAAAATAGCGGATAACCTACTAAAACCGAGTTTGCGAAAGCGAGAGCAGACAATACTGTAACGAAGTTACTAAATTTTTGGGCAAGTGTATGTTCGCCGGGATTTAATTTATTTGTTTTACATCCGAAAAATCCGATTCTTGCGGGAAAACAATGCTAAAGGTTTCAAGATTACCGGTATATAATTAGATTTACCGCGCTTTGCCGGGAAATATCATTTTCCGAGATTTTCAGAGCGTCCGACCATAGTAATCGCGCGCCGCATACAGCAGTATCGTATGCGCGATCACCGCACACCGTCACACGTCAGCGTAGTGGGAGCTCGAGCCGTCTATTTAAGTCCGAGCAGACCATTATTTCGCTGAGAACCAAACGGTCTCCACCCGGGTCAACAGTCCAAACGAACTGGACTGGGTTGCCTGCTGGGCCGCGCCTTCCTGGTCTGGTGATGTAGGTGAAGCTAGGCTTGTGTGTATAGGGTTTTTACCACACACTTCCTTCCTTACGTCCTGCCCCTCTAATGACCAGGAATGTGTTTACCGCCAGGTGCCCTCCGATGTCCGTTGACAAGGGCGCTAAACAACTGCCGCCCCGACGCCTATCGCCGCCACCGCGTGTAAAGACCGTCGCCGTGTAGAGACGCCGCCTATCGCCGATCGATGCCGTGTTATTGTTACATACCGCGTATACCGCCGTCGGTCGAATTTTAATACGAAGCGTCGTGAACCGGGAACGCGGATTTTAGATACGAGGCGCGATAATTTGCGTACAAGCCGTCGTGAGTAGCGTCGCGACCGAATAGTACGAGATACGTGAATAGCGTCGTGAATGATACCGCCGGGTTACCATCTTTAGCGCAATCGAACAGTATGAGCTACCGTGAACAGCTCTCAAAACATACTCTTGCCCTCCAGACCGGTTGTTTGTTTATATTATTGTACATCTTAGATTGTAAGTTAGTTTTAGGCCATGTCTTTGTATAAAAGAATAGAATACAGGATACAGGATTTTTTATAACCGTTTATTTTCTTACCTAGTCCCATTTTTACCATTACATGTGACAATTGGCAGCCGGCAGCCAGCACTAATACGCACAATTGACCCCTGGCTTGCCGTTTCTCCACTGTAACAAGCTGCCCGGTGCATAAAGTGGGCCCTCGACCACATTAAATCCCGAGGGTGGCGCCCGAGAACCGACCCCCGAGTGGATGTTTTGACCTTCAGGCAGTCAGACCGTTGATCAGTTGAGAGAGCAGGGATATCCCGAATTTACGTAGCTGCCGCTGACCCGATACCCCTGCGCTGAGCATTTGACCGATGACTGTCTGCACGAGAAATATCCACTGACCGATGTTCCGCTGCCGTGAACGAAGAAGAGCCGTAGAGCATGACCTGCTCCCCCGCTCCCCGCCGACGAAAACGCGTCACAATACCTTACACAAAATATCCCCGATATTTTGCGATACTTTCTTAGGGCTATTTTCTTTTGAATTATCACTTTCAGTTCTATCATTTGAAGTAATCATGATCACTTCAACCTAATGACAGGTAAATGAATATTGAAAAGAACTTGATGGTATCAGTTTCACGTTTTTCACTTTGATTATTTGATAATTATTCTAAATAATACAGCTCCCATAGCATAAGTTAAATTAGGCAACCAACAATACTTCGAAGAGGTGTCTTTAGCCGAAAAGATGTGCAGTGTTGTCATATTTCGAAGAAACATTCAAAAACTGAAATTTTATCATATCATAAATGTAGCACTGTGAGCATTATTTCAACAATAGGCCTATATTATACTATTGTTATAGAGGTTTTCTTTTCATAAAGAACAAATATATTTAGATCACCTCCTAGTTTGTAGTTTTGTACTTGTTTTTCTATAAAATCATGTAGCATCTTATTAGTGATATTTAAGAATTGGCGACGTTGTGATTTAAGTAAAAGGTCTCTAGGAAGTGGCAACCGTGCATGTCCAAAGAGGAGTTTTAACTTCTTTCGTTGGCAAGAGGGGATATGCAACATTGCCACGTTTTGAACGGAAATCCAACAATTCAAATTCTTTTATACTTGTTACAAAGGCATGTATATAACATTTTATTACTTTATTCAATCTTTTGCAACATTGTAATTAGGAATGAGTTGTGTCCTATCGTTGTGTCCATTTTGAGCGTGAAAATTATAGCATTGGAGTAACAGTCTTGTGCTTATATAGTCTTTGCTTTAAACAACTTATTTTCAAATAAATATAATATTATTTAATCTCAATACCAAACTTGGAAAGAAAGAAAATATAAAATTATTATGTGTCGTCATTATTTTAATTTAAAAAATTAGTGTAAAAAATATGCCTTTATTTTTGTTGCACTTTAAGATACGTAAAAATTTTAGGGAAACACAAATTACAAAAATATGTTAGCTGAAAGTACCTTACTTAAAATAATTTAAGAGAATACTGGGGTTGCATTTACGAAATTCTACGATTTTTTAATAATTTCGGTATTTTAACTTTATTAAAAAATAGCCAATTTTTATTACTATTTTATATATTAATTTGATTAGGTACATCCTGAATCGCATGTATATTTCTACGAAGTCTTAATATAAGAATTTTATCTTATTTGTTACTTTATCTGATTGTCAATTAGTAATTAGTATATTTAGAGATAAATAAAATCTGATTTTAATTTGGAATATTGAAACCAGGAAGTGACACTAATGATTTTTACATAAATTATTCAAAACGACGATTACCAGCAGGATATAGAAGAAAAAAGGGACTCATCAAACAGCATGATGATTTTATGGAAAAACTCGAAATTCTAAGAACATCCGCTTGCCATACTTATAATAAAGGAAAATACTAAATAGTAACGTCTAACGTGATAGCAGGAAAGGAGACCTGTATATAAGATAAAATAGATGTAACTAGAAATGAAACAATATTTAGCACTTTCAAGAAACTTGCAACCTTGGAACCAGCAACTACACTCAGACGCTGAAATGTTACACAGCCAGGAATTAGCAATATACATTTGTGTGATACACGTAATACAAAAAAATGTAAAATGAAATGACTGACTGTACTGCACTTTATTCAAAGTATACTAAATAAGACCGATGATCTCAAAATTATTTTGAACATATAAGTTATTGATAATGCAGGCTTTAGCGAGCATTGGCTGAGAGAAAATGAAATAACTAGTAATACCTTTAAGTCGCAAAATTTGGTGAGCTATTTCTGTCGTCGGAAGTACTTACATGGCGTACTGAGTATCTATGAAAGACATAACATTCCTCTCAAGCAGTTTATATTTAAAAAATCAGTTGATAATCACTTTGATGTTGCTGTTTATGTTGTAGTCAAAATCAAAAATATTTATTACTGTTGTCGATAGAACTGCGAAAACGGACCTGGATATCTCTGTGGATACACTTGAGTTGTTAGTGATTACGCTATTGCTGGATATTTTAATGTTCATTTTCTTCTGGAAAAATTTACTACTTAACTATTTAATTTAGTATAATGCTTATATGAGCCTCATATTACCGATGCTATACGAAAATCGACAAGCTGTAAAACATGCAGAGATAACACAATATGACATGAATTTTGTGCATTGAATAAGAATAATAATTTTTTGTAGATTTTGGGTCGCAAAATTCACATAGGGTTTTAAAAATATCCTAACCAAAAAGTGCAAAAAAACGCGATTTTGGTCTATATTTAAGGTTACGTGTTACGTATCGTCGAGACATTATTTTTTCTCAAAAAACTATACATAACATCTTAAATTATCCTACCCTTTCAAATGCCGTTGATTATATATATATATATATATATATATATATATATATATATATATATATATATATATATATATATATGTATATATATATATATATATATATTTATATATATATATATATATATATATATATATATATATAATATTCCAAACTAGAGTTATTGGGGATGCAGCCTGTTTAAATTTGTAGGCCTTGGTAAGGAGAAAACCCCCTTTTTAATTCTGTCAAGCTTTCGAGAATTTAATTAGGTCTTCTTCAGGACATCTCTACAATTATTAATTAAACAGTCAGAGTATTAACCTAACTTATAATTATTAAGTAATTTACCAATGTATATTTAATACGAAACAATAACAAGTTAGAAAAACGGGGGAAAAAACCTTCATTAGCACTTTTTACCTATATTTAGAGGCATAAATTGTAAAAATTCGTTGAAATTCTAGAAAACTCGAAAACAGTCGAATACTTGACTATTTTACCACTTTGTACTGACACTTCTCATGTGTCAACCAGGAAGTTTCGTGGGTGGTATAAGTAGTGGGAGAAATACGGATCCGTAAACAGTGGCGTAGTCAAGAATGAGATTTAGTAGTATAAAGTTAAGAAATTACTTATTTGATATTTTTTACATAGAATAAGAGAATTTAATGGCAAAAACTATTCATCTGGAGATGGACTGCATGAATACAAGATTGCAATGTAGTAAAATGATACAAAAAGAAAAAAATCAATGATACGAAATGAAAATGGAAAAATATTGATTACTAAAATTTCTTTTGTAGTTGTTGCGGGGTCTCCTCTTAAAATAGTTAATGGAACCACTGCTGATGACGGCGAATTTCCATACATGGTATGTATATTTTTTTTTCTGGTTTAAAAACTTATTTTAATCTATTTGTGTAAGAGCATACAAATTTATTATAAAACCACAGACCATCAAATACATAGAATTATATGTTAAAATATGGGCTTACAAATGGCAGCTTAGTATAATTCAATCGATTTTTTGCAGGGCTCATTATTATGATCTATTAATTCGGAGATTATCTTTTACAGAGATAACCAGTTTTTTTTTTATTAAAGTGTACTAAATAATTTACCTAAAAATGGAAAAAGATTTAAAAAGGATTTTTCCTTGACACTTTTAGCATCGATTTTAGCATCGATTATAGCATTGATATAATACCTCTATTATGCATGTTCTGTGATGCAACCGCAAAAGAAAAAGGTAAAAATGTAGAATTGTTTCATTAAAATATTTTGCTGCGTATTTGAATACCATACTCGTTTGGGCTTATTTACTTCTCTGACTGTCTAACATTTAAGGCTCTAAATTTTTTCGCGCTATACATTGCTAGATATGGTACATGTATGATGGTGCTCCATCTCATTTTAACCGTATAGTATGTCAACGTTTTTGGCTCTCGATGGATAGGTCCAGATGGGCATGTTTTATATTATTATATGCACAGCAACCTCCAATACTGAAAGGATACGGTGGAGCGAAGTTTTGCATTTACTGTTCGCATTTTATTTCATTTACATACGGAGTTGCATATAGTTGTATGCTTGCTGAATGTTATTTCAGCACTACAACAGCATAATGTGGAAATAACCATTGTTAGTGCATCTCACACTGAGAAATCCGTGAAAGCCGAAGAAACATATCTATATATATATATATATATATATATATATATATATATATATATATATATATATATATATATAATAAAATGGAATAAAATATTGGCGAAGCGGACGTGAAAATTTGTCAATCTACATGATTCTCGTGTTATAAAGTGCGGAGCACTCCAAAATATGGAAAAACTCCGGGTCCGACAGATGGCGACAGCGCTGTTTCGTCCTAATATGGGACTCGTCAGGCCACCGCAGTCGGTACAAACCATCATCTCGCCTTTGCATCGTATAAAGCTGAATTTATAATCAAAACACAGCAAATTAGACGACAAAGGCGACATCTCGATGGTCCACTTGATAACACAAGAACCACACAGATTAACAAAGTTTGTAAAAGAACCGTCATATGGTGGCGCGACGGTGAATTAAAACAGAAATATGTAAAATCGAGTACACGAAACGCGCTGCCCCGTTTATTTTATCACTAAGTATTTATATTATTTCGGTAATAAATTTAAAATAATAAGTATGATTTCTCAATAATTCACATACAGTACAAAATACAGATAGTTTTGACATATTTAACACAAATCACAACTGTATTTTTATTATTTTTAATTTTGGCATAAAAACCGTTTTAGGCTCATTCAGACTAAAACGTAGCCTTATTCTTTCAAAAAATTCGAAGTTACAATTTAAGTACTTACAAAATACTCATTGTCAAAAAGAAAAGAAGTTAAACATATATAAAAAAATAAATTCGTCCATATAATATTAAATTTTTTTTGGGGGGCTATCGGTAATTTTATTATTAATTATAAACATTTTTAGGAAATTTGACGTTTCAGCTTATTTATTTCTTAAATTAAATAGTAAAAAGGGATTCAAATGTAATTAATTTTTATATCTTACAGTTAAAATTAGACCTACTTATTTTTATTTCTATTGCACTGGCATCTTAATTTAATTTCCTTTATTATATGAAATATCCGATAGGCTTTAAAAAATAAAATAAACATGTTAATTCTACACGCTTAACAAAAATACACAAATATAATAATAAAATAATAAAGAAATTATGGCTAATTGGAATTAAAATGCGACATACTAAAATAAAAATATACAAAAAAAAAAATAAAAAATATATATAAACAACATTAAACAATAAAATACAACAAAAACAAATTGTGTTTACACTGGTAAACATTACGTATCTAATTCGTAATTAAATTCAGTGAAGCTATCATCGCTCAATTAATTGAGTTTCCACATTTTGTTTTATTCTTTTATTATATGGACTTTTTCCCAATTTTCAAAAAAATCTTTCAAAAGTTCAGTTAAATTACTAACTTTGTACAATGTATTATTTCAAGCAACTCTGCCTTTTACTTGAGAGAGATATTTCCTTCTCCAACGGACAGTTTCCGGACGATCTATAAGAACAGATTTCCTATCTGATTTTTTCCATCAAAAATTAAGTTCTCTGAGCAATTTCCTGAGCTCAGTTCTTTTAATTTCAGATAAATCCCGATCTTCATTGATTTTAGTAAGAATTTTGTTGACGGATGGGATCGGCTTCTCATAATAAAATGATTGTACAACTCCTTTTATTGCAGTTTTCATCTCGTCTTCCAACGAGGTTTTTCATCTGCCTGTGATCGAATGGGGGAGTACGAAACATTCCAGTCGTTTTTTCTCCTTCAGTATTCGGTACATAGTAGATTTTCCTGTCATGTTGGAACACATCTCAACCGAGCTTTTAATATTATTATCTAGATATTGATTTCTTAGGACATCATAAGCATTCATCGTAATAAGTTTTTCATTGAGGAAAAATGCCTTGGTTTAACGAGTTTGGAATAAATATAGAAGTGGAGGCCATATTTTTTCGGTATCTTACTAATCTCAAATAATATATAAAAACAAGCACAAACAAGATAAATCACTAAGGATACACTGTAAGGTGTACTTTTCTCACTGACAGAAATAAAAATGGACTATCAGAAATTTTATTATTGCAGTAAATTTATAAAAGCTTATAATATTTAAATATAATTAGATTTACGGCAGTCCTCCGTTACCTGCGGACTGGAGCAAGTATGTTGGGGATTTCGGTAACAGGTTTATTACTCTCTCTAGTTCTTGAATAAATTATAGGAATGTGTATGCTTGCGATCGCTCCCCCCCCCCCCAAGAGCTCTGAGTTCAGGAAAATAGAACCGATTCTGCCTTTTATATTAGGAATGTGAATGCTGCTGACACTCCCTCACCGTTGACAACTTGTTTTTCTCGCGATAGCCGCCCCCCAATAGCTTTGAGTTCAGGAAAATAGACCCGATTCTGCCTCTTATACTAGGAATGTGTATGTTCCTGGCATCCCCTCCTCTCCAAGAGCTTCAAATTCAGAAAAATAGGCACGACCCTGCTATTTAAACTAGAAATGGGAATGTCTCCGGTGTCTCTCCCCCCCCCCGCTTGCCGTAATGTACTTCTGTGATGTCACCGCCCCCCCCCCCCCCCAAAGAGAGAGGCTGGATCCGCCCCTGTCTGTAGCTGGTCGTTATACCACTAGACAACGTCATATTATTGTGTTAGACCACACACCAAAAATCGTTACCAAAAAATTTGCAAAAATCAATATTTTTCTAAAAATTTCACGTTTTTACCGCCTAAACGAAGCAATATCGGATACAACTAAGTTGGCTTAAATCGACGTATTTTGACGTCAAGTGTCTATCATCAAAGGTTGTGCATGTATTTTCCAGACAATCTGTATATATCAAATAATAATTTTAGGTGCAATTATTTCGAGCCGAAGATAACTTTTTCGTATGCGGAGGAGGCATAATAGGATCTGAATGGATTTTAACCGCTGGTCACTGTGTTGAAGAAGTTATGTAAGTAATTTTGTTTAGTAAGATTTATTACAATTTAAGGTTCTACTTAAGATTCTAGAAACACTCAAAAATAAAATTTAAAATCATAGATCGTTTTAGTTTTATCTGTGATAAGTTAATACAAGTTCGTAAATATTATATTAAGTATATTACTCGGTGAAAAATTGTTCATTTTGTAGGTTTTTAAATTATCCACAAATGGTCTATTAAAACTGATGCGATTCATTTAATACTTCCCATAATATAAGCAAAAAACCAAAAAGTCACCTTTTTGACCGTTTTTTTTGTATAAAAAATCCCAATGCTCAGTTGGAGTTAGATTTTGTGTTTTAGTTATATATGGACTACCCTTCAAGTCATGGTGCAGGACGTTTGCTGTTAATTTTTTTGCCACATTAGAGTTTCTTTTTGCTATATTGTCTGGATTAGTTAAAAATTAAACTGTTTTGCTTAGAGCAGCCAGTATCTTCCCAAATACAAGATTTTCAATTTAACAAAAACTTTTACATTTTTTCTAAAACCCCGGAAACGCAAAAAAGTTTTAAAATTAAATATTTTAAAAGTTAGTAAAGTAAAACACACTATACAATTAACTACTTTGGGGTTGTATGTTCAGTTTAAAAAGATACTGACGTGATAGAGTAGCAGTATATCTAATCAGTTGAATTTAGTTTAGTCATATTTATAATATCAAACGTGCTGACATGGCATGTGAACCCACACTTAGAAAATTTAAGAATTATTTCAATTAATTGCGTAATATTGCAACATGGTTAATTCTCATGGGCATCTAACTCTTTCACCCTAAGATAAAAACATATACTTAGTATATGGTTTTAAGTAACTAAAAAATTCTGTTATCCAACTCAATGTAATCGTTATTTCGATCTTTTAAGAGGTTCTTAGAATATATAAGAAATGTAATTAAAAAACAAATAAATACATATAATAATAATATCCAAATACTTGTCTTATCAATATGTACTTGTGTGTTGATTTCTTCCAATTTTATTTTTTCGTCTTCTAAGTGGCTTTTGATTTCCTTGGTGCCCTTAAAGTTTATAAAGTTGAAGTCCATCGCGGGCAAGTTGTATATACATTTTTGATTGATGCTGACTGATCATACTCAGATTTAATAAAGGCAGATTAACTTTTAAATAAACGAATTGGCTTAATTTGAAGGTTTCAAATACCACTGATTTTATTTAAACTTTGCATTACTTATTCCATTCCAAAAGATATCATCCAATATACAGACAGCTTCTTTCCCGTCAATACAACTCTGATTCTCTTTTCATACGCGTTTGACTCAAAAATATGGCCAGTCGAACTACATCTACACAAGTAGAATTTCAAAGTTCTGTATTTCAGTATGACAATTCTGAAAAAAAAAACATTTAAAATCTCTTTGCGAGTACTTGCGAATGACATAAAGTTTAACTCGATTTTTAATTTTTTAAAGGTTTTAATCGAGAATAAAAAAATAAAAAAAAAATATTTTCAACTTTATTAAATTCAGCGCCATTTTTGTAAAAAAGTTTGTGAGAAAATTCTAATCACACAGTTTTTTAGAGTTTTCCAAGAGGTTTAAATTACTTTTTTAAAGTTTGATTTAAGTGCATATTTGACCAAAATAAGGCGAATTTCATTTTTTTTTAAAATTTTTTTTTGATTTTTCAGTTTTTTTGAAAATAAAAACGATAATATTCTGTTTACGACTGTTTACTCAATATGATAACAACGCGTAATTTTCGGACAATTTTTCAAATGTTTTTTTATGAAAAAATATTCAATTTATTCCTTTTTTTATGTGTAGTTTAGTTGTAAACAGTTGATTCTATGATAAATAATTAAAAATTAAAAATCACATAAAGAAAACAAAGTAAAAACATTTGAAAAATTACCCGAAAATTACGCATTGGTATCATACTGAGTAAACAGTCGTCAACAGCATATTATCGTTTTTATTTTCAAAAAAATTGAAAAATCAAAAAAATAAATAAAAAAATGAAATTCGCGGAAAACATTTTGGAACTAATGAGGAAGGAAGTTTTTCTCTATCTAGTTCAGCTAAGAATAGACAAAACATTGAAAAAAAGTTATTTTTTTCGTAAGAAGGGTCGTATTTTGGTCAAAAATGTACTTAGGTAAAACTTTAAAAAAGTAATCTAAACCTCTTGAAAAACTCTGAAAACTGTATGATCAGAATTTTCTCACAAACTTTTCTACAAAAATGGCGCTGAATTTAATAAAGTCGAAAATTTTTTTTTTAAACTTTTTTATTCTCAATTAAAACCTTTAAAAAAATTAAAAATCGACTTATACTTTATGTCATCTGCAAGTGCTTGCTAAGGACATTTAAATGCTTTTTTCAGAATTGTCATGCGATTATTCCTTACTGAAGTACAGAACTTCTACTTGTTTTCGCGTAGACATAGCAAAAGTGATTGACGGTCAATGTACTACATTCACCGGGGTAGTACGAAATTTAAAAATTAAGATTTTAGTAAGAAATAAATAAATCTAGTTTAAATATTTGCCTATATGCATTTTTCTTTCAACCAGATAAAGGTAAGAACATATACCAACAGTTTATTTCTTGCAAATACAACTCTGGTTCTACCTCCATATGCGTCTTGACTACCTCATGGCCCCGTCAATGGAGCTGTATCGAACCGGGAGCAACATTCACAGGAAACAGCCATCTTTATAAAATATAAATTCCTCGACATATCGCTAGTCGACCGAAATCTATACATTCACCGGAGTAGTGCGAAAATTAAAAATTAAGATTTCAGTAAGAAATACTTACATTTATTTCCTCCTGTGTTTAAATGGTTGTCTATATGTATTCTCCTTTCAGGCTGCTAAGTTAATAATATATATTAACAGCTTATTTCTTGCAAATACAACTGGGGTTTTTTCTCCAAATATATGCCCTCGTAATTACACATATTGACTTTCATATGGGTTTTTTTCGTCATAGTAATTTTGATAATCTGGAATTTGGTCGCATTGTGGATGGTTTTGTCTACTATTTGTGAAATTATTTTGATATCTCTGCAAACAATATTATTGACTATTTGTGGAACTATTCTCTTTATTAATGGAACCATTGTTTATTGATTATATAGCCCAATTTTTTTAGTCTCTAGAGTTTGAAAAATATATTCTGATATAAAAAGCTTTCTTATTGAAATAAATATTTTTACTGAATTTTATTTTTCCTTCTAGTGGAACGGTAGTATATGGAACAAATACGCTATATGTTAATGACAGTGTTCATGATTTTCCTACTACTTCTGTTAAAGTAAAGGAACAGTATAAACATCCAAACTTGACTTACTATCCTTACAAGGTCCCTATATATGATGTCGGTGTTTTGCTGGTAAGTATTTCATTTCAATTATACATAGATATACAGCAGTGGAAAAAAGTATGGGAACTTTTAGGATCACGAGTTGTATTTTTTTCTGCAAATTATTGCAGCGTAGGCATAATTATAATGTAATGTAAAGCAATATTTAGTTTATTTTGTAAAGAAAATTAGTTTCCGTGAGATTCACATTTTTAAATTATATGGAATTTTCAAATGACAGTTGGAGATAAGTATGGAAACTTTTAAAATTTCATCAAAAAACATTGTTGTAAACATACGACTAACAGTTTTTAGTATTTTGTAGAATACCCTTTAGCATCTAAGTGCCTGGCATCTTCTAGGCATCGAGTCAACTAATTTTTGGAAAGTTCCTGGAGGAATTTGCACTCACTCTAATTTAATGATGTTAAACGGCTGTTGTTGATTTTTGATATCGGAATGCATTCGAGTACGGCGATCTAAGACGTCCCAAAGATGTTCAATTGGGTTTAAGTCTGGGGATTGGAATGACCACTCAAGTACAGTTATATTTTTCTCACTAAACCATTGTTTTACTATTTTAGACGAATGCTTTGGATCATAATCCTGTTGAAATATCCAACGTAATGGCATCTCTTCTTCTGCAAATGGAAGCATTGTATTTTCCAATATTTCTTTATATTGAAATCGGTCCATATTACCCTACACTTGAATGATGGGCTCAATCTCAGATCGAGAAAAACATCCCCAGACCATTATGTTCTCTCCTCCATGTTTCACAGTAAGAATGTGGTAATTTGCCTTGAATCTTGCGTTAACCGGTCTTCTTACATAGTTCCTGCCATCAGATCTAAATAGTGAAAATTTGCTTTCGTCACTCCATTCGGGCCTCCCTATTCTTCTTTAATATAGGCGGCTTTTGAACAGCAACTCGTTTATAAAGACCTCCATCAACTAGACGATTGCGTACCGTTCTACTTGTTACTTTAACACCAAACTGCTCCGAGTCGTTTTTTATTTGTCTGGATGTCTTTTTGGGGTCAAGTTTTGAGATCCTAAAAATAGTTTTATCGATTCCAGAAATAGTATTATAAGGTCTTCCCGACTTAGACGCATTTCTTACATCACCACGACTATCATATTTTTGTATTATTTTTGTTACGGCGCTTTTAGAAATATGTAGATCTTTTGCAATTAAGAACTTTTTTCTCCCCATTTTAAATAAATCCATAATTTTTTGTTTAAAATCACATGAGAAATAACGGTATTTTGGCATGATAAATTAATATTTTTACACGATATTTGCACTGTAGAACTGAAACTAAATACTTTAAAACCAAAATATAAATAGTTTCCATACTTATTTCCAACCACAAATTCCTTATCGCAAAAAAAAAATGTAAACAACATTTCTTTTTAGATTGTTAAAAGTGATAATTATGTATATCAGTGGCATTTCTGCATTTTAGCGAAATGTTAAAAGCTCTTGATAAATTCAGTATTAATTAATACGAACATAATTAGAAGTTTCCATAAACTTTTCCACTACTGTAGTTAAATTAAAAATTTTCAAATACAGAATGGTAATGCGTCCAAAATAAAGCAACATTTTGATATTTTTCCAAAAAGAATATATTTAGTAAATTTAAAGCTAAGGTAATTTTGAGGAATTAATTTTGTGTGCAATAAAGAATCTTATACTGAATTAATAATGTTAAGAGTTACTTCAAATCCGAAAGAATTAAAGCAGAGAATAGTGAGTATAAAAATAGTAAAAAACCAGCTGTGAGGCCTGCTATTCAACATAAGGTTTCATTCCAATATGTTACTCCAAGCTAAAGAAAAAGAATGATATCATGGATCGATTTGTTCATAGAAAAATAATTTAAGATGGAATGCTAATTTATGAGAAGTGAGAAATGCCATCTTCACGAGTTGATCATGAGTGGTTTCAAGAAAATAACGTTCGACTTGGTGGCCGGCACAAATCTTACCCCTGAACCCACTGAAGTTTGGAAAAATATTGTTCAAAATTATGTTACTTTTAATACGAATAAGCTTCAAACTACACTTGTGCAACAAAAGAAATATAACATTTTGAAGTTTAATTGTCATTTATTGAAATAATAAACCAGCCAGATTGTGGGTCACGGGCTTGTTTGGGCAACCTTGTATTAACATAAAATTCCTAGCTACTGAAACTTTTAATGTGATTGAGGTCTTTTTTTGGTGATGCGTACAATAAAATAGTGTTAACTACAATTTTTATTGCTTTATTTCGGTCGCATTTGTTTTTATCGATTCTTATTTTATTCTAAATGTTAGTCAAGCTAAATTTGATATAAAACTTATCAAAATATTGTGAAATATTCCTAATATTGAGGATAGTATTTCATCAAAGGTTGCTAGAAATTAGAAGTTTATAATTTATCGTTGCTTTTCATTTGACCAATAGTGTAGTTTCATCGTTTACCGATAGGGGTCATTCTGTTTGTAAAAGTTAACTAAGCAATTCGTGAAATGTGTTAAAAAGTGTAAAATGTGTCTAAATCAAAAGCAATTCAACAAATTATAAAATATAGATCCATAGGTCCATGTTATGTGCTGAAATATATATGCACATATTAGAACTTTTTTAGAACGTCTCTAATACATATATCTGAGTAGCTTGTATATTTTTTTGCCTTATGTATCATAACTTTGGAGAACAATGGCGTGCGGTGAAAGAGGTTAACACAAAAAAATCGACTTAATTTCCAGCCACGGGCTTAAAACTACCTAATTTTTTTATTAAATTCGGCTTTATTGTCGATTCTTGATGTTAACAAAAGTCGCCTTACAATCTAATCGTTACAAAAAAATAGAAATGTATTTTAAATATACTAGCTCAATATAAGCTTTGTTTTACCATACATATCTTAGTACGTAAGACGTAAAGCCAATAATATCGACTTATAAAGTTTGTCGTCTGTACATATCTTGGATTTATCGGTTTACTTTGTTGATTAATTTGAAATATTGAGATAATAAAATGAAGTAATTAAATACTTTTAGCTTGAAGAACCAATTCCGTTCGATGACAAGGCACAGCCAGTGAAACTAGCAGAAAGTGATGCACCCATTACAGTCGGTGCCCAGGGTGTTTTAAGTGGATGGGGAGTAAATGACACCTGGGGAGATCCATTAGTTGATTTACAAAAAATTTACCTTTCCATCCTGGATGACGAAGTATGCAAAAAGAAAATTGATGATTACAGTGAAGACGACAGTTTTAATGCGCTTCATGACTTTTGTACCGACGATTACTATAATGGACAATGCTCTGTAAGTATGCTGTACTAGATAGTATACAGAAATTATTCTCTTAAACAGAAACAATAAGAGAATTTTGATATGTGAGAATTCGTGCTTGAAAAAGTTTGCAAAAACAAAAATATCGGTTCTTGAAAACACATAATTTTATTTTATTCTTAGCAGATTTTAGTAAAAATAACTCTAAAGTTTTGCTTACTTAATGAAAGAATAATAATATATTTGTCTAATCATTATCAGTAACCAAATAGATCTAATATGTACTACTATACATCGTACAGTTATGAAATTTCTATTTGAAGGTAAAAAAATCTCATTCAATTTAAAAAAACATAATCCCATTGTAAAATTGTAGATATCTTTCTATTTGTTTAATTTTTGGTGAATGTTCTATTACAGATGGATGGTGGAAGCCCATATGTTATAGATGGAATCCAGTATGGATTAGTGTCATGGTCATATAAACCATGTGGGATCGTTCCAGGTGCCTACAGTCGAATTCCCAATCCTGTATACCGTGAATGGATAAGAAATGTTACCGGTATTTAAATATTATAAAGTACAGAATAAAATCAAATAATTGACAACACACAATTGTATTTTTCATATTTTTCCCATTAATTCACTGCTCTGCAAATATAATGTTTTTTCCGAGCCCTTACATCATTCCAGCTGATTGTTATTTAAAATGACCTGTTGACTTCGTTTTCCCCCACCAATCGATAGTTTTCGGGGGAGACGTTGCACCTATTTTTATCACTTAGTCTTACATTGACTTGGATATTACATATGTTACAGGAAATATCAGTTTTCGCTCAGGACATACTAGTATGTCCCACGTCATATTCAAAACGAATAATTTATTGAGATGGCAATGAGTTCATCGAGTTTGATTAATATTACTAAAAATTCAAAATAACCAGAAAAAATGAGTCCAGGCAAACCCAATACCCAATAAATTACACATTAGAAATGCCTTTTGCGGTTCTTAATGCTTGCAAAAACGTCAATTACTTTATCAAAGTTGATTTCTTTTGCATATTTATTTTCTATGCTTAGAATAGCCAGAATACTTAAACTTTCGAGACTAATACTATTTCCTAAAAAATTCTTGATTAGGTTCAGTTTGGAAAATGATCTCTCAGCAGAACCGGAAGTTATAGGAAGAGTTAAAAAAATATTAATAGTGCGGTAAGTGCCATGAGATCTCCGCTATCACCTGTAGTAGCTAACATCTTCATGGAAGCTTTCGAAGAAAACGCCATGTTTTCTGCTCCTCTAAAACCTAAATTGTGGTGCAGATATAGATGATACGTTCATAGTTTGGCCTCATGGCGCAGATAACCTCCATAATTTTCTGGTTCATCTAAATCAACAACGCCCTAGTATAAAATTCATTATGAAAACTGAATCAAATGGGGTGCCCTTCTCTTTCTTGATGTACTGGTACAAAGGAAAGATAATAGCAAATTAGGACATTCTGTGTAGAGAAAACCAACACATACAAATCGATATCTCAATGCAACGTCACACCATCATTCTCCTCAAAAACAATCCGTCATAAACTCTTTGGTACATAGAGTACTTTCAATATTTGATGAACAATCACTAAAATTAGAAACAGAAAAACTGACTAACGCTCTGAGTGGCAACGGAAGATATAAGACATTCTATTAATAAATATAAAAACCCAACTCATCAACAAAATGTCATAAATGAACCTCCTATGGACAGTGGTGTCTTATCTTACATACACAAAACCACCGACAAGATTGCTATATATTTTGGAAAACTAAACATTTGGGAAATTTTCAACACATGTAAGAAAGTTGGACAATGTTTTAAGTCTTTCCACAATTCCATTTCAAACAAGGTGTTTACAAGATACCTTGCTCTTGTGGTAAAGTGTATGCAGGTGAAACAGGACGGTCTATATACACTAGGCTTAAGGAACATGAAAGATGTATAAAAAAGAAACAAATTCTACAATCTGTAATAGCTGAACACCCCCATTGCTTAGGTCACACTTTTAACGTAAAAGAAACTAAGGTGCTAGCATCAGTGCCTGGTTTCTTTAAACGTAAAATTAGAGAATCAATCAAAATTTGTAAATATCTAAATAATATTAATAGAGATGGGGGGGGGGGGGTTACGGTCAACATCACACGTGGAAATCGATTGTAATGCTGGGCCACGGTTCGCTGAGCACCAGTTGGGTATAAATAACGGGCTGTTGCTCCTCGATAGTCATTTAGTGTTCTAATCTCGGGAAGCCAAAATCCCTGAAGATCCCTTGTACAATCGCAGGTAAAACGTCGGATAATAATTCCAACCAACCCAAGAACCATGCTTTTCAACTTGACGAAAGCCGTGAAAGCTTTCGTTATTTAATAGGTGTATTATTGTTAGAAAATTGCCTTGTTTGGAGTTATCATGTTCAGGTTAGTAAGAAATAAACAAATCTATTTCTGCCGTGTTTAAATAGTTGCCTACATGTATTCTCCTCTCACTTCTACTGACGAGAACATAAAGAGTTGTGTTTGCAGGAAATAAATTCTTCGTAAATATTCTTTTCTTTCCACACGGTTTCTTACAAAAATCTAAATTTTTAAATTTCGCATTTCTCTGGTGAATGTAGAGATGTTCGACTGGCAATATTTTTCTGTCTGACATCGAAAAGTCTGCAGGTTTCATGCTTTACCGACATATCTCGAATTTATATTTTATATAGACAATTGTTTCCTGCGAATGTTGCTCTCGGTTCGACACAGGTCCACTGAGGAGATCATGAGGTGGTAGAAACGCATATGGAGAGGGAGTTGTATTTGCAGGGAATAAACTCAGGGAACTTTATTGATCGATCGTGGGAAAACTATAATTAGGAAGAATCTGAAATTTTGACAGTGTACTAACGTGCATGGGGGACAGTCGGCTAAATTTCAAGATGGCGGCACTTCCGGTTATACAGGGACATCCTATATATTATTACATTTTTGATTTCTACGTAAAATTCTAGACATATTTCATGTATAATGTTTTATACTTAAGTCTCATCATTTTGGACATATTTAAATTTTTATGTTAAAAATTACGTTTGCGGACCAAAACTAAACTATAAATTTTTCCTATAAGAAAGCCTTTATTATTTAATTTGGGTTAATTTTCTTACAGACGAAGATCGACTTTAGTAGTCCTTTTATGATATTTTGAAAATTATTAGTACAGAGTGGTCAAAAAAGAAGAATAAAAATTATATTTAAAAAATCATCAAAAGTCAATTTTTTCAAATGGAAAGCACCTATTTTTATAATTTTATTATATTAAGCATAAGGGAACATTTTTCTATTGTAAAAATGTTATACGACTTTTAAGTTTTGTTATTAGTCGGTCGTGACGGCGAGGCGTGGCGAAAATAAAACAATCGAATCCTACAGAATTGTCACTATTTCTTGCCATTTGATATTAATAAAAATCATGCCTGGGCAATTAAATTACACACATGAAGATTGTATAAACTTATTTATTATTTATGGAGAATGTGACAGAGTTATTTCAATACCATGCGATACATTCACAATCCGATATCCGCAGAAACAGAAACCAACACCACCAACTCTTAAAAGGATTATAGAAAACTTCAAGAATTTTGTATCCATAAAAGCAAAAAGAAATAGAAATAAACCAGTTGTTAATAATGAAAATAATGAAATTACAATTTTAGGATATTCCGCCGCATATTCGACAATATCTACAAGGCAAGTAGCATTAGAGATGGATTACCGCAAACATCGGTTTTAAGCACTTTATGGAAACACAATTTTCATCCCTATGTATATTCCATAGTACAACATTTAAAAGGCACTGGTTTTCCACGAAGAGTAGAGATCTGTCAATTTATTTTACTTCGGTTACAAGAAAATGTTGACTTTCTTATAGGAAAAATTTATAGTTAAGTTTTGGTCAGCATATGTCATTTTTGACATCAAAATTTAAATATATTGAAAACGATGAGACTTAAGTATAGAATCTTATACATAAAATATGTTTATAATTTTACGTAGAAATCAAAAATGCAATAATATATAGGGTATCCTGGTTAAAATAAGCAAGTTGACATCTAGTTTTGGTATAACCAGAAGTGCCGCCATCTTAAAAATATTCTAGCCGGCTGTTCCCTACCCACGTTAGTACACTGTCGAATTTTCAGATTTTTCCCAATTATAGTTTTCCCACAATCGATCGATAAATGTCTTGGAGAATCACCCTGTATATTCTTTCCTGTTTCTGCTTATAATGAGGATGAGTTTACGTATTATATTTAAGTATAAAAAGTGTGTGTGAAAAAAGTAGGTATTTTGGAAAAACGTATATGTCACAGAGGGTCAAAATTTGGTATTTTAAGGTAGCTTTATAGACCTAATGGCTTTAAGTATTAAATATTCATCTTCAGAAATTAAAGAAACCAAAGAGTAGAAATTAGCAGACGTGTTCACTAAAGAACGACGAGATCAGAAACAGGACTTGGGTAGGGATGACATTGCTCGTCAAGGCTATCAATTTGTCAGTAATTCATTGTATTTGCCAGGAATAATTAGCTATGCTAGTATCTTTGCTAGGGATACTATCATGCTAGGGAATAGATATCTTGTACTCAGAAATTGATAAAATATTAAGGCGATATGTATATACAATTGATGGCAAGTGTATGAAAATTGATAAGATGCCCCATCTCTAAAATTAAATCTCTCTACTATCTTCTTTTGCTTTTCACACGTAGATATTTCTTCCTTTATTTTATGGTTTTGCAGTCTAAAACTTAAAGGATGGACAATCTTGTTATCATCTATCTTTTTCTAATATTCGGTTTAATTGAGTAATATCAGCTTTTTCTTATCACACGCATTTTGCCAGGAATTGTCAGGAATGAATATAAAACTTGCAAGTATTTTTCTGTGGAACATTTCACAGCACTGTTGCTCGCATAGTTGATGTTGAGATGAACTTAGGCCGGACATGTTGCCTGGATTTACTTAAAAGAAATGTTGTGATAGCGTTTTCTAAACTTTTCTC
Source organism: Diaprepes abbreviatus (assembly GCA_034092305.1). Lineage (NCBI taxonomy): Eukaryota > Metazoa > Arthropoda > Insecta > Coleoptera > Curculionidae > Diaprepes > Diaprepes abbreviatus. The sequence continues at coordinate 4,709,221 of JASJET010000019.1, read as the reverse complement.
TCTTAAAAATTTACTAAACCATGGATAGTACCTTGTTGGTTAGCAAAATTTATTTAAAGAAATAAAATTTACCTTACCTTCATTTTAAAAGGTGACCAATATTGTAAAAACTATGTAACTAACCAAACATCTAGCCACTTTTGAATCTATATAATACCCATGTCATTGTGCAAGTCATTTAAACAGGATTAAGCACTTGAAAAAGGTTATCTAGGAATTCTTTTTTATGAAAATAACATGATAAGTTGCAAATCATGTATTATTTTATACAATTATTATTTTTTTAATGTATAAACCCCGTGGTTACGACAATATTAGTGATCATTTTAAAACCAAATAACTCTAAGTGAAAATATTAACTCTTTTTATCCCTTCCCGCGCTTACACCTTCTTCACCAGGAATCCAACGATAAGGTTTTCGGATTCGGAAGACCGTTTTCTAAGAACGAAAACCCAGAAGAATGCCGCATCTAAGAAGGATTGTTCATCACGTGTGTGATCGGCTTTAACAAAAATTCATGTGTGAGAGATATTTAACTATTTCAGATCAATTCTTTTGTTTTAACTACCGAATGCAGAGTAAACCGCCCGTCTTAGGTATATTCATTCACTTTCACTGCACAAAAGAATGTTTTGTGGGGCAAAAATCGTCCCTCTCTCCCTAGAGCACGCAACTATGCACAAACTTTCCCCTAAGTACGTTAGGATTACCTCATCACAAGCGTTCCCTCCTTACACCGTTCATCTATCCCGGATCTCCGCCTTCATTTCCAAATGTCCAAATCACGTTTTTCCTTGTTTGTTGTAAGAGCATGTCATCTTCTTTTTAACAAAGGTTGGCGACTATGCTATTCTGCAGTATGCCCATCACTGTGACAAGGATATAGACAGGAATAGGGTAATAAATATATGCTCAGACAGTAAGGCTGCGATATTGGCACTGCAGTACAGTAACTTCGTGACGGGTGTCTGAGTAGAAGGACGTACTAAATGGTATGACAAGGAGCGGCTGCACAGTCAGACTTGTATGGGTCCGGTCACTCAAGTATATACAAGAATGAGGAAGCAGACCGTCTGGCAAAGTTGGGTTCGGCAACTGAACCGTATAGACCCCAACCAATACTACCTGTCCCAATTGCTATTGGCAAAAGGGAATTAAAATCGTTGCTGGAAAGCAAATTTATTGAATCATGGAAGGGAGCTCCTGGAATGAGGTGCGCTAAGGAACATATAACTGAGCTTATTGCATGGCGTACTAAAGAGCTTCTCTCCTCGGGAAGAAAAGAGCTGCGAATTGTGGTGGGATTGTTGACAGGACATTGTCACTTCAGGGACCATCTTCATAGAATCGGTGTCGAAGACGACTCGACGTGCAGATGGTGTTTGGAGGAAGATAAAACTCTTGGCCATGTCCTCAGAGAGTACCCAGCACTCAACGGACTGAGACAAAGATATTTCAGAGATACAATTTTGTTACCGGAAGCAGTTAGGCAGGTTCAACTAACGAGGCTACTTGGATTCACAAAAGCGATCGATCTCGAATGCTATGGTGGGAAGTAAAGGGTCCAATGGAGGCTAGGTATCGATGATCTAGTATCACCACCCCCTTTTACATTCATTCATGCATTCAAAGGTTAACGACAACTTCTCTAAATTTAGTATTATCCTTTGCCACATAACACAGATCGTCTATATTTGTGATGTTTCATTCTTTGATATTTCAAAGCGATGATTTCCTTCTCCGATCTATTTCTATTTTTTTTTTCTGTTTCCTTACATTATAGTATGGAGCAATAAATACCTTTTATTTCTTAATACCTGATTCAAATAGGACATTTTTGTGCATTTTGTGATTTCCATTAATTTTCTTTTCGTGCCGATCTATCGCAGAACTTCCTAATTAGTTATTTTTACGAGCCTTTTTATAATTTTGGCATTAAGTGTTTCTACTTCGTATCATAACTGGGATCATACATAACACTCTCCAGGGAGTTTATTTTTCTGTTACAGAATATTGATTTATATCTATATTCTAATTTTGATACCTTCTTCAAGATTAAGTACAGTGTTGATCCTAAATGACTTTTTCTAAACGTTAGATTTCTGAGAGTACGATTCAGCAGCTGGAAGATTTTCAATGGACTCAACATCAAGGCATTATCTTCATATCTTCATTGAGATTGAGGTAACAGTCTCATCATTAACATTTATTTATTTCTTCTAAAAAGTTCTGTAGGATATTATTGAGAGTAATTGAGATAAGAAGTATCTTTGGCTGACACCACTTTCGTTTGTGTCGTTGTTATTGAACTGCACTATTGTTAATTAATTTCAATAGATATTTTATATTAGGTTTGTTTTTTTTTATCTAGATTAATGTTTTCCATTTCCTCTATCAAACGATTTTGGAATGTCGACGAAATAAACATTAACAGTTTTACGATACTAACTTGAAACAGAACTGATAAACTTGTATTCGTTAGAAGACTTAGATCTGGTCTTTTTTGGTACTGTTACAGACATACATACATTCAGTAATTTTCTGAATTGCTCTTGGTGTTCATCATTGAGTGATTTTATTAGTTCATGTGAGAAACTGTTTTTATTGTTTTTCGTAGTATATGTATCATCCAATGTATAAACTTTGAGATGTTCTTGTTTTTTTTTTGTTGAGGCAATGGTAGCCGTTATATAGCTCACCTTCGAATATTTATTATATATAATCTTTCTAGATTCTTTGTTTTCTGTTTCGTCAGTTAGCTGGTGTCAGGTGCTGTTTCTAGTTATACAAGGTATTTTCTTTCTTTTGTTGCCTGTTTTTTAGTTAATTTTCTCGTCGAAGTTTAGTTTATCATGTTTAGTGTTTAATGCGTCTATTTCTTTGCACTCTTCCTTCATACATTACTCCTTAGCTATATTTATTTTTGGCTTATTTTCTTATTCAATTTTTGTAATTAGCCTTGTTTGGTGATTCTACAATATAGATTCTGCTAGTCTCAAAACTAATACGGTACGGTATTCAGAGTCCCAAGTTAGGGCAAAAGGAAGGGGGAAGATTAGACTGTGCCAGTTTCCACCACTCTGAATTAGAACTCTCATGCAGTTGAAAAGTGAATGTAAAATACGTTACAAGTCAGATAATAAGTTAATTTTTTTTCGTTGCCATAAATAGGTTTATGTCAAGTACTTAATACTGTAATAAGAGGTTTTCGTTAGACACGTAATAAATCAAATTTAAATATTTAAACTGAACATCAGCATTGCTTAGGTCATAATTTTAATGTAAAAGAAACTAATGTGCTAGCATCCGTGCCTGGTTTCTTTAAACATAAAATTAGAGAATCATTCGAAATTTGTAAATATCTAAATAATATTAATAGAAATGCGGGTTAGAGTCTACATCACACGTGGAAATCGATTATAATGCTGGATCAAGGTTCACTGAGCACCAGTCGGTTATAAACACCAGGCTGTTGCTCTTCGATAGTCATTCAGTATTCTAATCTCGTGGAGTAAAGAGCCCTGAGGATGCCTCGTACAATTGTAGGCGAAACGTCGGATAATAATTCTAATTTGACACTGTCTTAACCCAAGAACCAATTTAGGACTATTACAGGTATAATGACGGGACACATGGCCGTCAAAGTACATCTGAATAGAATAAATCTATATAACGGAAACCTCGGCTGCAGACTATGTGGATAAGCCGAAGAAACGGTGAAGCACATCAAATGTGACTGTGAGTAACTGGAGAGATTTAGACAACAAACATTCGGGTCAGTAAATCTGGAACCGGGAGAAATACTCACTCACTCTTCAGCAGGACTGTACAGATTGAGCCAGGGGGCTAGGTTGACAGAGTGGCTGTAATGTCTAGGGTGAGCACAATAGGCCTACTCTGGCCGCAGTGCGTCCGGCTTAAGGACAGATCCGAGAATAAAAAAAAACCAAAGAACCATGATTTTCAATTTAATTTAGATGGTGACATTTTTTTTGTTATATTTTAAAGTTTTATAGTAATTTTTCTTGACAATTTCCTTATGTAATCAAAATCTATATTTACCTATAAATACAACATCTATATTTATATCAAAAATGAGCCCTTGCTGATTTTGAAATAAAAAACAGAGTTTACAAATGAAAAAAAATATCGATGACGTCGTTGCTCCGTCTTGGGTTAGCCTGCCTATTTCAGTATCACGTAAAAAACCTCTAAACTAAAAACAAAATTCGACGAGCACAAGCGTTCTTCTAAAAAGTACCCATTTATTTTATATTGATTTTATCCGCTACTTTACGCGGGTATCCCGTGTATGTTCCTTTTAGGATTGTAAGGCAGCTGACGTTTCGGTAAAATCTCTTTCACCATTTTGAAAGCTCACTGTACGGCATCTGTGGGTGAAATGACGCTTGCTACTCGAGTGCTGACTGTCTCGTGTTTACGTGGGACGCGTTCATTGGCCGGTTGGTTCTGACCAATCAGGTTGCGAGCCCTGCAGCGTGCCATCAGCCCTGTTGTCAGTGTTTGGGGTCGTGTTGCCGAGTTGAGATCTATTTCTTTATTACCTAATACTGGTTGATGTTTCGCAAGCAGATTTTTCCAAGTATTAGGCACTCGCTGACTATCATCTCTGCTATTTAAGTTGTTGGGCCTCTTTGCAATTTCGATGGCTTCCCCTATAACTCTTATGGATAGGTTTTTACATCTCGATAGCATTTTTGTTCCTGAGAAATTTATGTCCTGTGTGTAACAAGTTTTTGGCCAGTGCAAAAGAAATTGTCTTTTCCTTGACAGCGTTTATATGTTCGTCTCTTCTAGCGCTTATTTTACGGTTGGTTAAGCCTACGTAAGATAAGCTGCATTCTCCGCATGGAATTTCGTACACTGCCTGGTTTTCTAGAGGGATTTTTTCTTTAGGTGTTGGCAGGAGACCTTTTACTTTACGGTCTATGGTGAAAATGGTTTCAATATTGTGTCTCTTGAGAATTTTTTTGCGGTTTGATCTGTGGTGCCTCTGAGATAAGGCACAAAAGCTTTGGAGCTATTCTCTTGGTTTTCGCGATTTTTCGGGGCCAAGCCTTTGTTTATCAGAGCCTTGTCTACATGTTATTTTTTATTACCATTTTTTGTTAGGGTTTCTTGCAGTATGTTCATTTTTTTGTGGTAATTTTCTTGATTTGTAAGGAACTACGATCGAAACGCAAGTAATTTCACTACGGTAAATAATTGGGCAGGGTGGTGATGTGAATCAGCGTTGAGATGTCTGTTGGTGTGAGTGAATTTTCTGTAGACAGTGTGCGATATATATATATATATATATATATATATATATATATATATATATATATATATATATATATATATGTATATGTATGAGAAGATAATTGGGATATTGATGAGCTATAGCTCCTAGTAATAAATGATTATGGTATCGGTTTTTCCTTTACACTTTCTCTCGACTGTTTAATGTCAAAATAGCTTTTATTTTAATATGGATATTTCTACCTATAATCGTTTGGTTTGGTAAAAGAAATTATATAAAAAATAAATTTAATTGTCTTTATGTGTGATTTGCAATTTTACATATTTTTTTCAGATTTATAAATTAAAAAATAATGTACAGATAATCTTTTTCAAGTATCTAATTCCATTTAAATAGCTTGCACAATATCACGATTATGATAGTTTCAAAGATGGCTAAGTGTTTGATACTTTACGTAGTTTTAACAGTATTTGTTACACTGCAATATGAAGGTAAGTTAAACCACCATTAATGCTATATCCGCTATATTATAGTGTAGCAAAATGATATGAGTGGAGCATTTTAAAGAATTTAGATGGTAATAAAACAGAAACACATATTATTTTTTGCAGTTGTTGCAAAGTCACCTCTTAAAATAGTTAATGGAACCACTGCCGATGACGGTGAATTTCCATACATGGTAAGTTTTTTTTTGTTTATATATTTATTCAAATCTCTGAATTAGTCTATAAGTTTTTAGTAACTTTAAGACTACGAACCATCATTATCATTTGCTAAAATTTGGTTTTAAAATCGCATGTTTATTTGATCATTTTGCCAATTTTTGTAAGTGCTAAATACTTTATAAATAAAGTGATTATTTTTTACTGGCATATTTAGATCATTGTTTTAATAATTTCGTACCATTCAGGGGTATATTAAGATGTTCGGTTGTACTGTTTAAGATGAAAGTCCGGCATCAAGTTCTGCGGGTAATATCTTGCCGATATTTTACGATATGGGGATTTCAAGTAGACAGTTATTTTCTGTGCATTTTGCTCTCGGTTCGTTACAGCTCCACTGATGAGACCGTTAGGTGACCGAAACTAGTGTGGATAGGTAACCAGAGTACAATTCGTAGGGAATATACTGTCTGTCCCCGGTCGTAAGGATAATAAAATAACTTTTCCAAATACATAGACCATGAAATTGTTTAGTTTTAATAATTTCGTACCGTTCAGATGTTCATTTGTACTGTTTAAGATAACAGTCCGGTATCAAGTTCTGAGAGTAATATCTTGCCGATATTTTATGATAAGGGGATTTCAAGTAGACAGTTGTTTTATGTGCATTCTGCAATCGGTTAGTTAGAGCTCTATTTATAAGACCATTAGGTGGTCGAAACTAGTATGGAGAGAGAACCAGAATAAAATTGGCAGACAATATACTGTCACCTTTCTCAACGGTCGTAAGGAGAATAATATATATATATATATATATATATATATATATATATATATATATATATATATATATATACATATATATATATATATATATATATATATATATATATATATATATATATATATATATATATATATATATATATATATATATATTTTAATTGGAACAACTCAAAACGAAAGAGTTTCCGAATTTATGTAATAAATCCTTTCTTTTCTCATGACTTTTGTGATTAAAAGTTTGAAATTTATACTATTAGACCATTGCTAGAATTGATTAATGATGATAAATTATTAAAATATTGGCTCTTACGTCCAAAGTGAATCATAGTACGAACAAAAATATTCATTATAGTTCGCATAATTCCCAATTTTGTCATTTGCAATAACTTTTGTTCTCATATTTTTATCAAAGCGCACTCCGACAAGAATTTGTTCATCTTCTTATAAGGAACAAAAAAATATTTGATAAAAATTGTGTATCTCGCTTGGATAAAAAGTTATCGGGTTTTAAACAATTAAAAAACAATAAGATTGTTAATAACAAATTTCCCAGAAGTTTTTCAAGGAAACTCCCTCGTGATTTGTGTTCAGCACCTCAAAAAATATAGAGTAGGTGCACCCGGGGACCTCCATCGGCCACGAACACTCGTATATGGCCCCCAAAGTAATAAACTTTAGTTGATGTATACGAGGCAAGTAGTGGATATATGAGAGAAGGAAAGAGGAGGAGGAGGAGTAAGAGTAAATCATCAACACTTTTCATCCTCCTCCTCTTTTCTTCTCTCATTATACTTTTCAAATCTCTCATTATACTTATTAAAAAACCTCGTATCATCAACACTTTTCATCCTCCTCCTCTTTTGTTTTCTCATTCGAATTATCTCGTATACATTCGAGTTACTTCGTATACATTCGAGTTACTTCGTATACATGTTAACATGACCTTGTATCCCTTCTTTAAATTTTGATTATAAAAGCAACACTTTACCAGCTTAAAACATACTAAAATGAAATATGTCTTCTGCTTCTAACGAAAGTGAATTAAATTTATTAATTCAAAAATTTTATAAAAAATGTAAAAGTTCTGCTTTTGAGTTCGAACATTATGCAGTTGATAGTGGTCCATCTTGGTTTCAATATTATTTGGATATATCTAAAAACCATATAGAGGCTGTGAAATTGTGCGAACGTTATTTTCAAAACAAAGATATTGTACAGTTTATACGTGAATTAGTGAAGTTAAGTTGGTTTCATGATGAAGTTCGTCATTTAAACCAATATATTAGAGATCCTGTTGTATTACAAGAACTAATCAAATCGCGTGGTGAAGATGATGCCTAAAATTGAAAATTTTGTGAGGGACCTTTATGAAGGGTTCATTATGAACGAAGCATGTTCCAGATATTTATCTTGTTTAGTTGAAGAAGAAAGTGAGGGTCAAGATTTATTGTTATATATAAAATATGTTGATCATGCAAATTGTTGTAAAAAAGCAGCAGAATTTTGTAGTGAATTTTTGAAGACTAAAAATGTGTTAAAATTCTTTGATGAACTTAAAAAAATTGGACTCAATAAAGAAATAAATTTATGTATTGATTTATTGGTTAATTAAAGTTGGTGTGAAATAAACTATTTAAATTTGTATAGTTGTTTTATTATTGTGTAACGGCTGTTATGTTTAAATATTTGATTATGTAAAGATAGGAAAATATAATTTACTGTTAGTAATGTGGGGATGTGGATAAATAAAAAAATATTATTACATTCATTGTTAATTTATTCATTCATAAAAAAATTTTTATACATAAAGAATACATTAGAAAGGGCACACATTGAAGGTGATTGAGAATGATAAAAACATTTAGGAGATGATTTATTTAAAACAGGTTGTTCGTCCAATTCAATTATTGGCTTAGTACAATATTTTCTAATAAAATTAGCTTTCTCTTCTCCTTTAATATAAATGAATTCTCCTTTTTCTGTTAAGTTTTTTACTATAGATGAAAAATTATGAAGAGGAATATATCCTGTATTCCAATTGATGCAGTGATGAAATTTCATTAACCATTCTGCTTGCTTGTATGTTTCTGGTGGAAGCATTTGTAGTGGATACGGTGGTTTAAAAATATAATGACTCATTTTATGTCCATCAAACATTGCAAGTTCTTTAGGAATAAACTTGTTGTGTTCATCCTTAAATCCTTGAACATCCATAACTATTCTCATTTTTTATTTAGCAAATTTTTAAAGTACTAAATTTTTTTATTACAAATTGTTTTTTCGAATAGTCTTCAATAAGATTTTTTAGATGTTTAATTTTTTTTAAAAATAGTTCTATTTTTTCTTTTTGTATTTTGTACATTCCATTTGATGTGCAACAAACTATGGTATAGAAACAACTGATCTTATTCGATATATTTTCATTTTAATAATGATATTTGATGTGGTGGGAGAAGTTAAAGTTGTTTAACAATTTTTGTTAATGGATTATAGCTAAATACTTTATCATGTATTATAACACAATACGCAGCTGTTTTTCCCGATATTTTTTCTTTTGTCTCAAATTCAATTCTCATGGTTACTGGGCCGGATTGTAATAAATCTCTCTGATGAGAGCAATTAATGTAAGCAATAGGTGCATTATCTTTAAATTCTTTGGGATTAAATATTGGTTCTATTGGAAAGTTATAATATACTTGACGAAATTCAGAAAACATTTCATACAGGGTAGCAAACTTATTATTTTTAAAATCAAGCTGGAGATCCTGGTAAGGATATCTTTCTGAATTTAAAAACACATTTATATTCCTTAGGTCACAATGATCAAATTTACTCATATCTGATTTTAAATTACCACGTCTATCCTTTTGAAAAGCAATTAGTACATGTCTTGGTGTTTCAATTTTTGTGGAGGTTTTGACAGGCCAATTATGTCTTGTATTTTCTAATAACTCTGGATATTCAATTAATTCCCAACTTCGGAAAGTAAGAAGAATATCATTGTTTTTATCAATAATTTTCGTTAGTGCCAATTCTTGGGGAATGGCCACAGTAAGATGTGGAACTCGCCAACAAAGTTTGGTTATTTTAATTTTCGGTTTTTCATCATCACTTGTGGTTACTAAAGCATTAGTGTCATCATTGCTTCTTATTAGTATTAGTTCTTGTTGTGAATTTAAAATTATTTTGTTATAATCTTCAAAAAATCCCGAGTACATTTTTAATGGGACGCATAGGGAAACGTTTCCTTTTTCATCAGTCATAATTTTTTCTTTAGGTTTCGTTTTTGGATACCATCCAGCATTTTCCAATTTAGCACTTTCGTTTTGATTAAATGATATGTATCCTTTAAGAGTTGAAGTAATTCCTACATCTCGAACTGAATCAATTGTAACACCATTTAAAATATAACGTAATTCTTTAAACAAGAATGCTGGAGCATTGTTGATTAATACCGTATTAGCCAATGGAGTATCATCTTCTTTGGTAACTTGAAGTTCTAAATATAATTCACTTTTGCAAGGTAAAGGATATTTTCCTGTTTGTTGTAGAGCAATTCTAATTTCATCATTTAATCCAAGTTTTGTAGGATTGAAAGGTTCAAATGATAGTATTTCCCAGCTTAATATTGATTCATCTACAAGAATATTTTCTTTTACATTTAAATATTCCATTTTATTTTAGTTTGAAACCTAAACTTATCAGAAATTTTTTATTAGAAGGTGTTAACCTTTGAGAGTTTAATTTATTACTAGTTAAATGTCGTTTAGTATCTTTCTTATTAATGTTTTTACAGTAAAATTTTTTTGAAAAATTATAATTTGAGACTTTTTTATTATATAAAATAACCATTATTCATCTATTTTTTTAAGATGTAGTCTTACTGTTACCGTTTCTCCTCTGAAATTGATGAGATCACCGTCTTGATCTACTATTTTAATGTTTATATTGTCTATTACCTTTACAGTAACAGGAAAGTAAAGGACATTTTGTGGTGATTCTATTATTTTAAAACCAGGAGCTACACTAGGAAAAAATTGATGTATTATATGAACAGGTTTTCCATTTAAATATGATCCTTCGGCAATATTACAATCGATGTTTATGGCGTTTACTTTAATAATTTCCGCTGGAAAATCTGAAATGTGCTCCTTAAGACCTTCTAATTCCTTATTTTTAAAACCTAATATTTTTCCTATAGTTCCATCACGAAACGAGATAGGAATATCTGTTTTAATATGTGTTCGTAAAGTATTATTATTGGCATAAATATGAAGAAAAGTACGATTGTCCAAAAATTTTTGAATAAAATTATTTAAATCATCTATTTCATAACTACCTGGTGGTATTCTTATTTCTTTATTTGAGTCATAAATGAAAAGATTATTAGTCTCATCAATATTTGGAATAGCATTAAAAGTTTCAAAATTTACAAGTCCAATGGAATATTCAAAATTTTCATCTAAATATATTGGAGGATGAATATTAACAGAAAGCGTGGGAGAATTACCACTAATGACAAAACTGTACGACATATCTCTTTAAAAATTTTTAACAAAATGAATTAATATTGTTTTTCAACCATTATTATAAAGAAATTTAAGACAGAGCTCACCACAATTTGTTTTGTTAATTGATTGATAATGATCGTAGTTATATTTCACAATATTTTTCTTTTTATCGCTGAAAAAATATTTTGTTAATTCGGTAGATGGTCGCAAATTGCCATAACTATCAAAATATAAAATATTTTTCCCTTTTTTTATGTATGCAGTCCAATGAGTTCCATCACCACTATTCTTATCGAGATTAACAATACCACTTTCATTTTTATTAATTTTTTTTGGTAATTTATCTCTCATGAATATACCTCGAAAGTTGGGAATTTTAAGTAGATTAATATATTTACTTAAATCATAATTTGTAAGTGGTTTTCGAGGTATTTGTTTTAACAGTTTTTTGAATAAGGTTTCAGATATAATCCACATCCAGTTTTATATGGTTTTAAATAAAGACCACTTCCTTGTTTTCCTACTGCTATAGATTCCATCATTTTATTATGTCTTTTGGACTCTTCTAATTTTTCTTTAGCAGCTTTTGCATCGTTGACAGCTTTCGCAATACCTGCTGCTCCTCCTCCAAGAGCACCTAAAGCGGACAAACCAGCAAATAAAGGAATAAGAGGTAGAAATCCACCAGTTTTTGGAATTGGTATGATTCTATTTTTTGGTGATAATATTCTACTATCTCCGATAGATCTAAGTGCGGTTTGAATAATATCAGTCAAACTTTTAAATTGTTTTCCGTTTAGTGCTTGTCTTGCTTTTGAAATAGCTTGAGATAAAGTTATTCCTCGTCCTAGACGAGTTTTTCGACTTCTGTTTTTCCTTCTTTTTTTTAATCCCATACCAAATTTTCTTTTAATTTTCATTGCACCTCTTATTCCAAGTGCAGCAGTTTTTTCTCCAAAAGTGGCGTCTTTTGCTCTGAACCTTTCGGCAGCTTTGTCACCTAATAATTTATCAGCAGCGTGTCGGCTTTTTATATCATTTGATTGTGCATAGGCAATGTCATGCTCTTTACAAGCTTCATCCAATAAGTTTATGCCTTTATCGCCTCTAGCTAGTCTCTTTTCTAGTTTGGTTCCAGGTCCACAAAAATTATACCCAGGTAGATGTAATTCAAAAGGTAACTTATTTATTAGAGTATTAATTAAACCACTACCTCTTTTTCTGACTCTTCTTTTATAAATGGATTGTTGCTTATATGAGATTGGCATTATATAATTGAAATCTTGGAACAAACTGACTAGTTTTAAATTAGAACTTACCCTTTATACATCCTCTTATATATGAAAATTGTCAAACAACCTTATTCAATTATTATTAAAGACCATGAGACTTCAAGAAATAATTTTAGAAAACATGGAAAATTGTTTGAAGGCTCTAGTAAAAGGGGGTTAATTATTGGTCCATCAGGGTGTGGTAAAACTAATATCATTATAAGTTTAATTGAAGATCCCAATGGTTTACGGTTTGAAAATTTATATATTTATTCAAAGTCTCTATATCAACCAAAATATGAATATTTGAGATTACTTTTTAAACCATTGAGAGAAATTGGATATTATGAATCCGAAAATGAAGAAAATATTGTTTCTCCACAAGAAATAAAACCAAATTCCATAATTATATTTGATGATATAGTGTGTTGCAATCAGAATGTTGTAAAAGATTATTTTTGTTTCGGAAGACATAAAAATACTGATTGTTTTTATTTGTGTCAAACGTATTCTTCGATTCCAAAACAATTAATTCGTGACAATGCGAATTTGATTGTTATATTTCAACAAGACAAAACGAACTTAAAACATATTTATGATGATCATGTTAATGTTGATATGTCATTTAATCAATTTAATGAGTTATGTTTGATGTGTTGGAAAGATAAATTTGGATTTTTGGTAATAGACAAGGATTCAAATTTAAAATCCGGTCGATATCGAAAAGGATTTGATTCATATATTTTCTTATAAAAATAAAAGTTTTGTGAAAAATTTAACTAATCATGAATGAACGCTTAGCAAGAGAGCTTGTTAAGTCAAGGAAAGCTGTTAAACAAAAATATCAAAGTTTAAAAAATGCTGAATTTGAAGCACAAACCAAATTGGAGGAAACCTATAAACCAATAACTCAACCCCTACAACAATTAATTTCAACAATTGGTAAAATTGAATCGGCTGAGGTAAAGGAAGAGCTACAAACACCCATTAAAAAAAATTATGAAACACCAGAAAAAAGATTGTTTCCAACACCAACACCAAGAAAAAAACTACAGTATGGAACATCAACACCAGAAAAAAGAAAGACAGGGAAAACTCCAATTCTTCCTACAGAAATACCAACAATTATTGATTGGGAAACCAGTATAGCTTCACATAGTCAGATGCCATCTTTACAACAAACAAGTGTCATAGCAGAAACCACCCCTTCTTCAATTTCACAATCTACGGTAGGAAATCTTTCGGATATATTAGAACAAACACGCCAAACAATTCAAACATTTGTCAGTACACCTTTATATCAAGAATATTTATCAGGATTTCATGAATTACCTCGTCAATATATTGACGGAGGGGTAAAAGATGTGGAACATAAGTTTGATCACCTCTATGGAATAGTACATGATTTTGAAACTGAGAAATTCTTTTTGGGTTTAACACAAAGACCTATAGAAATTATCGGTAAAAACATAAAAGTTGAAGGTATAACTTATACAGGTACACCAGGTTTATATGAATTATTATTTAAAAAGGAACCAGTAGGTTATAAAAAACAAGATTTGGAAAATTATATGGATATTTTAAAGAGAACCAATGCATACCGTAGAAATTATGATCCAAATGAGCAGGTACAGGGAAATGGATCACAAAAATATATTTCTATAATAGGACCTTATTTACAAAATAAAGGAATTACAAAAACTAAAACCATAAATCCCGAAACGCATAATATAGTTCAAGGATTTTTTGACAGACGAAAAGCTCCATACAGGGAAACTCGAATATCTTCGAAAAGAACAGGATCCGGAATAACTTTAAAAGTTAATAAACCTTATACCGATTACGTATATTGGGATAACGTAAATGAACTTGTTGATAGACTTCGACTGTTGGTAGCATCTATGATGGCTGGGAATACAGGACATAACAACGAAATTATTTCTATTATTGAAGAATTGAAAGAAGCCAATATAATTGTATAAAAGAATGTAGTAAATATTGTTACATAACATTGTTAAAATGACCATTGATAAATTTGGACGTCATATTTCTAAAAAGTATACAGTAGATATACCTACAATAGAAAATAAAATACTAGCCAATGTTGAAAATGAAATATTAAAAAATTTTAAAAGTGATGATATTGTTCAAAGATTTGAACCTGTGTTAAAAAATGATATTGTAAATTTAAAAAAGAGAGTTAGTGAAAATGATGAAAATGTGGAATCTATTTCGAAAAAAATTAAGTTATTTGAAGAAAATGTTGTGTCAAACTATGATAACAGGATATTAAATATAAAAAATATTGTCAAAGACAATGATGAACTATTAAAAAGTTTTTCTCAAAAAACATCGAAGTGTGAGGATGATTTTAAAACAATAAAACAGAAATATGATGAAGTAAAGAGTTTTGAAAATAACATAAAAAATGAAATAACATTGGTTAAATCAAAAATAAATGATACTTCTGCAATAGAAAATGTTAAACAAATTATTATAAAAGATATGGTATCAAAGTTCCAAGAATTTACGAACAAACTTAATAATAGGGTTTCTGAAGAAATAGGTAATTTTCAAAACGTTCATGATGGTATGAATAAAAACACACAACAAATAGAGAGAGCTATGAATACACACTTTATAATCCATAAAAAAGATAGCGATAATATTATTGAAATAAATCAGAAAATTAATTCAATTGAAAATAATGCTGAAATAATTCTATTAAACTTGAAAAATTTGGAAAAGAAATTAAACACAGATTTACAAAATGTAGATGAAAAAATTGAAAATAAATTTAAAAATGAAATTTTAAAAAATAGTGAACAAATCATGGAGATAATCTCACAATTAAACAATCTAAAAACAGAATTAAAAACCACTGTTGACGATTAATATTTTCAAAAGATGTTGAATAAAAGATTAGAAAAAGAATTAGAATCTTTAGCAGAACTAATACAAGCTATGATTAACACCTCTATCCATGATTTAAAAAAAGGACTTGCACAACACAGTTCAAAAATTGAAGAAATTTCAACAAAGTTAAATGATTATGAAAAATCTTTGAACGATGTAAGAATTGAAATTGAAAAAGCGATTTTAGATATAAAGAAAATAGAAAAAAAATTGGTAGAAATAAAATTAAATTTAACAAATGTAGAATTTCAATTAGGAAAAGATATAAAAAATCTAGAAAATAAATTGGTAAAAGAAATAAAATCACTAAACGAATTAGTTCAAAGAGCAGCCGAAGTTTCTAGAAAAGAGTTTAATGACACAATGGCATATGCTAGAGAAGAATTAAACGCAACAGTAAGAGAAATGAGAAACGAAAGTATAAAATCACTTGTTGTTTTTGAAACAAAAATTAATGTAAGAATTACCAACATTGAAGATGAAATCAAAAAAGTCAAAGATTCGAATAATGCATCTTTTAAAAATTTGGAATATAAAATCGAAGATGAAATCAAAAAAGTCAAAGATTCGAATAATGCATCTTTTAAAACTTTGGAATATAAAATCGAAGATTTGCTAAAAAAAGATAACAAACAAATAAAATAAGTTATTTAAAGAAGATATTAAGAAATTTTATTCTAGTACTATGAGTAAAAATATTAAAGAAACAGTTGTAGATGAATTACATAAACCGGCAAGAAGAAGATATAGAAGAAGACGAACTATTGTTAAAAGCCTAAATGACTTATGGCAAGCTGATTTGGTAGAGATGCAACCCTATTCCAAATTTAATAAAGGTTATAGATATATTTTGGTGGTGATAAATGCATTCTCAAAGTATGTTTGGACTCAACCACTTAAAAGTAAAAAAGGAAAAGATGTAACTGAAGCTATGAAAAAAATTTTAGAAAAAACAAGTAAACCGCAAAATTTGCAGACAGATTTGGGAAAAGAATTTTTCAATAAAGATTTTAAAGATCTTATGAATTATTACAAAATTAATCATTATAATACTTACTCTAATCTCAAAGCGAGTATTGTAGAACGCGTAAATCGAACTTTAAAAAATATAATGTGGAAATATTTTAGTAATAGAGGGAATTACCAATGGTACTCTATTTTACCCACTATTATTGAAAAATATAATAACAGTATTCATAGAACTACCGGATATAGACCTGTTGAGGTTAATAAAAAAAATGAGAAAACTATACTGCAAAATTCTTTTACTTTTAAAAAAACATTTGATTTAAAGCGCACTAAATTTAAAGAAAATGATTTTGTTAGAATTTCCAAACAAAGAGAAGCTTTTGAAAAAGGATATACTCCAAATTGGTCAACTGAAATTTTTCAAATTAGAAAGGTTCAGTTAACAAATCCACCCACCTATTTATTAAAAGATAGTAAAAATGAATATATTGAAGGAGGTTTCTACCAAGAAGAGTTACAAAAAGTTAAACATCCAGATGTATTTTTGGTTGAAAAAATTTTAAGGAAGAAAGGGAACCAAGTTTTTGTTAAATGGTTAGGATTCGATAAATCACATAATTCATGGATTCTTAAAAAAGATGTATTGTAATTAATTTTAAGTAATATTGTATATCAAATTTTTAAATAAAAGACCTATTTATATAACATATTTTTTTATTTATGATAATCCTTTTTTACAACAAATACTAACAATATAATTTTTAAGATGTTTACAACTGAGATTAACAATATAAATTTATATTTTTACATTAAATCTTTCAATATATATTTTTTTTCTATGATCTACATCAAAAATACTTTTAAGAATACTTTCACATTGTTCAACTCGTTTTTCAAATCTTAGTCTGTCAAGATAAAATTTCTGATATTCACTTTTTCGAGCTTGTCTAAATGCAAAGTCCCATGTCACTAATATATAAACTTTATTATTGTTCTCACTGATTGTCACTGATTTCTTCATATTTCTATTGTAATGCACCGGATTTTCTTAACTTGTTTTCTAATTCCTGTTTATGTAGAGATAACATTTCTAAAACAGTTCCGACATTCTCACTGTTTAAATTCTGACATGGATCCAAAACATTATAAATATGAGACAACACATCTCCTGACTGATAATTATAGTGATGAAACAAATTAAAATATTTGGAAAATTCTTGCTTTTTAATTATATGAATTCTGTAGTCAACAAGTTCGTCGATTTCAACTAATTTATCTATTGATTCTTTTCCCAGAATCACATAATGTTCATCCTTTTGAATTCTGATAACAGGAGAATGATTTATTTTTTCAAAAAACACTGTGATTTTTTCAATTTTTAGTGGGTATGCATATGCTTGAGAAGAATAAAAATAATTCACCAACACTCCTTGATTTTTTTGAAGTTCTTTCCATTCTTCTTCATTCAAGTAAATGTGAAATCCATTTCGACCTCCAATTAGAACTTTTGGTGTAAAATCATTTATACCAATTCCAACACAAACAAATTTTGATAAGGAATTGTTAAGATAGTAGATTTTTGAATTTAATAATTTTTCACTACACTGACTAATTTTATCATTAGTTTCACTAGAACTGGATTTATATCCATTAAAATTGCTACTATTAAACATGATGTCTTGATGCTAACTGAAAACTAAAATACTGGGTCTGAATATATCTTATCCACCCCACTCCTCTATAAATTTCAAGGTCAGGCAAGTTTATTAAATTTTTATGACCTATCTTGATAAAACAAAATTGTCAAGAACGACAAAAGTGAAAAACTACCTATTGATAAAATTATATTGAAGATAAATAGAATTAAACAGTTTTTACCTTCCTCATCATTTTTAACATGAGCACAGCTAGAAATCGTAAATGGTTTTTTATTTTTTTCAATCCAGTTAGTGTCAAAAATTGTATTATTTGGATAATGAAAGTAAATTTTGAAAAAATTACTATTAGATTGACTATTATTCATATTATATGCGAAAGCAGTAGAATAATTATTAATATTCATAGCTTTCATATAATTACATATTTCAGGTTTAATAGTAGAGGTATCGTTTTCAAAACACACCATTCCATGTAAAACCCTTGGAGGATAAAGTACATATAAAGTATTATTTAAAATTGAATGCAAAACAATGTAGTTGATAAGGGATGCCATTAAAACACTTTTCAATTTTAATTGTCTATTAACAAAACAATAAGAGATTGAAATAAGACTGAACAGTTTTAATTAATTTTCTACAATATATAGACATTTTTTTCAAAATATTAAATAATTTGTTTACAAATTAGAGACACAAACATGGTTATTAAAACTATTAAAAAATGAAAGATGTTGACATATTTTCTTTCACTTTAAGGACATTAAATAATTTGTTTACCAATTAGAGATACAAACATAGTTATTAAAACTAATAAAAAAATGAAAGATGTTGACATATTTTCTTTCACTTTAAGGACAACAGGTTCACATTTTTTATTTTTTTCACCTAACCACAAACACTCGATTAAGTCACAGTTCTTCCAGTGACGATAATGTTCCTCAATTGGACAATCATCAATTTTCCAGGCAAATATTTCTGCACCACAGTAAAAACATTTACAAACATCATGAATAGCTAAATAATAAAACCCTGATTGGGCTAACACTTTAGGATTTAATTTTCCATTCCAGAATTTAAATGAGGAAAGTCTTTTTTCATATGTTCTATATAATTTGTTATCAATTTCTTTTTCAAAAGATTCTAAACACATATTTATTCTAGACGGTGGTATATTTTATACTGATATAATTTTAAAATTTACCATGTTCTTAAATACTTCAAATTTAGCCTTGAAGAGTAAAACTTTTAATCTTAAAAGAATTTTTTATAATTCATTTTCATGGTCTATTAACCACTGAAAAAATGGAATATCTTGGTGACCCCATGCTAATGTATCATAACTATTGGGAATTTTAAATCTTTTATCATCATTAGAAGTGAGTGCTAATTTGTTAACTAATTCTGTATAAATATTGTGAAGTCGAGATCTAAACAAATACATTGTACAGAAAGCTTTTGAATTTTGTTCTACAACATCTTTATAATGTGTTAATTCTAATTGTTTTTTAATGCTACTTTTCTTTATCCCTTTAGCTTTTTTAAGCAACCCATTTTCTGACTTAACACAATAAGCTTTGGCCCCTGTGCCATAAAAGCTTTCTATTGGTTCACCAGCATATTCATCCTTAAACTTTCCAACAACAGATTTAGTTATTGGTATTTCATGAATATTATTAACATCATAATTTGAAGTATCGAATTTATCAATATTAACCCTAATGTCTTCATAAACATTACTTGTCTTAATTTCCAAAATAAAGGAATCTGTATCTGTGTACAGAAGTTTAATATTATTCTTATATAAAGGTTTTAAAAACCCATAAAAAAAGTCATACATCACCGTTTTTGATATATCTAAAATACTAAAGCCTACATAGACAGGTTTATCATATTGAACTAGTACTTTTCGCATTTGAATTGCTACTAAATTTTCAGAAAATACAGTGACGTCTTTAAATGAAGGTTTGGCAATTAAATTTTCCGCACCATCTTTTCTGTGGTTCTTTGACCATTGAGTAACTAAGCGTATATCGGTTCTTTTGTCAACGTTTTCCATTGTTTTACCGTAGACACTGTTATTTGCCAATTTATACAAATTTTTATGAAATTTATTTGTGGATTCATTTCTTAATTTTGTATTAAGATCAATATATTTTTTTAACCATGGAGACTGTGTAAACTGTATTACTCTATGTATTTTAGTTAATTTCATTCCATATTTAATACACTCTTTTAATAAAGTATAGTGAATTACATATTTCTCCTTATTTCTTAAATTGGGAATTAATTTGAAAGTTTTAGAATTTTGAGGCTTATAATTTTCAGGACAAAACGGAAATTCATTATGAAAATGATGTAAAATTTCTGGATATTCTAAATCAACTTCTAAAACATACCCTTTTTCATTAGTGTCAGAAATATTCATTATGTCTAAATTTTGAATTTGTTGACTTGTTAGCCAAATAAAATCTTTTTGTGGAAGATATTGAGACATAGCATATCCGTAAAGATTAGTTGCGTCAAAGTACATAATATATTTTGTTGGTTGTGATGGATCGTAATTTGAAAGAAATAAATTGTTTGCTATAGATTTCCTACATACACAGGTACTGATTCCTCCTCTTACATTACTTTTAAAAAAATGTAACATATCTGGGTCTGTTAATAGTTCTAATTCTACCCCAGTGTATCTCATACAAGCGTCAAAACTTAAACCTGGAAAAGTGTAATAATGACCCGGATCTAATTTATAAGTCTCTATACAAGTTTTTCTGAAATTTTGAAAAATATCCGCCAACAGTAATACATCTGATTTTAGATAAATCTCAGAGTATTGCCCAATTGTATCACAATTAAATAGTTTCCAAACATTTTTAGCTCTCTCATATTCCTCATCGGTGATATGTTCATCCGTTAAATCGTTATAAAATTGTTTTTTATCTGGTAATTGGGTTTCATTTAATTTTGAAATGTCATCAATATATTTATAAGGGAAAACTCCTTTTTGACGAATATAATTAAATTTTTCTTTATCATTAAAATATTTAAGTACTTCTTTACATTGATCGTCACTAAGAATGGAAGCTAAATTTGACAAAGAATTCGGTAGGAACTGAAATGAGTCAATGAACCTAAGATGTAAAAATTTTGATTTTTTGTGACCTGTTTTCTTATCTAAATATTGATCTACTTCAATGGATTTTTCAAATGATATATATTTTTCTTTATTTTGGGCAATGACAGATAATTGTTCTTTATTAGGACATAAATTTTTTATAAATAGATGACAATCATAATTACGCAAATTATGTAATATTACAGGAATAAAATTTGGTAGGTTATAATTTAAATTACATATTGAATGGGCAGGACCTCTGAATGAACCCGTTAAGTGGCAATGGTCCGCAACCTTATCAGAAATTATAGTTTTATTACATATATGGCAATTGTTGGTATATTCATAATGCAGTTGTTCTAAAGTATTTAATTTTTTCATTGGTTTTGAATGTTTTAAATATTTATTATAGATCTCAAAGACATCTCTTTCTAGATAAGGTATAAAAATTTGATCACAATTGTGACCCGTATAAATTTGAAATTTTGAAAGTGAATCATCAAAAGAGCATTTTATATAATATGCAAATGAATATGGAATGTGTTCAAATTTTTTTTCAGTATATGGAGAAGTAGGATCTAAATTAATAAAATTATTGTTTTCCAGAGGTTTAAGAATACATTCGAAATCAGCATAAATAACGAACGGAACTTCAATTTGTTTTTGTATGTTCTGAAATTTTAAAATATTTCCAGGCATAATATTCCCAAATTTATTAATTTTGCTTTCAATAGAAGGAAGGTTTATCCTTACAAAATCGCAATCCACCGCATTATGTCTAACCAACTGCTGTTCAGTAGTGAAATATTGCAAACAACCATCACATAAAAATTTTTTTCCATTATGTTTAGATATTTGTCGAGAAATTAATCTTGCTAAATTTGAAATATAACAGTAATGAAAATTCCCATTATCATCTCCTATTAATAATAAATTAATGTGACGATCTCGCTTATTTTTAGTATAATGTAAAGGTCCTATAATTTCGATTTCGGTTTTAAAATTCCTTTTTATTTTTTCTAAACCATAAACATTAATAGAAATATTATTAAGATTTTCAAATTTAATTATTTCGTTTAAAGTCATAGGAAATTGAATACCTTGAAAGTTTAAAAGTGTTGTATAATGAGGATATGATTCCACTCTGTCTATTGGTCCTGTAGGTGAATGCAGAGCTGCAACTACTGCCCATGCAAAGCAACATTCGTCGTCGTTTTGAATATTTATCACTGCGTTTTTCTGTCTTATTTCCGTTGGCAGAGGAATATAAGACGAAGCTTTAAGTGGGTTGAATTTGTTTATATTGATTTCCACATGTAAAATTTTCAGTAAAATCCATCCTAAAATTAAATCAAAAAATATATTATAAGCAATTTGATTTTTGAAATTTAAATTTATATTTAAGAAAAGTCGTGTACCTGAATCTTTTTCTGCCAGCTCATCGGCTTTTCGATCCATAATTGCAATCATTTCATCCAATTCTGTAGCTAAGTCAGTGGTACTACATAAAATACGGAATGGCGTATTAAAAGACTTTACATCATGATTATCATTTGAAGGATTCAGGTAGAGGCCAAAAAGTTCCATGTTGAGTTTAACACAGGTGTTTCTTTGAACTTCATAATTAATTGTGTCCATTATTTTTTGCAAAATTTCCGTGAAAAATTCATTAATACTTATGTGATATTTAGTAGCTGAAATTTTATATGAAATGATTCGTTGTTTAAATGCTGATTTAATAACAGAAACGTTATCATCTGTGATTACTAAAGAATTTGTCTTGTGTTTGTTTGTTCGCAAATGGCAGAACCATAATGATTTGCTAATAAATATTTTACAAGATTGACAATATTTTCTTTCACCTAAAATTAAAAATACATCTTTATTAAATATATCTATATAACCCAAGTTAATACTTATTTTGTAAAACTGACACATCTACTTAAAGTTAAACTTACACTTCTTCTTCTTTTTATCTTCTAACTTGGGAATGTTGTTGTGTAAGGTATTCACGTGACGATTTAAATTATCTTGTCTAGTAAAAGTCTTGGCACAGTCTTTGCATTTAAAGACCATCTTTTCTAAAACAATCTCTTATTGTGAAGCTTAAGTCAATTTCAGCAAAGTAAACTGAATGTGTTGAGGTATGAATTTAAATGATGGTGGAAAACTTGGGGGAGGAGCTTTTATGTGAACCAAAGAAAGTTAAGGAGTGGGTTTAAAAATGTTAAGAATGTTTTTATACATTTCATGTGCTCTTTTCCACAATTGCCATTTCTCCTCCTCGGTTTTACCACCACCTTGATTTAAAATTGTGTCTAAAACAAATCCCAAAGATTTTACATTAGACAAATGTTTGTTTTTAATTTTAAAATTTGTTTTAGAGCTAAAACAAAGCTTTGGATATTTATCTGGTAGAATTGTTTCACCCACTACATCCGTTTGGGTAGAAACCGAATTTAGGATTTCATCAAAATCAGGTGGAGAACTTTCAAAAATTTTTGGTGAATTTGGAAATGGGTCAAATGGTTCCCTAAAACTTTTTTGGGCACATGGTATATCAAAGGAATTTTGAGTCGATTCTTCGAAAAGGATAGGTGAATTTTTGTTGGGATGTTCACTTAAAACATCATTCCCCTTAAAAAAACGTCCCAAATCTTCACTAGAATTCGAAATTTTATAATTTTCTTGCGATCCATCCTCCTCCCCAGAAACCCTCCCAGGAACCTCCCTATTACTACTACTAGCATTTTCGGACGAATTAAAAATTTTAAAATTTTTTGGATCGCTAGAAATTTGGCATGACGTTGAAGGAGAAATAGCAGTTGTGTTAGGAATTACTTCAAAATTATCTTCATTTTTAGAAATTTCAAAATTTAAATTTGTATTCTTAATAATTCCAAAGAAATTTTGCGAAATATTAGAACCTGAATCGCTATCACTATCATTAGTTACGTTTTTTGGAATTCCCATTAGTTTTTTAAAATTGTCTAAGTTTTCCAAGTCCTGAGTTGAAATGTCAGGAGTTGCGTCTGTTTTGTCTGTAGTCTCTGAATTTATGTTTGGAGATTCTGGGGTTAAAATAGTTGCTGTTTCCGAAGTTAAAATATTATTTATATCAATATTTTGATCTAAAATTAAATTTTCCATCTCAAAATCTGTTTGTGAAATAATATCTAAATCCGGAAAATCGTCAAATTTATTCAAAAAATTAATATCAGGTTCTATAGAATTTTGAAGTAATTTCTTTTCTAAATTGCTTTCTTGCATTTCTTTAACCATACAATTAAAATTTTGCGTCCTCTGACTTAAATTTTGATTAGCATTTTCCAAAATGGCAGGTTGAATTACTATATTTGAAATGATATTAATTTTTTTCATTCTTAACTCTTCAGGAAAAGTGGAAACAAAAGAAGACATACCTTTAAAAAGTTAAACTAAACACAAAAACAATTAAAAATGGATAAATTTAAACTGAACTCTTCACTTAAATAAGACGGACCGAAAACGTACTGAACTGGACTTAAGCTTAGGCTGAACTGATCTTTCAACCGCTTTTATATGAAAGTAGGTCATGATTTCTCCTTGAGAAGAAAATGAGGTTGGGGGTCGAGAAAATGGAGTTCCAGGTCCACTACAATCTTCGGAAGTGGATTCTACTACGAAGTAAGTAATTACTAGATAAATACTAAATGTTTTTTTAAATCATAGTTAATCTTCGTTATAACTAAAATACTAATTGATTTTTTATTTTTTCCAGTTGAAATTGAAAACAGAAAAAGACAATATAGGGACAGTGTTAAGTGAGACTTTTTTAGTGTTAAGTTAAACAATTAGTGAAGTTTTAGTTATAGTGGCTAGTAGCTGAAAGAATTTAAGGTAAAATTTATTTATTCTAGTTAAACGAGAATGAAGGAAGGTATATTTATAAATT
The DNA here is from genome assembly GCA_034092305.1 of Diaprepes abbreviatus. Taxonomy (NCBI): domain Eukaryota; kingdom Metazoa; phylum Arthropoda; class Insecta; order Coleoptera; family Curculionidae; genus Diaprepes; species Diaprepes abbreviatus. The sequence continues at coordinate 4,684,135 of JASJET010000019.1, read as the reverse complement.
TATTATATTTTCGATAGCTTTATCAAACAAGTTAAGTGAAACTATTTTTAGGTTGTTAAAGTGTTTAAGTGATAACGAATAGTAACGGAGACGATTTAAGGAAATGTAAATTTTATTTAATTGATCTAATTATAAAGGAGTATGAAGATAACTGTACCTAAATCTCCTATAATATTTTTTCTTTCATATTTATAAACTTATTACTTTTAGATTTAAAACTCTCTAAAATAAGAAAGGATTAAGAATTTTTGAGCAGGGTGGTTAATTTAAAATATTTTTTCAATCTATTATGACTAATCAAAACTTTTGTATTGAGTTGTTATGTTTGTTCGTTATTCTTATAAATAAAACATTTTTTTTCGAAATTGTTCAATTCTTTATTCCAATAAGATAAGAATAAATGGATAAATTAAATACAAACAATAATAATTTTAAAATAATAAAAATTAAATAAAAATACATTTTAAAATAAATATTCTAGGATTATAATTTCTTCATTTTTACATGTATGAAGTGGTTTGAAACACATAAATATTAAATAATATATTCTAAACTAAATATTCTAGGACTACAGTTTCTTCATTTTCACATTTAATTACGCATAGTTCATTGCGACAGATTGGACATGTTTTATTAATTAACATCCACACTCCTAAACAAGGGATGCAAAATCTGTGATTACAAGGTTCTGGTGACATCATTTTATTAGATAATATATCTTCAAGACATATAGGACATTCTTCGGTTTTATTTTCAATTATTTCGTTAACAACTTTTTTTTTTTTTACCCTTCGCGACTTCCTACCGTTTTTATATATTGGTTTTTTACCAGGCATTATATTGGCACCACTGGAACATTTGTGTCCCAATCTAAATCAATATTTTTAACACTACTATTGCAAATTAAACAAACTTTGGGGGTAATAATTTGATACAACTGTCTTGAACATATATCGCAATGTAAATCATCACTTAAGCGTTTTAATTTTCTCTTATTATGAGTATTTACATGTCTATGAGCCCCTGCCCTTTGATAATATTGTATAATTTGATAGCATGCGTGACAAAGAGTTTTTTCTTGATTTTCCGTCACTACAAACACAACGATATAACTCTGAGTAATACAGAACACAACTTCTTTGGGATCAGTGTACTTATGTTTCACTAAACAAAATTTAGCACTAGCACTTTCTTCTTCATTATCTTCTTCAATATCGGAGTCACCAGATTCAGCTTCAATTTGTTCGAAATTATTTATATCGTAGTCCAAACAATTTCTGAAGTTCTTCTGAAATTTTTTTTCGTTAAGATATGTATTGTAATCCAATACTCCTATTAATTCATTTAGATCTGGATCTTCTTCTTCAATATTATTATCCATAAATTTTTGAATGAATTTTTTTAATATTTACTTTGTAATATTTACTATTAAATATAAAATTATTTAATTATTATTTACTTATTATTTGTTGGTATTTAATTTATCATCTTTTGTTGCTCCACGTATCTATTTTATAAATTTACTGAAGTGAAAATTCATTGGTGGTAGGACTTTATATCGACTTCATGGTCAAATAAGGTTATCCACCTCAAGGTCAAACATAAGGTTAGATCTCCTACTATGATCGGATTCGATGAAAGGTTAACCATGTTGTTAACTTTAAGATTAAACTCAAGGTGATGTATACGAGGCTTTTTGAAAAGTATAATGAGAGAACAAAAGAGGAGGAGGATGAAAAGTGTTGATGATACGAGGTTTTTTAATAAGTATAATGAGAGATTTGAAAAGTATAATGAGAGAAGAAAAGAGGAGGAGGATGAAAAGTATTGATGATTTACTTTTCTTACTTCTCCTCCTCCTCCTCCTCCTCTTTCCTTCTCTCATATATCCACTACTGAGGCATGACCAGAAAGTACATGTACTGAATTTTCGTAGGCTACAAAAATTTTTATTTAAAAAAAAATTCATGATTACATTAGAACACATGTAAATTATTTTTCGACATAATCGCCATTACTCTCAATGCAGGTGATGAAGCATGGTATCAACTTTTTAATACCATCCTCGAAGTAATTTCCCGCCAACCCTTTCGTCCACTTCTCCACCTCCCCCTTCACCTCTTTGTCGGTTGAAAACCTTTTTCTATCCATGTGCAGCTTCTAGGAGGTGAAGAGATAGTAATCTGAAGATGCCAGGTCAGGGGAATGTGTGGGATGGTTCAGGACTTCCCATATAAACGAAGCGAGCAGTTCCTTCGTGGCGTTGGTCGTGTGTGGTCTGGCATTGTCGTGCAGCAGGCAGACTTCCTTTGTCAGCATGCCTCTTCTCTTGTTTTGAATCGCCCTCCGCAATTTTTTTAGGGTCTTACAATATCTTGCAGAGTTTGACAGTCCCAAAACATAAATGCCATGATTTTCTTGGCTGAAATTGTGGTTTTGAACTTTTTGGCGTAGAGTGAAGAGGTGTGACGCCACTGTTGAGACTGCCATTTGGTTTCAGGCATGTAGTGTGCAACCCAAGTTTCATCTCCAATAACAACAGAGTGAAGAAATTCATCTCCATGGATTTTGTAATGCCTTAAAAACTTTTGCCCGGCCTCCACTCGATTCAACTTATGTTGGTCTGTCAGCTGTTTTGGGACTCACCTCGCAGACAGTTTGTGACGGTTTCGTGTAATGGAGATATGGAGATTTGCGAAAACATCGCAGAAATTTTGTCCACAGTCAATCTGCGATCGTCATGGAGCGCATTTTCGATTTTGAATTGAAGGTCTTCCGCTCCTCTGATCATCATGCACAGACGTACGACCGTTTTTAAACTCTCTTCACCACTTGTACACATTCGTCCAATTCATAGCTGTATTGCCATATGCAGTTTTCACCTTATTATAAACCTCAACTGGAGCTTTTCCCTTCTAAACGGGATAGCGAATGACGGCGCGCATTTCGCACTTGGCGGGAGATTGGATCGACATTTTTCACGAAACGCGCTGTCGCGTCGAGAGTTCTCAACATTTTGACCTTGAACCGGTCTCATTGTAGAGGGAGGACTTAGACTACACGGTAGTGTAGCCACCATGTCGAAAAAAAAATCCCTCCGACCGTGAGAGCCTCAGTTCACTTACTTTCTGGACATACTTCGTAGCATAGGATGAGGTGGTTAATTTCTTGGAAAGCTCATTAACATACCTGTCATCCAGGTGAATTTTTAATTTAAAATTTCTCACGATTATCAAACATACAAACGTTTTATATGTAATTTTCTGCTGCTGTTATTCAACTGATTAGAGATGGTTCTTTGAAAACAAAACCTCAAAGTTAATTGGGCTTGATTCCAGTATTTTATGGATAAGCTTCTGATAAGCAAGAAATATGAAAGAAAAGTGATTCCTCTGCATAAACTGGACCTTAGATCTGAATGCAAGGCTAAAAAAAATTTAAAATGCGTTTGTGCTAAAAAGGAGATCTAAAAGTGTATAACTTGAATTTGGTCTCTTTATTTTATTATTATCGACGAAAATGATATAATTATATGAAATGTTAATTTTAGGTACAATTGATTCTGAGTAGTAAATACTTCAATTGTGGAGGAGGCATAATAGGATCAGAATGGATTTTAACAGCTGGTCACTGCATTAATCAATATCTGTAAGTATTTTTATTTGATAACATATATTATTGTTTTAAAATTTGCTCAATATTTTAGGAAAAATTATGAAATTTTAACACACGAGGCATAATCTCAAAAACTTTTTATCCTAATGAATATTTATGTTTATGTATATTCTGCTAGAAGTGCACGTCCATTCGCAAAGCTCAGACTAAAGCAGGTGCGGATCCAAAGGGGGGGGAGCGGTGGGGGCGATCGCTGGTAAACAATACGTATCTAATTCGTAATCAAAGTCTCAAATTGATTATAATTGGTTCCTCTCTCTCACTGATCATGAGATCGAGTTTCCATATTTTCTTTTATTCTTTTATTATATGGATTTTCCCAATTTTCTGCAAAAACTTTATTCAAAAAAATCTCTCAAAAGTTTAGTTAAATTACTAATTTGTAAGTTGTGTTATTTCTAGCTACTCTGCCTTTTATTTAAGAGAGATATTTCCTTCTCCAACGGACATTTTCCGGACGATCTATAAAAACAGAATTCCTATCTGGTTTTCCCAAAATTTAGTTTTCTATGCAATTTCCAGAGCTCAGTTCTTTTAATGTCACCTAAATCCTGATCTTCATTGATTTTAGTTAAAATTTTGTCGACGGTTGGGATCCGCTTCTCATAATAAAAGGTATGTACAACTCCTTTTATTGCAGTTTACATTTCTTCTTCCAACGAGGTTTTTCGTCTGCCTGTGATCGAATGTGGCTTGGGAGCACTAACAATTCCAGTCGTTTTTTTCTTCTTCAGTATTCGGTACATAGTAGATTTTCCAACTCCTGTCATGTTGGAACACATCTCAACAGAGCATTATTATCTAGATATTGATTTCTTAAGGCATCATAAACATTCAAAGTAATAAGTTTTTCGTTGAGGTTGTTTAATGATTTTAGAATAAATATAGAGGTGGAAGCCATATCTTTTGGGTATCTTACTAATCTCAAATAATATATAAAAACAAGCACAAACAAGATAAATCACTACGGACACACTGTAAGGTGTACTTTGCTCACTCACAGAAATTAAATTGAACTACCCGAAATTTTATTGTTACAGTAAATTTATAAATGCTCATAATAGTTGAATATAATTAGATTTACGGCAGTCCTCAGTTACCTGCGGCACTGGAGCAGGTACGTTTGAGGTTTCGGTAACAATTTTATTACTCTCAGAACCGATTCTGACTTTTACATTAGGAATGTGTATGCTGCTGGCATTCCCCCCCCCCCCCGTTGACAACTCGTTTTTCTTGCGATAGCTCCCCCCCCCCCCAAGAACTTTGAGTTCAGGAAAATAGACCCGATTCTGCATCTTATACTAGGAATGTGTATGCCTCTTGCATCCCCCCCCTATCGGCAACTTGTTTTTCCTTGTGATCGCCCCCCTCTCCAAGAGCTTCAGAAAAATAGACCCCACCCTGCTGGTGCCTCCCTCCTCCCCGTCGACAACTTGCTTTCGTTTGCCATACTGTACTTTTCTGATATCACCGCCCCCCCTTCCCCCCCCCAAAGAGAGGCTGCATCTGCCCCTGGACTAAAGCTCTACATTTCATTTTTTATGGCAGTTAATTTAATTTTCATTTCTTTTCTTGCTTTGTTGACAACACGATTACGAACTGTTGTCGCAAATTTTAGTAATCTAAATATTCTCTTGATAAATTGATGAACGCAAATCTTCTAAAGCTACAAACTCGCTGAAAGGAAAGCGGTTTAAGGCTAAAATTTTACAATGACTATTTTTACATCATGTTTAGATGATAGATGAGTATGTAATCCTTCAGTGCGTCTTACATAAGAGCTTTCCTTCATTGTTTTTCTTTAGGATAATTTGCCATCAATACTTTTAAATAGATAAAAATATGTATATTATTATATCACAATAACAAATCATTGCAATAAAAACATAACCTTTCAAAACTACAGCAATCCGGAGTCTATTTACTACCCGTGTTAGGATGAATATTTGTAAAAACTTATAAGATGACTTCTCAATTAAGATAACCTCGTTGTTTGCTGGCATGAACGTGAATACATACAGTACAGGGTGAGTCAACGATTGGATGAAGTAAGTTTGTGCCTTTTCGGTGAAATTTACAAAAAAACTATATTTGTTGTTTGATACAGTTTATTTTTATGCAGATTTTAAAAATATTTAGGACTCTACAGGGTGAGCCAAAAAACTAGGGCAGCATAAAGTTGTATTTTTTTAAATAGAACACCCTATATACGAATCGTATTTTCGATTTAGCTTATAATTTTAAATCTTTTTTATTAAGGGTTTACTATAACAAAACTTTATAGTTTCTGAGATAATTAAGTTTAAAGAAAAAAAGTCACATTTTCAAGCATCAATTCAATCCTAAATAACGTTTTCAATTTTGTGACAAATATATTCAAATTTGGAATTTAGCAAGGCCAAGGACAAGTTAACATAATTTTTACCTAATATTTGCAATAAAAGCTACAGGGTGTTGAACACATCGGCTCAAATTTGAACAAGTTTAAATGAATAAATATCTTTTTTTTTAAATGGTACACCCTGTATATTTTCATGTTACTTAATAGAGTAATAAAAACCCTAAAAGTTTTGTTCAATATATATTATACCTATTTATAATAGTTTTTGAGATATTTCAGTTTTTCTTATTTTCCATACTTTTTTACAGAAATAGTCTTCATTATCATAGTAGCCATGTAAAATAATAAAAAGAAACTACAGAAACAAACAGAATGTGGTTAAATATGATGAAATACATTATTCGTTATATTACAACGGCAATAGTTTAATTAAACATAATGTGAAAAAATTAACACAACAATAACGACAAGGCAAATACATATTTACTTTTATACTAAATTGAAACAAAAAAATTACCTATTAAATACTGAGATTAATTATTTCTTTTTAATAAGTGTTCGAATAAACGACCCTCTTGTGCAATGCACAAATTTAGTCTTTTTTGCAGATTTTCTCGGACCCTGGACAAAATTAGTGGCGTTATTGTTCTACAGGTATCCCTAATCCTGTTTCGCATATCTTCTACTGTTGTTGGTGGATTAACATACACCTTATTTTTAATATAACCCCATAGGAAAAAATCTAATGGGGTGATGTCGCAAGACCTTGGTGGCCACTCAATGAAACCCCCACGTCCAATCCATTTTTGCGGATATCGTTGTTCCAAAAACGCACGAACTTCACGATGGGAATGCGGAGGCGCACCATCGTGCTGGAACCACATACGGTCGAGCTCATCCCTATCGAGACCTTGAAGCAGTTGGGGTAGTTCTTCTTGTAGAAAGTTCAGGTAACTATGGCCATTTAGTGGTTCATTAAAAAAGTGGGGTCCAATAATTCGATTATGATGAATACCACACCAAACATCTAATGACCAGTGGTTTTGATGTTGCACCTCTCTAATCCAAAATGGGTTTTCTGTGGCATAATAATGCATGTTGCGTCTATTTACGGCACCGTTACTTCTTAAAGGAGCTTCATCACTAAACATGACCTTGCATAATAAATTTGGATTTAATTGAATCTCCGCATTTATTGTACGATAAAAGTTTACACGACTTTCAAAATCCTGTCCATGCAATTCTTGGTGTAATTCCATGTGATATGGATGATACCTATATTTCTTGGTAGTACGATTAGCGGTGGATTGTGATGTTTCACATAATGCTGCTAACTGACGGCTACCAATATAAGGATTTTCCTGAACATTTAACAATACTTGTAGTTCTTTTTCTTCATTAGTTACTGGTTTGTTGACCACTTTACGTTTTGGATAATCAACAGTACCAGAAGAATCAAATCTTTGCATTAAGTTTTGAAAAGCATGGGTATTAGGCTGGCGTCGATCAGGATACTTCATTTTGTAAATTCTTTGAGCAAGAAGGCAATTTTTTTGAGCCTCTCCTATTGTATAAATCATATCTATTAACTCATTCTTTGGAAAATTCATTTTACAATATAAGATGAATGCAAAAAAAACCAAACTACACTACATAAAAACCAAAAGAAGCGATTGCGGTTATAAATTTGACACACAGAAAAATGTTCTTTTACATTGTTTTTGCTATGGCTACTATGATAATGAAGACTATTTCTGTAAAAAAGTATGGAAAATTATAAAAACTGAAATATCTCAAAAACTATTATAAATAGGTATAGGATATATTGAACAAAATTTTTAGGGTTTTTATTACTCTATTAAATAACATGAAAATATACAGGGTGTACCATTTAAAAAAAAAGATATTTATTCATTTAAACTTGTTCAAATTTGAGCCGATGTGTTCAACACCCTGTAGCTTTTATTGCAAATATTAGGTAAAAATTATGTTAACTTGTCCTTGGCCTTGCTAAATTCCAAGTTTGAATATATTTGTCACAAAATTGAAAACGTTATTTAGGATTGAATTGATGCTTGAAAATGTGACTTTTTTTCTTTAAACTTAATTATCTCAGAAACTATAAAGTTTTGTTATAGTAAACCCTTAATAAAAAAGATTTAAAATTATAAGCTAAATCGAAAATATGATTCGTATATAGGGTGTTCTATTTAAAAAAAAACAACTTTATGCTGTCCTAGTTTTTTGGCTCACCCTGTAGAGTCCTAAATATTTTTAAAATCTGCGTAAAAATAAACTGTATCAAACAATAAATATAGTTTCTTTGTTAATTTCACCGAAAAGGCACAAACCTACTTCATCCAATCGTTGACTCACCCTGTACTGTATGTATTCACGTTCATGCCAGCAAACAACGAGGTTATCTTAATTGAGAAGTCATCTTATAAGTTTTTACAAATATTCAACCTAACACGGGTAGTAAATAGACTCCGGATTGCTGTACATGCAAACGACAAAATCAGCTATCAAAAAAAAATAGTATTTCATAGAATATTTTTTAGATACATTTGGAAAATTTTTCAATTCCGAAAATCCCGGTTTGTCGAAACTTGAAAGGGCCAGGATCCCGGGATCCTAGGATTCGGTATCCTGGGATCGAGTTTTCTAATGTAATTTTGATATATTTTTCTCCATATTACAAAATATTTAAGTTTCTTTAGAACGAAAGTATCATTTCTTAATAAATATTCTCAATTAATTTTATTTTCCTTTTTAGTGACGTAATAGTATATGGAACAAACAAATTATATAATACTAATTGGGGTCTTCAGGATCTTCCTAATACCACTATTAGAGTTAAACACCAGTTTCAACATCCGAAATTTCAGTACCAGCCTTGGGATATTCCTATATATGATGTTGGTATTTTACAGGTAATGGATTTTTAATAAATTTTCGAAATAGATAAATTATTTTATTTTTGAACCACTCAGACTTAAACGTTTTAAAAAGTTACCTAAAATTAAAAAAATATATATTTTAAGAATTGGGTATACATTAGGGCTTTATACAAAAGCACACTTAATCAATTTTAAATGTGTTTCATATTTGTCAATTCTACTCACAATCAGCATAATTGACTGATTCCATTCAAAATCATGGCGTGAAAATGGTCAAAAAAATAAAATGCTTTCTCCATGAAATATATTATTCTACAACCCATAAAATTGCATAGACATAAGAATAATTAATAGTACTTCAATAATCAAAGGAAAGGAAAAAATTCTTTTTGGAACCTTTTCTTTCCAATTCAAACAGAAACAGAAGAATATTAAAGAAATCGTTTTTGCAATCTGGTATTATCGCCGACTTCAACAGTACGCCATCTTTAGCGAACTATGCAAACTATTATTTGTTGGTGCCGGCCGTTTTCTTTTGATTTTGTTGCGATTTTTGTCGTGATCATTTTTCGGATATTTTCAATAAAAAAAGTGCATATTTTTGGATTTTTGTATAATGCAGAAGCTTCTATCACTGTGGAATTCGTTGTTATAACAAAAGTTTAACGATTTAGTGAAAAAAATTGAACCTAAAGTGAAAAGTTATTTTCCCTGTTTTCCGCAAAATTGAGGAAAAATTATGGAAAACCTAGGTCAGAATCGTATTCTATGACCTCGAAATAGGGGGTATGTAAATTTTTTCAAAAAAACGTCATTTTCCTATCATTTCACTCTTTACGAATTTTTTCCATAATTTTAAAATATGATCGCATCCCCAATGAAAAATATTTTTAAAATAGTATTTGAACAGATGGAAACGTGGTACGTCTTTCCCAAAGTAAATTACTTTTTAGCTTGAGGAACCAATTCCGTTTGATGACAACGCCCAGCCGATAAAATTAGCAGAAGCTAATGCATCTATTCCATTTGGTGCGCAGGGTGTTTTGAGTGGATGGGGAGTAAATGAAACTGAGGGACAAAATCCAGACTATTTACAAAAAATTTACCTTAATCTCCTCGACGATGACGTGTGCACAAAAAAAATTAATGATTATAGTGGAGAGGCCAGTTTTAATCCTCTTCATGACTTTTGTAGTGACGATTACTATAATGGAGAATGCTACGTAAGTATAACATATACAATAGTACTCAAATAAATATATTCCAAAAGTGGATAATATACTTGCAGTTGGGTGTATAAAATACAATTATATAAGAGAAACTTAGTTCTCAACCAACTGAAAAAACCTTATTCTATAAGGACAAACACAGTTAGAGACATAGCAGTATCTCAGATTGCAAGAATACCAGGAAAGGGTGGGAGCACGAACTTGACATATAAAACTGGACTTCTTCTTCATGTGCCCTGTCCGTTGCGAACGTTGGCTATTATCATGGCAATCTTGATTTTGTTTGCGACGCTCCTGAACAGTTCGGCGGATGTTAGTCCAAACCATTGACGTAAGTTTCGGAGCCATGAGTGTCTTCTTCTTCCGGGTCCGCGTTTGCTATCTATCTTTCCTTGGAGTATTAGCTGAAGGAGACGGTATTTGTTATGCCTCATTACATGACCAAGATATTCTAGCTTCCTCCTCTTGATCGTCGGTATAATTTCCTTTTCTTTCCGTATACGGCGAACTATCTCCACGTTGGTGATGTGTTCAGTCCAGGATATTTTCAGGATACGTCGATACACCCACATTTCAAACGCTTCCAGCCTCTTCAATAGAGTTTCCGTCACTGTCCATGCTTCCGCGCCATACAGCAAGACAGGAAATACGTAGCATTTAGCAAGTCTTACTTTTAATGGAAGAGATATGTCACCATTCATGAACAAACTTCTCATTCTGTTGAAGGTCGCTCTGGCTTTTTCAATTCTAGATCGTATTTCGGTGGTTTGGTCCCATCTTGTGTTAACAACTGTGCCGAGGTATATATATGAGTCGACATGCGCTATTATTTTATTATCTATTATCAATTGTCTGGCTGGTTGTTGATTTTTGCTAATTAGCATCCATTTTGTTTTATTTATATTTAGATCGAGTCCTTTTTCCTTGCTAGCTTTCTGGACCTTTTCCATGAGACATTGTAACTCATCTATGCTGTTGGCAAGTATAACTGTATCATCAGCGTATCTTATGTTATTTATTATCTCTCCATTTACTTTGATGCCTACGTCAGTTTCTTCCAGTGCTTTTCTAAAAATTTGTTCTGAATAGATATTGAAAAGTAGAGGAGACAGGATACATCCTTGTCGTACGCCTTTCTTAATTTGGACGTTTTCAGTGAGCATATTGCCTATTTTCACCTTAGCCGTTTGTCCCCAATAGAGATTTGCCACAATTCGGATGTCCTTGTAGTCAACACCTATGTTTTGGAGCGTTTGTAATAGTTGGTCATGTCTCACATTGTCAAATGCTTTAGAGTAGTCGATAAAGCACATGTAGACATCTTTATTCATATCTCTGCACCGCTGTAATAGTACTTGCAGGCAAAATATAGCCTCTCTTGTGCCGAGAGCATTTCGGAACCCAAATTGTGACTCGCTTATGTTTTCTTCGCATTTATTGTATATTCTGTTGTATATGACTTTGGTCAGGACTTTGGTAATATGGTTAATTAGACTTATCAGCCTGTGTTGATCACAAAGTTTGGTGTACGGCTTTTTAGGTATGGCAATGAAGGTTGATTGGAGCCAGTTTTCCGGAATTTCGCCGCTGTCATATATGTTGTTTAAAAGTGAAGTCAGAGTATCCAAGAATTGATTATCAATTTCGCACAGCATCTTTAGAATTTCGCCATGAATGTTATCTGGGCCTGGAGTTTTATTATTTTTGAGAGACCATATGGCTTTCTGTACCTCTGACTTAAGAATGGGAGGTCCGGTTTCGATGTTTTTAATGGTATATTCATAATGGCGGTCTGATGCAAAAAGTTCTTCCACATATAATTTCCATGTTGCGAGTATCTTCGACGGCTCTGATGTAAGGTTACCGTCAGCATCAGCTATGGACGTAGCTGTACCATTATAATTTGTCTTCTTTGTCCTTTCTTTGTGTTTTGATAATCATATTTCTTCTCGCATTGCTCGATCTCTATACATTTTGCAGACAACCATCCTTCCTTCGCCTTTCTAATTTGTGTTTTTATTTTTTTGTGTATTTCGTGATATTTTAATTTGTTCTTATTTTTATATTTTCTTCGTTCTTCCATCATATCAAGGATATCTTCCGTCATCCAATCCTTCTTCTTCTCTCTATCGTGCATTAATAGTTGCGTGCATGTTGTGTGGATAGCCTGTTCAATCTTGTCCCATCTTGATAGTGGTTCTGATGTATGTTCGTTAATTTTGTCTATTTCTTTGTTTAGAGAATCTTGTACCTGTTGTTTAATTTTGACATCAGAGAGCTTTCCTATGTTTATTTTCTTGTTATTGATTTTCTTCTTAACACGCTTTAATCTGACTTCGATTTTGCAGACAACTGGGTTGTGGTCCGACGGAACATCGGCCCCCGGGTAGGTTTTTGATGATTTAATAGCGTTCTTGTATCTTACTGGTACACCTATGTAGTCTATCTGATTTCTTACGATGTTTTCTGGTGTGTCTGCTGGCGACTTCCATGTGTATATTCTGCGAGCGGGTAACCTGAACAAGGTATTAGTTAGAATCATATTATGTTCTTGACAAAAGCGAATGAGGCGATCTCCGCGGTCGTTTCTCTCTCCCAGTCCAAAACTTCCCACCACATTGTCCACTTTGCCCCTGCCCACTTTTGCGTTGAAATCACCCATTACAATATTTATCTCGTGCTTATTGATCATCCTGATTAGTTGGTCTATTTGATCATAGAATTCCTCGATGGCTGCTTCATCCTTGTCTGCAGTGGGTACATATATCTGGATTATATTTAGATCTACCGGGGTTGCATGCAGCTGCAGAAGCATCATCCTGTCAGAGAGCGGAGTGAAGGCTTTTACTGCTTTCTTAATGTGCGGTGCGACTATTATTCCCACTCCGTTTCTATGCTGTGACGTGTTATTGCCGGAATAGTAAACCATGCAATCCTGAATCGTGCAGTGCCCAGAGCCGAGCCAACGGGTTTCACTAACTCCCATGATATCTATATTGAGCCTTTTCGTTTCCTTCACTATGTTATGTACTTTTCCGCCCTCATACATACTCTGTATATTCCATGTAGCGATCCTTTGACATGTCGGCATTGTATACTGTTTACCTTTGTAGGGATTTCGCATGCTGACGACCTGGGAGGCCCTACAGTTTAAGTGCGTCTGTCCTCCCCTGCCGGATCTCGGATTCCGAGGTCCGTGATCAGTAACATTATCTATGTTATATTTGATTACCATGACAATTTTACTAGGAAAGTAATAATGAGGTGGTTTTCCGTTGCCGTCCTCATCGCTGTGTAAACGCCGTTTCCGTGGGTACCACTGCGCCGTTTATTCCCTGATTCACAGCCTTTTTGGTTCTCTGAACCATTGCCTGTGTTCAGTATTGAAATAGCCAGCTGCCGCTATTCAAGCTAGTTTTGGTCCGCCCTGAGTATTTCATTTCCTCAGTACCACCCATATCTGGGAGGCGTACCCCTATCCGCCACCTGGGGAGGCGCCCGATGGGGGACTAGCAACCCCACACGGGACTGCTCATCAAAATAATTTTTTGACCCCCCCCCCCCTTATCGGTCGCCATTAGGTGCAATGTTTTGTATGGCAACATTGAATTCCCTGCTAGTTTCTCATATTGGCGTGAATGTATAGTGTATGACTGTCGAATCTATTATTCAGGTTTAGACAATAACTATCTCTTTCTATAGTATATTTAAAACAATAAATCGCTCTTTCTTGTTTCACTTGACAGATTAATTGAATATATTCAATAAAAAAGACCGGGATAATTGTTTCTGTAAAACATTATTTAACTTGAATTTCTGTTTTTAGTTTCCTCAAAATTATAATTTTTCTGTTTAAAGCAACTCCAATAAAGCAAATTTTTTTAACTTCTTTGGAACAGCGTAAATATGTTGCATTTTTATTATTTTTAGATAACAAGCTTGAAATGTCAGTTCTTATAAATAAATGAAAATGCTTTTTCTATGACTGTTTACATATTTTATTTTTTACAATAAAACTGTTATTTAGCAAAATAGCGAAAATGTGAAATATGCGCTAAAAACAAATCGAGACTATTTTTTTTTAAATATCTGTTTTGGAAAAGATTGTGGAAATTAGTGGGTATTTTTGTAAATAACATTAGTATAATTTATATTCTTCTTCGGACGTAGAGTATAAGTTAACAAAAAAAAGTATTAAGGCATTTATTTTTAAAAATTTTATATCATGAATTAATATAGTATATTGTTTAATGTAAGGTCTCGAAATGTCCATATAATCTATCGCAAATTAATAGAGTTTCATCGTTTAAAAACAGCTTCGATTAGGTCTTTGTTAAAATTATTTTCTCCTTGATATTTTTAGGGAACTGATATGTTAGGTATTTATATAGGGTTAACAACATTCATAATAATGTTGACATTTCCTTCATAAAAATGGAGCTTTAATTTAAATGAAGTAAAGTAACATTATGTACTAAACTATTTTTATAAAAGAAAATTATACTCCAAAATGGATAGTGTTAAAGCAGTTTATATTTAATTGTAAACAAAACAATATTTATTAAGACACTTTAAATATAAATAAGATTGTAAATACAAGAGTGGGATCCTTATATTAATACGATCATTTTTAATCTAAATATATACATAAAGATTTACAAGCAACGTTTAATTTTTACACTAGGTCAAACTTTTCATTTACTTAACTGTTTGAGAATCTGGAATTGACCTTTCCTAGAGTTGAATTTTTGAAATGGTAATCAATCACAGCTTCTCACTACTTTGACAAAGGATTTTCACGACACAAATTTCCTTACTATCTGAGCTAAAATCAAGAATTTTTGTTTTATTTTTTAAAATAATAAGTAATTAAATAAAAATTTATTTTAAATGAATAAAATATTCAAATAAAAGGTTATTATTTTATTTTTAGACCAAACTAATAGATAAAAGTAAAATTTATGCAATTTACAAACATGCTTAATAATATTGAAAAATTTCGTATCATATGCAATCATTTATTTCTATTTTAATATAGCATATTGGCTTTTAAACGTATAATCATTTTAAATTTTAACAGCATACCAGTTTCGATGTTCAGCTTTAAATGTAAGTGGAACATTAACTTCATGATAAAACGATATTGTTGTTGGTTAATGCACACCTAATTCAGGACTTTTTTTTGTAAAGCCAGTTTATGTTATTAAGTCCAAGTTTAGTTCCTTCAAGATGTTTACATCAAACAGTGATTCATAGCTTTTTTCAGGCAGTTTTGTAAGAAGCACACCACAAACTTTTTGCTCATCTTCTTGTACAAAACTATTTCCAGAAAAATGCTCTGAATAGAGTTACTCATCTGGTGTATAAAAGAATTATGATCATGATCAATTTGCTTCAGCCCTTGAATTTGAAGTTTCTTTTCTCTTAGAAAACGAAAATATTGATAACACTTAAAAATTATCATACATCATATCCATAAGATTAAAATTATTACCTTTAGATTTAAAATTTGATTCTAAGGTAAAATTTTAAATAATTATTATTGAATGCTTTATAACTTACCTAATAAATAAATTCCAATTACCAGATGATGTATCTGCACGTCTTACGATGAAGAATTCAATTTTTTAAAATACAAAAAAAAAATTTTAAAATTCACGTTCCTGTTTGAAATTTTCAGTAAAACGTTACATAAAATGCATAAAACAGCAAAATCAAAAATAAATTGTTGTCAAAATGAAAAGTATTCAGTCAATGTCAAAAATACACTTTCACCAATATAATAAAAACTTAGGGGATTCATTGTTGCCAAACCAATTATTTGCGCGTAATGGCACGGAGCATGGTGGGGTCATGTTTTGTATAAAAGAGGTATTATACATGAGCAGTCCAGTTTTATATGTCATGTTCATGGGTGGGAGCCTTTCCCATAGTGGTGCACCGCCATCTGTAGACCGGTTTGGAACTTGTTACTTCTCATCAAAACAGAAAAAGCCAACGCACCTCAGCATCGGAAAAGTAAATCCTTTAAGCATCTTATATATTAGACAAAATATGAAATCTAATACAAGTGGCACCATCTCTCAGCATTCCACGCAATCTGACTATATAATCTCGTAGAGATCTGTATATATACCAAAAGTGGATAATATACTTGCAGTTGGGTGTATAAAATACCAACCGATGCTGAGATGCGCTGGCCTATTCTGTACTGACGAGAAATGACAAATTCGAAACCGGTCTACAGATAGCGGTGCACCACCATGGGAAAGGCTTCCACTCTTTTCTGGTATTCTCGCAATCTAAGATAGTGCTTTGTCTCTAACTGTGTTAGAACAGAGTACGTTTGTCCTTATAGAATATGGTTTTTTCAGTTAGCTGAAAACTAAGTTTCTTTCTTATATAATTGTAAATATATTCTCTTAAATCTGAAATATTTTTTTACAATGAGAATGGGATTAATTTGATATGCAAAAATATTTTGCTTGAACATCACGGATATCCTAATTGCTTACTCAGTGCAGTGAAAGGACCTTGAATACAAAATTATTTTATTAATTAAGGCTATCCAAATACATCAAACACGTAGCCTGTATTGGAACGAAATTTCTACTGAAAGTTACAGAGCCATCCCACTTTAGACGCTAGAAAAAAAATCATATTTGCAATTTTTTTTTGCTAATAATATTATAGATATCAATGTATTTTTTTTGGGCTAAATTAACACACTATTAAAGGATATGAACATTTTTTATTGATTTTATATGTTTTATAAAAAAGATTATTTTAACATGGAGTGTCAAAAAAAAGATATGTCCTTGACGTTAGAGGTTTAGCTGTGCTGGTTAATCTCAAACAGAGAAACTAAATATTTTCATAACACTGTTCTGCATGAAGATCCTCCCCACCAAACTAATGTGTTACACTGACTTGTAAATTGACGTATCACGTAGTAAAATCTAGAGAAGATCAACAACATGTTTTGATTGATTGCAAAGCTGGTATGGTAAGGATGTACCTATGCGATATGTAAGTTGTCATAGCATACCGGGGCGCGATTTTACCAAACATGCTTTTTATCTAAGTTTAAGGAAATTGTGCACAATTTAACAACACCACATGGAGGCGTCTAGGTATGACTCCCCATCTAATCAGTCTCAATCCCCTAGATCTTAAAATAACGAATATATTCATTAAAACGACAAAGGGGTCAGCTATTTATCGAAGGGCTCTGTATACAGGAACTATAATGGCATCTCTTCTGCTACTCGATATTTTTAGAAATCATTGGATGTACGAAACGGGTGTATAAGCAGCCGGCCGGTTGTCGGAGGATCAGCAATAGCAGTGGATATATCCACATTATGCCATTGTAGGGCTGAAATCACATTCAGTAAACGTACAACTATATGCAACTCCGTGCATGGATGAAGTAAAATGCGAACAGTAAATGCGAACTGCGTTGCAACCATATCCTCTCCGTGTTAGAGGTTGCACAGTTTGAACAAATTGCTAAGGAACACAATTTATCCTATTCTACCACCATCGGTCTGACCTTTGCACAACCAGGTGAATGTCGGTACCCTGATGAGTCTAGTAGAGACGAAACATGTACCTCTACCGTATCACTGTGGCGAGGAGGGTAGGTTTTGACTTTCTTCTCGGTGTGGTGATACAGGTATGTAATGGAACAAATGTTAATTATTTTTCATTGTTCAATGTCAACAATATTTTGTTAAAATAAATAATTAAATAATCACTCTGTGAATAGATATCCCGTGGGAATAGGGTAGCTATATTTTTTATCACTATCCAAGAAAGTCTAAAGGAAAAATAAATAGGTTATCGAATTTAACTTTTAATATCTTTGTCGTTTAAATGTTTTCTTAAAAATATATAAACTCAGCAAATTTATGAAGTCATAAAAGTAAAAGACCCTTTCTAAGATTTGGCTATAAATCTGTTGAAATAATCCTACTTTGATTATGTAAGCAAAACCAGTTGTGTTAAGGGTAGTTTTTAACATATGGTACATGAAATACCGTTGAAACGTATTAAAATATTGAACGACTTTTCCATTATTAGGAAACAAGAGAATGATCAAATAAACTCACTATAATAGAAATACATCGTTTGGCCATTTGTAAAAAGAATTTTAATTTAATCACTGTTTTTTCTAATCACAAGAAATAACGAGTTAAGATGTTTATTGCCAAAACAGCCAAGAAAAGTGAATAGTTTTTTTTTATAGTCTTTAACATATATTCTTTTCGTTATAGGAAGACGTAGGTTAGTTTGTTTTACTACCCTCTTATATAAAAAATAGGATTTAGACGCTCAGAGGTCAATTCGGGAATCAAACATTCGGTATAGAATAGCTAACGCCCTCAGCACGTAACGATCGAAACCTTCGAACTTTAAGGGAAAGAAATTGACGTTTACCGGGTTCCATCGGGTAATATGGGTACAAACGGGAAACAGAGGGGTGTCGAGGGGTGTAAAATTCGAAGACCCACTTTTAAGGAATAGTAAAAGGCAGTCATAATTTGAATGTCGTTAGAACGGTACCGTGAGAACCAGTGCCGTAGAATAATTACGGCACGGGTATAATCATCGGGAAAGAAGGTTGTCTTTGTTTAATTTGGGAAATTAAGGGACTATCGTGTGTTATTTTAGTGGGGCATTTCGCGATTTACATACGGTTCGACTAAGTAATATAAATAGCTTTTTTTCGCGTTTTATTTCTTGTTTTTTGTTTGATATTTTATTAAGCTATTTATACGTGTTTTCTCAAAATTGGATTTTAAGTTTTTGGTTAAATAACGGCCGAGAAGGGTAATTATGTTAGTTTTTTGTAATTGTTATTAGTTTTAAGTTTCTCATTGTAAATAGTTCGTTTTCTACTTATTTTTGTTCAATAGATTTAAGTGTTTTGAGAAACTTGTTTTATTCAATTTAAATAAAACCTTCACGCGATTTAACTTGTGGGCGCGCTGTTGCGAGACCTACAACAGCGAGACAAGAGGTGTCTACTGACCAACTAATTAGCAGCCCTTCCTTAGTCCTGAAGATCTGAGTCATGATTGTGGTAAGCTTTAATAACCGTAGTGTTTGGTTTTAAAGCTGCAAGAAAGAAGTTGAATGACCAGACTTCCAGAGTGTCTTTATTACTGTGAAATTTAATTGTAGGTTATTAAAATAGTTACTAATTAATATGGGGCAAAAAATGATTATAGATAAAATGATTAACACTACCTCAATATGTCATTAGCAGGAGTCTATAATCAAATTTTGTCACAGGTAGGCCATGATCTCGACCGTTCTATTAACAAAAATGTAAAACCCAATTTGGAAGATATACCCTATAAATAGCTTACTAAACATTAAATAGGAAAAAAAAAGAATAAAACGCGAAGAACAATTATTTATATTACTTAATCAAACATTATTAAAATCGCTAAATTCTCGAGTAAAATAGCATAAGATATTCCCTTAATTTCCCAAATTAAATGAAAAACAAAACAAAGAAAACCTTTATTCTAGCCGAATATACACGTCACGTAATTTTTCTACGACGCTGAACTTAAAGGTACCACCTGTAACAGTCAATTTCATTCTCTTAAAGCTCGAAGGTTTCGGTCCCTTCGTGCTGAGGGCGTTAGCACACTATACCGATGCTTGATTCCCGAATTGGCCTCTGAGCGTCTTAATCTTAATTTTTATATAAACACAGTTAATAAAACTATTCTATTTCTATCTATAACTAAAGGAATAAGATAATATAGCATCTGTAGACAAACCTTTTATTCATATTATTGGTATTTAAATCATTCTTTCTTGCAATCAGGAAAAACAGTTGCTATATTAATTCCTTTCGCAGGTCAAACGTTATATTACAGTATAATGAGTTTATATGATTATTCTTTTGTTTCCTAATAATGAGAAAATCGTTCAGTATTTTAAAACATTTTAACGGTTTTTGCATATTCCATATGATAAAAACCACCCTCAGCCTTTATCTTTTCGGTTTTATTTACATAACCAGAGTAAGATTTCTTCGACAGATTTACAGACAAATCTTAGAGAGGGTCTTTTACTTTATGTCTTCATAAATTGATTAAGTTTATATATTTTTAAGAAAACATTTAAACGACAAAGATAAAAGTTAAGCTCGATAACTGATTTTCTTGGATTTTAATAAAAAATATATACTACCCCATTCCCACGGGAAAAACTATTCACAGAATGATTATTTAATTACTCATTTTAACAGAATATAGTTCACATTGAACAGTGTAAAATAATTAATATTTGTTCCATTACAACGGTCTGTCAAGCGTTTGAAGACTCGTTCAATGCTCTTAAAAATATAGAAGTATTCAAGTATTCGCACTTTTTAAAAATATACGTGAAAATATATCAATTTTTTGAAGTTGATAAAGTGGGCTGGACTTAAGTTAAAGTAAACTGCCTGTTTTTGAGCTGAAACTACACAACATATACAATGCATAACTTGAAGTTTTTGAAGTATCTGTTTATTCTTACAAAACATTTAATATTTTACTACAGGGCGACTCTGGAAGTCCATATGTTATAGATGGAATTCAGTATGGTTTAGTTTCGTGGTCATTTAAACCATGTGGCGTCGTTCCAGGGACTTACAGTCGTATTACCAATCCTGAATACCGAGAGTGGATAAGAAATATTACAAACATTTAAATATTGTTAATATCAAAATAAAGTAAAACAGTCTATAACTCAGAAATTTTTGTTTTCTTTTCCTTTGTATTCAAAATTTCTGTTAGATAAAACTAGCGTTTCGCAAGCGGTGATTTATGAACCATCAGGGTACCTATTCTCGTTCTTGAGAGAACGATCACTTGATGGAAAGTGGGCGTGGTTCTCACGAAAAAGTATGAAACCGTATTCTGGGTAGCTTTTCTCGTTCTGGAGAGAACGATCATTTTGATGGAAAGTGGCCGTGGTTCTCACGAAAAAGTAAGTAACCGTATTCTGAATACGTTTTTGTACTTTTTCGTGAGAACCACGCACACTTTCCATCAAGATGATCGTTCTCTCAAGAACGAGAATAGGTACCCAGAGGTTCGTGAGGTTTATAAAGGGTGTAATAGCGGAATTTTAATTAAACATTGCAACAGGTAACAATTTGTAGCGTGATGAGTCGCTGCACTGCTGGCGATGCTAGTACATTTGCGAACTAGTCTGCAACTTCTATTTCGGCGGTCCAAGACTTTTCCCGAATGCGCACGAAAGGTTGAGAAAAACGTCTGCCGATATAAAAACGCCGTAGTTAAAAGAGTAGAGTCGAACTGAATCGTACGATGATCTTAAGAATCTCGAGTGATTTCAAAAATATAAATGAGTTAACACGCTGTTAACAATAACCTTAAATTTAATGCAAATTTAGTGTTCACTCTAAATTAAATTTAATGATTTTGTACTTTAAATCACGAATTTAAAATTATATTATCAAATGTAATCGAATATGGAATAATCATGTAAATTCCTTTAGTGTTATGTACCGGGTGTCAACGAATCTATTAGACAAGTCATAATTTCTAGAGTATTATGTGTATCAAAATGAGAATTGGTACAGGTATATGGTATGTGAAGGGGAGAGTTTCCGCATATTTTCCATTTTCCGCCCACTTCCGGTTTCGCCGGAAATGGCCCCGGTTTTGAATTTTTAAATGGAACACCCTGTTTATTTTAACATTTTTGGATTTATGAGACAATTCTAGATCAGAATGTGACATTTTAAAAACTTTTTACGTCTACTTCATTTTTTTAGAGCCACTTTTAAAATTGCATCTAGGTGGCCATGATCGGAAGCAGACTAATCTAAGGGCCTTAGGTGATGTCAAAAAAATACAATCGCAAAGTTTTAGTTACTAGTATGAAAGACAGGAATAAGACAAGTTGACAAAATTACGTTTTCATTTCTAACTATTAATTTTCAAATGGCGACCCCTTTTTGACAACTACTTTTCGAAAAAAGCATTCTTTGACGAATCTAACGGTACTAATTTATTTGCGATTGGATTAGACATAAGAACAGAAATTAAATTTTCGTTAAAATAATGTATACTCAAAGTGAAAAAGTGGATATGTTATTAATATTTGGAGAGTGTCATAGAAATTCAAGGAATGCTGCCGAGTTGTATGCTCATAGATATCCGAATCGGCAACATCCAGCCCATCAGTATTTTCCGTATGTCGAGACTCGTTTTAGGCAAATAGGAAATCAAGAGGCGGAACAGAGGTTTATCATAAATGAAGAGACTGAGATTAACGTACTTGCTATGGTTGAGGTTGATAAAACAGTTTTGTTAAGAAAAATTAGTCAAGAACTGCAGATAAGTTATGAATCAGCAAGAAAAATACTGAAAAAGCATGGATATCGAGAATTTAAATATCAGTTACATCAACATTTGTATACTGAGGATGACGATAGACGGGTAGTGTTTTGTGATTGGCTGCTTCAAAATCATAGAGTTAACCCAAATTTTATCGATTTTATTCTATTTTCCGACGAATCCCGATTTACAAATAATGGTATGTTCAATAAGCAAAATACTCGGTACTGGGCCCAACAAAATCAACATGAAATGAGAGAGGGCAATTTTCAAGAAAGATTTGGCGTCAATGTCTGGGCTGGTATCGTTGGAAACAGAATAATTGGACCAATATTGTTTCAAGGTCAGTTAACAGGGGTTAGATACTTAGGTTTTCTTCAATATGAAATCGAAAATCATCTCAATGATATACCTTTAGCAGTTTTACGGCGAATTTACTTTCAACAAGATGGAGCACCGCCTCACAATACTAGATAAGTTCTTAATTATTTAATAGAACATTTTAATAATCGAATTATTGCAACCAATGGTCCGGTACGGTGGCCAGCCCACTCACCGGATCTTACTGTGCTCGATTTCTTTGTCTGGGGATATATTAAAGAAAGGGTTTACTATGGAGCAGCCCCAGCTACTCTTGAAATATTAGAAGAAAGAATTTTACGGGCATTTAGAAGTATAACGCCCCAAATGCTACAAAACGTATTGAGAGAAACAATTGAACGAGCTGAAATGTGTCGTGAAAAAGAAGGAATGCACTTTGAACATTTACTACACCAAACTTTTTAACAAATTCAGCTACTGTACTTTCAAATATTTTAAGTGCGTCGTCTAAGTTATTAGTTTATTTTGTTAGTTTCTTGTTAATTTTGTTAAATTTTTAATCCAATTCCTGTTTTTCATACTAGTCACTAAAACTTTACGATTGTATTTTTTTTGACATCACTTAAGGCCCTTAGATTAGTTTGCGTCCGATCATGGCCACCTAGATGCAATTTTAAAAGTGGCTCTAAAAAAATGAAGTAGACGTAAAAACTTTTTAAAATATCACTTTCTAATCTAGAATTGTCTCAGAAATCCAAAAATGTTAAAATATACAGGGTGTTCTATTTAAAAATTCAAAACCGGGGCCATTTCCGGTGAAACCGGAAGTGACCGGAAAGTGGAAAATATGTGAAAACTCTCCCCCTCACATACCATTTACCTGTACCAATTCTCATTTTGATACACATAATACTCTAGAAATTATGACTTGTCTAATAGATTCGTTGACACCCGGTATATGAATTAATTTTAATGTATATAAAGTTAAAATATCTTTTCATTTACTTTATTGAAATTTAAGGTACCATGTAATTAAATTTAATGTACAATGAACTGATCGATTGAATGAATTGCTTTAAATTTAAAGTAAATGTAAATAATTCCTGTTTTTTTGTACAAAATTATTAAATTTAATATAGAATTGACATATTTAATGTTGCAGTGTATGCACTGCTAAAAATAACTTTAAATTTAATGTACATTCATTAACTAAATTTAATGATTTTGTGTGTTTCATTATTTAATTATGTTACAGGGAGGGGAGGTGTGTTACAGTTTTGTTATTTTATGAACAAAACTATAAATAATTTTACCAAAATACCAACAATTAAGCTAATACTCACCCTTATTTCCATCAATTAGTCTCTTTAACAAATACATATAAAATAAAAGCTAAAAGTTTTTGTCATTGTCACATTAAAAACGGGCTTTGTAAAAAAAAAATCAAGTGTGCCTAGAAATATATTAAACACTCCACTTTTGCTACTTTCATCAAGGGTGTAGTTAGTTAATCTTTTGTTTTTTTTTCTTGGCGCTTTACAGTTTTTTACAACGTATGGCGTTTAATCTTTACATAATTTGATTATTAATTCTTAAAACTAAAACATTCTTCTTCCATTTCGTACAGTAATGTTTGTTTTTCACTAATAACAGTGTTTTTGTTTGAATTTCGCACTAATTTTCCACTACACGCACTTTTTGTCTCTTATGAGTTATTGTTTTTATTGGGACCAAAGTTGATGTGTAACACATTATTATTAGTTTTTTAAAGGCTTTCACACACTTTCCATTCAATCAAAATATATATTTATTTATAATAACACTTTCTCTATCTAGTTCAATATTTTTTTCATAGTTTTTTTATTGAACTTTAGTTTTTATGGAGGAAAATATGTCATATTTTTGAAGAAAATATCAATTCTAAATTATTTACTTAGTCAAGAATTTTGGAATATATTGTCTATTTCTTAAGACTATATCTGTTTATATATATATATATATATATATATATATATATATATATATATATATATATATATATATATATATATATATATATATATATATATATATATATATATATATATATATACAGGGTGATTCAAAAATCGATCACGAAACATAAGGGGGTGATTCTACTTGACAAAATAAGGGTAGAGCTTCATATAATTTTTTTTCAAAATGTCATTCGTTTTCGAGTTACAAGCCGTCCAAGTTCAAGTTTTTATTTTTTGTTTTTTGAATTACTCGCTTACAGGAAAACCAATTTGACTAATATTTGAAAGATAGGCTAAGTCTTCTGCGCTTCATCATTTTAGTAACAATTCACATTGATTGTTTGCCGCTAGAGGGCACTTTACCTACCTTGAAAATTGTTTTTTTGTCATAATTTTTTAGTGTTGACAGCTACAGTAGTTTTTGGCATAATTTCTGAAAGACTGATGCCAGGCCTTTAAAAAAGTTGCTCTTTATTTACATCGCTAAACCCAACGGTTTAGACGTAAATCACCCTTAAAAATTAAGTGGTAAATTTACTTTTCTCATTTCATTACCACCAGCTACCAGGTAAATAGCTATCAAAGTATACTAGAGCTGTCAGTTTAACATCAAATAAATTCGCTTTTTAAACTATTTAATTTATAATCTTAAAATAACTAATAATGGCTAATCAGTAAATATTCATATTATGGATTATTGCGATATACATTTAATTGATAAAAATTAATGAAACAGTACTAAACAAACTAAAAAAGATTTTCAAAATGTCCCCCATTTTCTTCCATACATTTCCTAACACTCTTCAAAAAATGTCGCCTAACTCGATGAAAAATTCCTGGTGTTTCTTTAATAATTTGGCACTTTTCGATTATCCTGAAGCGAAGATCCTCGACGTTGATTACTGGAATATCGTACACCAATTGTTTCAAATGACCCCAAAAGAAAAAATCCATAGGATTAAGGTCTGGTGACCTCGCTGCCCATGCCAATGGTCCACTTCGTCCTATCCATCGCTCAGGATACGTTGCATTCAAATACTGTCGGACACGTATACTAAAGTGGGGCGGAGCTCCGTCTTGGAGGATCCACATGTTGGCCCTTACTTTCAATGGCACATCTTCCAGATACAATGGGAGACAATTTTGGATAAAATCTAAGTATACGTCACCAGTTAATGGACCATCAAAGAAATGAGGACCAATAAGGTAATCTCCTATTATCCCTGCCCACACATTTAGTGAAAATCTACGCTGATGTTTCGTTTCTACCACATTGTTTGGGTTCTCGTAAGCATATGTGTGGATGTTGTGTAGATTTGTTATGCCATCACGAGTGAAACCAGCTTCGTCAGTGAATAATATGACGCCAATTAATCGATTATCGTGTTCATACTTAGCTAGGATCTGATTGCACATTTCCAACCGTCTCGGCCGATCATCGTCATAAAGAGCCTGCACCTTTTTTGAATGAAACGGGTAGAGTTGTTCTTCTCTTAGTATCCTCCATGAACTAGCCTGACAGAGCCGCACTTCATTCCCAATTTTTCTAGTACTAATACCTGGATTATCTTCAATAATTTCAAGCACTCTTTCTTCTTGTTGCACGTTTCTAGCAGTTCTAGGTCTTCCCCTATTTCCATTATAACTTTTAAAGGAACCACATTCCGCAAGCCTCCTGTGCACACTGGAAAATGTTTGAGCATGAGGGATATTTCTTTCCGGATAACTCTCCATATAATATCTTCTTGCCAACTCTGCATTACCATTTGCTTTTCCATAACAAAAATGGATATCACAATATTCGATATTTGAATATTGGTGATTAGCCATTATTAGTTATTTTAAGATTATAAATTAAATAGTTTAAAAAGCGAATTTATTTGATGTTAAACTGACAGCTGTAGTATACTTTGATAGCTATTTACCTGGTAGCTGGTGGTAATGAAATGAGAAAAGTAAATTTACCACTTAATTTTTAAGGGTGATTTACGTCTAAACCGTTGGGTTTAGCGATGTAAATAAAGAGCACCTTTTTTAAAGGCCTGGCATCAGTCTTTCAGAAATTATGCCAAAAACTACTGTAGCTGTCAACACTAAAAAATTATGACAAAAAAACAATTTTCAATGTAGGTAAAGTGCCCTCTAGCGGCAAACAATCAATGTGAATTGTTACTAAAATGATGAAGCGCAGAAGACTTAGCCTATCTTTCAAATATTAGTCAAATCGGTTTTCCTGTAAGCGAGTAATTCAAAAAACAAAAAATAAAAACTTGAACTTGGACGGCTTGTAACTCGAAAACGAATGACATTTTGAAAAAAAATTATATGAAGCTCTACCCTTATTTTGTCAAGTAGAATCACCCCCTTATGTTTCGTGATCGATTTTTGAATCACCCTGTATATATACATATATATATATATATATATATATATATATATATATATATATATATATATATATATATATATATATATATATATATATATAAATTAAACAACACATCTTTAACTATGCTTAAATCTAATTTTTAACTTATCCTAAATCATATTTACTGGCTTATTAACCATTAATACTTCATTTAAACCTTCTGTGTCTGATTTTTTACTTTCAATCTCAAATAAAATTGAGCCTTATTACTTATATATATATATATATATATATATATATATATATATATATATATATATATATATATATATATATATATATATATATTATATATATAATACACTAAAATATACGAAGATATAGATCTAGAAATTAGAAGAAACCGTGATTACTCATCGGTATAGTATTTTTTTCGTTCCATTATAATAAAGATGATTTATCGCATCAAAATAATATTTTTCTACAAGGGTGCATCAAAAAGTTCTGCTAGTTATTTGTTTCCATACTTTTTGGTCAATTTCTCATACTTTTTCAAATTATTATTTATACCTGACTGATTTTGTGAAATTGGTGATAATTAGGTTTTATAGTAGTTTTATTGGAGGTCAGTTCTAAAATCCCTAGCCAAGTGGGTGTATTACTTTAAAAAATTATTAAATTAAATTTAATTGAATAAAAGAAAATATATATTTGAGTGTTTTCCGGTATTTTACTTTAAGTTCCGAGACATGGCAGGACAAATATGATTAGATAATTTTTGTCAAGTGCTTCACTATATATAAAGGGTTTACACAATTACGCCAGGTACTGTACTGTTTCAAAAATGGCAAGATATTTAATTCTTCATGTGATTTTGACAATATTTGTTACTCTGCAATATGGAGGTAAGTTATATTTGTTTTTAAGATATGGTGTTAACGAAAAAGAAATATATTATTGATATCCTTAATATCTGGTGTCTTGTTGTTTACAACTGAGTACATTATTAAGAGAAAAATAGCGGCGTTCTGGTTCGAGCCATCACGTCACCACCACTATAAAAGAGAAATACTGTCGTAAATGCGAGGAGTCTTCGTTTTGCTTTCTATTAATATGAGGTGTTAATTCATGTTTTAATAAGTTTCTATAAAGCTTTCTCTTTCTAATAAATCCGCTCCTATTGGAGCGATGTTTTCCCGCCTATGATCTAAGATAGCTCCGGTCGAGATCTGAGAAAAATTTCTGAGATAACGAACCGGAAGATTTGCTTAATTACGGAGTAACTTTATTTTAACTTTTGTATTTTAAGAAATAGCTAAATGGTTTTAAAGAAGGAAAATTATCTGGTATACACTAAAAGTTCATAAACAGTGTTTATAAATAATTCTTTTGAAATGTTTTTTGAAAGTTTATCAGTTTTTATCACAAAGTTACAAAAGATCTTAATAGGTTGATTACAAGTTAACATTTTTAAAATTAATAATAATTCTTATTCTATTTCTAGAATGATTAGTTCTATTGGGTTGATTTAATAGAAATAAAATAACTTAATTAAGTAGCTGATTCTGTACTTAATTTTTTAAAATAAAAAGTAATTATTTTTTAATAAGAAAAATAAATTAAAGTTTTCTGCTGTTTATGATAAGTTATGAACGAAATAAACTGAAAATAGTTTTAAATTTCGAACTCAAGGAAAAATAACTAAAATATAAATTAATAAAGAAATTAATAATTAATAAAGCCAATAGGGCTAATTAGATTTCAGTAATAATAAGATAAGAACAAGTGTTTTCCTTTACATGTGCAAACTTTTTTTGTTCCTAGCATAAGAATATTAGCTTCCTCTATCGTCACCACAGCTGTGATGTGTACCCTCTTTTGATTGATGGTGATTTTTAATAAATCTCTGTTTTCCGTTTCCGAAATCATTCTGTCCTTTCGCTGTACGAGCGAATTTGAAAGCAGTTTTTGAGGTTAATATGTATGCCGATCAACTTGAACGTTCTACTCAACACCCCAGAACAAGAACGTTAGAGAAATGTCGCAACCATGTATTTAAAACGTCACACAAGGCCATCCCTTGATGAAGTGGGCGCTCCCACTTTGCTTAATATAACACCTAAACAGAATCCTATTCGATGCTAGCGCCATCTCTTAGCAACTAGAAGAATTTAGATTGCAGCGCCCTCTCCTAGCAGCTAGAATAAGTAATTACTTAAGGTTTTGTAATTAACTTAAATATGTTCAGCAACTTCCAAGAAAAAAAACCGATTAAAAGAATAAATTATCAAAAAAACATTATACTAAAAAAAGGAATACATAAAAACCATATTTACTTATAAAATATGGTTTATATTTCATTTCCATTCTTTAGTGAAGTTTCTTTGAACAAAATATTCTATTAAACAAGTTTTTTCCTTGAAGGTGCTAAAAATATTCAAATTTATTACAAATCTTTGAATTTATTATATAAAACTAACTAAAAATACCTAATTCTCCTTTGAACAATTTTATATGAATAATAACTAATTCATTTTTGTTACCGTGAAAATTTCATTTTAAATAGTAATTTCCTAAAAAATTAGAGAATTCTGCTAGTTCTTCTAAAGTTGCAACTATGTAATATTTATAAATACCTAATATTTCCTCTTTTTAAAACTAATAATACAGCTTAACGAATTGAAAATAATATCCTTTTCTATTCAAAGTCAGCAATGTCAAAAAATAACAAAAGTACCCAAAGTTATTTATTTATATTACTGAAATAATAATATACATACAATATATTAATATTAAATTTAGTAGAGCCTTATAACCAAGCTGCAATACTTGATCATTTCCATATTATACCTGTAAAAAAAAGTATATCAATAAAAATTGAAACTGTGATTTACCAGGGTGAATTAAATTTAAACCCAGTCTAAACTGAAAGCTAACAGCTAGATTCACTTAGAAGGTTTAAGATTTAGGCCCACAGAAGTTAGATCTAGTAGACCAATTTTCTTTTGTTTATGATTCTGTCATAATTTATATTATATATGTCATGAAATACAATACTTATATAGGGAGATTAAGAATAAAAACCTAGCGATATAACCTTGAAATATCTAAAAGAAATAGTTGTGTCCGAAAATGATAAAATTCTCCATTTTTGCAGGTTCAGTACAAAAAGAGAATTATTTTTAAGGTTCAAAACTTGTAAGACTGATTGTTATTCTCGTCAGTTCCAACTTTCTACTGCGAGTTTAGACCGGTTTTACAGTTACACTATCTTAATGAATTATTTTCTTTTCTATATATTAATTGAAAAAATATTTTGTTTTTAAATAGATGGAAATGAAAAATTTTGTTTGGTTTTATATGATAAGAACTCTCCCTACCCCTAAAACACCTTTTTACACTTGAAACTAACTGTAATAATTACTTGAGATATTCAAGATAACTTTTCTATTGGCTGAATGTTACTACAAATCATTTTAAACTAAAAAATGACAGTAGTAAACTTCAGCCATTAATATAAAAGGTTCTATAACAAGTTTAAAAATTAAAATAATTTATAAATTACTTACAATACATATTCAACAATTTAAACAGTAAAAAGAGTGATTTTCTACACGACGACTTTTTCTCAATTGGAAGGTCCTGAAATATTATTTTAAAATAATAAAGATTACAAAAAAATACAACAGCTTGAAAAATCTAAAAAGTAAAAAGAAATAATCTTATAATTAAAGAATAGCTTATAAATTATATATACAGACAAAAAGCAAAATTATTTATACTTCATAAAAATATACAATCATTATTCACAATATAACCAAATCATATTATAAATTAAAACGTGAAAAGAAAATTATTCATTATTTAAAATCTGCCAGTACAAAAATAAATAACTTAGTTGTCATCCATCATATTTTATAAAGATTAAAGCTTCAAACTTTTACAATATCCATACTATTGATAGAAAACGGCTCTAAATATTTTGAGGGAGATGATCTGTTAGAATTATGCTACTGATATATTACTAAAATTAAATTATCATAAACTTAATTTCTACGTTTTAAGTCTATTACTTTTTTTGAATGTCCCTTAGAAAACTCTGAAACTTTTTTATATCTTTACAAAACTTAAAAATAGATAAACGTAAACATAAAAAAAAAAGATGCAAGCATTTTACAGACGTTATCTGTCATATCTATTAAATTTTGACGCGCGTACTTTAAACAGGTGATATTATACTCTTTAAACTTGACAAATAGATGTTCACTATAAGTATCAGAAGCAAAAATTTTGTTATTACATTGAGAACATTTAGGTTAGGTAAATAAAGTTTTCCATTTCAGCTGGGACTCGAACAAACATGCTCATGCCTTCAGGGCTGGCACCCTTCCCATTGGGCTACTGAAACTCATGAATAATAGTTATGCTAGCAACATTTCACATTCAAAAGTCACACTTTTATATCTAAAATAATAAAAATTTATCTTGTTCAGAGTATATTTTTTAAATGTTCATATTAAATTTTAACTATATCTGTTATTTGTGTTTAATGATGTTATCTTAAATATGTGTAACACTTTAAAAAAAAACATATTACGAACCTAAATTCATCTTAGTTGACTAAGTTTGTTTGTAAGTAAAAAAAACATAACAATAGCATTAAACAATATTTATTTACACAGAATAAAATGCAAAATATAATGAACATTGACATTACAATTTCTTTAAAAAAGCAGCCTTTGAAAAAGGTACTGATTTTTTACTTTAATTCTGAAATAAATTCCTCCGACTTAAAAATTAGGAGGAGAAAACAAGATGATTTTATCAAAGAAAGAATAAATTTCTCTACTACTATTTATCGTGACAAGTCTCATATAGACTAAAACTATGTTACTTTTCTAAAATTACGACTGTAAAATACCATCAACTAGTTTTTCTCATGTTCATACTGCTTCAGATAAGGTGAATTTGAGCTCATATATTACTAAACACAAAAAAATAAAATAAACTCTAGAGGCAAAATTTGAAACTCCTATAACTGATTAGAAACCATTACTCTACAGAGTCATCTACGAAAACCACCAAACAAAGTAAATATTTATAATTCATTGTACCTCACCAAAGTTCAAATTTAATATGTAAGTTTATAATTTATTTAATAAAAATTGAAAAGCATTAGTATTTCAAACTTTAAATCTACATTTTTTGTTTTGTATCGCATTAAGCGAGCAAAAATAAAAACAAAACAGAGCAAGATTTTGAGGCGGATGATTGTTATTACAAGTTATATTCATTACTAGTTAAAAATTAACTTACAGATCATACTTACAAAACCTGCCTTTCGCCACCCAAGCATGAAAACACGATACAAAAATTTGGGGCCACGTTTGAATTACCATGCGTCTTCTACAACAAAATACGAACTATTAAGTAAGTGATTGGAAAAGTATAAAAGAATTCTGTCTTTACTTACCAAAAATTTTGGGAAAAATACTGAAAAACGGTGAAAATTTCATAAAACACTCGAAGCAAAACCCCAACACCTGTTTCGGAGACAACTGACACAACGTCACATATTGTGGCCAACATAGAATTAATTTTTATAAATGTTTTTTCTTGGCATTTTTATTAAGAACAGATCACTTATTTGATAATTTATTACAGAAAACACAATATTATTGATGTAATATTTGTAAATATCTTTAAATGGGTTAAAAATTCTATTATTAGTTGTAAATAGAAAATTTCTAGTGTTTGAAGCCTAGAGTTTGAAACGTCATAGATGATATCGATTTTTTCCCGCCGCTGAAGTGGGCGCGCGCCCCCTCAAATTCGATGTTGCCGTACACTCATATTCTAGTGACACGGCCCTGCTCAACACGGTCGTCGATTTCACCTGCCGTTGACGTACATTCACTGACAAAATTTTATTTCGGTTAAGTCGCGATGACGCATCAGTCCCGAAAAATTTTTTACCGTTGAGTTAGCGGTGCCTCGCGGCAAAACGCCTATGTCTTGTCTAGTAGTTTTACGTTATGACCTGTTATTTAATATGGAAAATAAATTTCAATAACCCAAATTTACTGCTTCATTTACTAATCAAGGTGCGTATAAATATGGCGAGTCGAGTATGCCTCGAACTTCCAACGAGACTCCTTTGAAATTTTGCCGTTTTCTATTGTTATCGAGGGCCATCGTCGGCAAATTTGAAAAGAGGTAATAAATGCAGTTGGGTCACAAGAAGTCAATTTTTTTATAGTTCTATTGTTATCGAGTAGCCCGACCGATACTCGCAGCGATCCATTTTCTGTCGGTTTTTTTGGTGCGAACTCAAAGGATTTTTTTTTATCTAGTGGACGGGTTTATGACACGTTCTTTGGAAAAAATTTACTTTGCAGCAAGACAGATTTTCTTATTTTTTTTATTAATGAAAAGAAATTTATTTAGCACTTGGTATTAATTAAAAATTGTTCAGTGAATATGGAGTGGTCTGAAGAAAATATGTTGAATCTAAAGGAGGCCTGCAAATAATTCCAAAATTTGTCAGTTATGGACAAAAATTTTAGAAAAGAAAAGAAGTGGATGTGTGAAATTAAATTGCGTCAGAAATTTTGCACAGATCAGCGAAAAGAAAATTTCGAGTGCGTCTACCATATCGAAATGGGTCACTGAAAATATATTTTTCTTTTTTTAACATATATTCAAAATATAACGAAGAAATTTTGATGAAATTTCTGTATTATACGCTAATATGTTGGAACTATGAATTTTTATACAAGGTAGTGAGCTATTATCGCCCATATTTTCGTTTTTTGTTTAATATACTTTTTTACGGTAAAACCCCACTGCATAAAACTAACAAAGCTGTCGTTTGTTCTTCATTGTCAGACAAAGCATGATAATTATATGCACAAGAGATTTATGTACCTGTGAGGAGCTATAATCCAAAAGCATAGCAATTCTCGGAACATATTTCATAAATAATTCGGCTTTCCGAATTCGGGTAAAGTAAGGGGTAGATATTGTATGTGTCTGAAGTATGTATTTGAGGAAAGAGTAGTATACGCACAGTCCTAGAAAAAACCGAGGAATATAACATTCCTATACACCTGGCATTTGTAGATTTTCACAAGGCCCTTGACTCTATAGAAACATGGGCGATCTTGAAATCACTTAATAATGCTAGAATTGACTCCAGGTATACCACTATCATACAGAACATATATAAAAACACAACTATACAGGTTAAAATCGACGAAGACACAAAAACCGAAAAACCGAAAAAATAAACGTTATGAGAGGTGTGCGTCAGGGAGACGTCATCTCTCCGAAACTATTTACGCTAGCTTTGGAAGATGTCTTTAAAAAACTAAATTGGAATGAGAAAGGTTTGAGAGTCGACGGTTCATATCTTAGTCATCTTCGTTTCGCAGACGATGTTGTTGTCATGGCTAGCAACCCAGAAGAGCTAAAACAAATGCTTCAAGATTTCAATGAAGAGGCGAGAAAAGTGGGAAAACTAAGTTAATGAGCCCTGACGCAAATGTACAAATAGAGATTCAAAATGAAATCATAGAGAATGTCCAAGAGTCCACGTCATGAAACTGGGCAAAGAAAATCAAACGGCGGAAATAACAAGGAGAATAGGACTGACATGGGCTGCCTTTGGAAAGTTGCAGTACGTATTGAGAGATAGAAACACACCAATCAACGTTAAACGGAAAGTGTATAACACGTGTGTCTTACCTGTTGCTACTTACAGCATGGAAACGATAACACTAACCAAACAAAATGCAAATAGGCTCCGAGTCACTCAACGCTCCATGGAGAGACAAATGTCAGGAATCTCGTTACGGGATAAAATACGTAATCAAGTAATAAGATTAAGAACCAAAGTAGTCATTGAACGCATATCACGACTAAAGTGGCAATGGGCGGGGCACATAGCTAGACAACAGCCTCATAGGTGGATGAGTAAATTATTGCAATGGCGACCGCGAGAAACGAACCGAAATCGTGGCAGGCCACAATGCAGATGGGTAGATGATATAAGACAGTTTGCTGGAAAAGACTGGCCCAGAAGGCGCGAGACAGATCCCAGGGAGAGGCTAATGTCCAGGAGTGGACGTCAATGGGGAAGAAGAAGAAGTATACTTAAATGATAATTAGGCTTAAAAGTATACATCTTAATTGGGCTATTAACAGTAATGTAATTTTTAAGTATAATTCAGATGTGTATAAGTGTAAGGTTTTGCTATGTTATTGTCTTACAACTTTCAATGCTAGCTGTTGAAAATGTCTACTTTTTTGTATAGGTGTTTTGGATTTAAAATCCAAGACAATACTTTCAAATGAGCAAAATTCACTTGTTCAACCAAGAACTCTTATGAGGGTGCGTGGTTTGTTTTTAAAATGTGCTGACATAACGGGACTTAGTGAATCTAGAACGTACAAGCGAATTGAGGAAAGGAAAAGTGGAACTATGTGCGAGCCTAAACCGTCTCCGAGAAGAAAATTATTATATGAATGCTTCAAAAACATACTAAGAAGATACGTTCACGAATTATATCTTAGAAGATAAAACGGAAGTATTGATAAAGTTTTGAATGTTGTGGAACAAGACGAGACTGTGTCTGGCAATGGCAAAAACCAATCTGTAGAAAGTGCTGACAAAAATGAATTTCTCTAAGGGAAAGTCAAAATGGAGGTGATACAGAGGAAATACTATTTTAGAGAAGACAGTATTTGCGGGACATTAGAAAATACCACAGAGAAGGCAAAAATATATTTTATCTGAATGTAATCTGTCTCAATGAAGGATACAAAAAAATGTACGAAGATAAGGGTATGACAATTTTTCGTGAAGTATTCTTAGAAGGGTTATCGACAGCTTTAAAACCCTTACTCGGTAAGGGCCGCAAATTCATTTTAATTCATATTGGAGGTGTTAATAGATTTATAGGAGTTTTGCTGCAGTTCGAATTGAAATCTACCCAAGATTACCATGAATAAATGACGACGAATAACTTTCAACAATATTTTTCTCAAATGATACAGTTGATTTCGGAGAGGTCTGTTAGAGATTTGGATAACGCCAGTTATCATTCTAGACTGGTAGAAAAGAGCCAATAACATAGTTGAAAAAAGTGATATTACATATTCCCTTTACGAACGATTTGCTAAAGAAGGAACTATACCACTGTTAATTAAAATCCATCGAACTAATGTTGGAAAAAATTTTCTTCTTTGGATATAGCTGGTCCTATTTTGTTTAATAAGTATTCAAAATTGGTAGGAGACATTCATATGAAATTCTTGTATTGTCCGCTACTGTTGGAAATTAAAATCGGCTAAAAGTTCCGATTCTGACTGTATGCAAGATCGTTGAGGTTCTCGTTTTTTATTTAACAAACTTGATGATAATAAAACCTCACTGCATAAAATCAATATAGCTGACGTTTGTTTTTCGTCATCACATATGGCAGGGCAGGTTTACTTTCTTCGCTCACTGACTATTAACTACAACGTCCTTAAAAAATTTGCGTGGTATGCTTGACTTCAACCAAAACTTAAATATTTTTTTTCTTTACCCTTTATTGGTTTACTCCGCCCAGACGCTATAAATCTCTTCTGGTGCCGGGCGTCGAAGATAAGGGTTTGAACCGGTAAAGATCAAAGAGGTTCGTTGCAAGCTCGTCATATACTCGTCACGCGCTCGTCTTGCCATATATATATACGCGCCTTAACTTTTAACATTTCAAAAATACATTTAGCATGACATAATCAAAGAGATACAGCCAAATAATTTGTGAAGGACAGCTTGAAAGTGCAAAAATGATAATAGAAAAAGAATATGGATTAATAATTAGTTTATTTTCAGTTGTTGCTGATTCTCCTCTTAAAATAGTTAATGGAACCACTGCTGATGACGGCGAATTCCCGTACGAGGTATGTATGCAAAACGTTTTATTTTAATGGGTTATTCTAATTTACTAGAATAAGTACGTAGTGCTATCCATTAGTTTAAGATGAAATTATCATTTACTTAAATTTTAGTTTACAAATGGTAAATTTTTTTGATAATGTTATCATTTTTAGAACCCCCAATTATTACTATTGATCAAGTCAGCGAGTATTTTGGAGAAAGTTATCCAGCTTCTTGTTATATTGTACTAAAAAACCAATCCAAGAAAGAAAAAAATATCTATTTTGTCACTTAATTTTAAGCAAAATCGAAAACTTAAAATTTTCACTCCCTCACTCCCTTGTCAACCTAATATTGTAAAAACGTAACTTCATATTCGTAATACACGACCCCAAAAACACCCTAATACAAAATCTGATAAAATGCGAATAAGGTAAAATTTTTAACTCACTATATTGGATCCGTCATATTGAATTTCAAAAAAATAATTTTAACATCTTAATGTAATCTAAATCTAAACCCTTCAAAGCCCCCTAGTACCAATGAAATCCAGAAATTCAAAATTTCTAGTCACATTGCTTCTGACATATTAGATTTTCTTAAAATAATTTTATATTCGCAATCTACATCCTTAAAAACGATTCAGTCCCACATTTGAACAAAATCGAAAAATGTAAAATTTTTAGTTCGCTATATTGAATCCTAAAAAAAAATACTATTAAATTCGTAAATTACACCCTCAAAAATCCCCTATATTAGTTTTGGAGAAAATCGAAAAATATAAAATTTTTAGGATGCCATGTTGAATCCGACGGATTGAGTTTTTCAAAAAAAAAAAAAATTTAAGTTCGTAATTAACGCTAATAAAAATTCCCCAATACTGATTTTAGACAAAATCGAGAGATGTAGAACCTTTAATCCGACATCTTGCATCCGGCATATTTAATTTTTTTCAAATAATATCAGATTCGTAATGTGCAATTCCAAAAACTTCCCCGTATCAATTTTAGAAGAAATCGGACAAAATTTATTTTTTATCCCCCATATTGGATACAACTCCAACTCATGATAGAAACAATACCACAACATGAGGGCATAATAATAATGGGCGACCTGAACGGACGAGTAGGGAGAGAGGTGATACCTGGAGTCAAGAATGGATTTAACGAGGAGACAGTGAACGAGCGAGGTGAGATACTTGTTGAATTTTGCGCCTACCAGGAACTAAGGATTAACAACACATACTTTAAACACAAACCCCAACACAAAGTCACGTTTCAGGGCAATAGAGGGGCCACGTCCACAATAGATTATATAATAACGAATAGAGCCATAAAACCAGAACAAATACAGGACGTAAGATCACTAACATCGGCAAACATCGGATCGGATCATCACTTAGTAATGGGAATAATTACCATGGCAAGACCGCCAGCCAATAGGAAAAAACCGCACAACCCAACAACAAAGTTTAATATCGAGTTATTAAAAACAGAGAGCACACTAGATCTGTACAAACGGCGCATATCCCAGAAAATTGAAAGGGAACCCATTCTCCAACAACACACAGTAAACCAAGCTTGGGACACCCTACTAAACAACATAAACCAAGCAGCGGAGGAAGCATTAGGCAAAAGAACAATCAACACAACGACAACAAACAGAAATAAAAAACCATGGTTCAAACCAGAGGTGAAGATACTGGCTCAAGAGAAAAAAAAAGCCCACCTAACATACACAGCCAACAAGACCCCAATAAACTACATCAAATACACTGAAACAAGGAACAGAGTAAACAACCGCATAAGGGAAATAAAGCGAGAGCATTGGGAAAACTTTAGTAGAGAAATGGAGAATGACCTTTATGGAACCCAAAAACGTATATGGAAAATGCTCAGAGCAACAAGGAAGGAAATAAATGAGACAGTGCAACTAAACAACATCTCGACAGCCGAATGGACCACCTACTTTCAGGGCCTGTATAAAGACCAGGACAAACAGGAAGAACTAAGGCCCAGGGATCGAGGGAGGCTGAACCGAGGAGAAGCCATAGACATCGAGGAGGTAGA
Organism: Diaprepes abbreviatus; assembly: GCA_034092305.1. Taxonomy (NCBI): domain Eukaryota; kingdom Metazoa; phylum Arthropoda; class Insecta; order Coleoptera; family Curculionidae; genus Diaprepes; species Diaprepes abbreviatus. The sequence goes on along the minus strand of JASJET010000019.1, from coordinate 4,644,933 downwards.
ACAGTGCACGGTGGAGGAAGTAACAGCCGAACTAAAGCACCTGAAAAACGGTAAATCTCCAGGCCCGGACAATGTCCCAAACGAACTGCTGAAGTGCGGAGGAGAGGCTCTGGCTGGACAATTGGCCGAACTATTTAACAAAATATTGAAGGACGAAAACACACCAACGAGATGGAGACACAGCATTACAGTCCCGATATTTAAAAAGGGGACAACCTCAGATCCGGCGAACTACCGAGGAATATCACTCCTAGACACGACCATGAAACTGTTCACCCGTATACTACAGCAGCGTATTCTCAGTTACACCACAATCAGCGAGGAGCAACAAGGCTTTCGGAAAAACCGTTCAACGATTGACGCAGTGTTCGTTGTCAGACAGGTTGTAGAGAAAGCAATAGAGTATAACAAACCAGCATACCTGTGCTTTATAGATCTGATGAAAGCGTTCGACAGAATAAGGCTGGAGGACGTAATGAACGAGCTGGACCGCAGGGGAGTGCCTCTAAGCATCATAGAGACGGTTAGAAAGCTCAACACAAACAACACCACAATAATACGAACAAAATCAACAACAACAGAAAAAATAGAGCAAAGCACAGGGATACGACAGGGAGACAGTCTCAGTCCACTGCTGTTCAACATAATAATGGACAGAATAATAGAGCGAGTGTGTAGGGTGGAGCAAGGATACAAGATGGGAAACCAAAAAATCAAGATAATATGCTACGCAGACGATGCAACGCTATTCGCGGACACCGAGGACGGACTGCAATGGCTTTTACAGGCATTTAAAAAAGAGGCCGAGAAATTCAACATGGAAATATCTACCATCAAAACAAAAAGTATAGTGATCGCCAGGGAACCACGGAGATGCAAACTAGAACTGAACAACACAATAATAGACCAGGTTTTCGAATTCAACTATTTGGGAACAACAATATCACCATATGGTGAACTCAAGAAGGGCGTACGAGACCAGGTAAACAAGGCAACCAGGATAGCGGGAGCCTTACGAACAAACATATGGAAAAATGCACACATATCAATTCCAGCAAAAGTTAGAATATATAAAGCATGTGTCAGGCCCGTAATGACATACACGGCAGAAATACGAGCTGACACAGCGGAGACTAAGAGGATGATGCGAACCAATGAAATGAGAATATTGAGAACGATCACAGGAAACACACTCTGGGATCAAAGAAGAAGCAGCGAAATAAGGGAAGAATGCAAGACGGAAGACGTGGTAAGATGGACACGCGCTAGGAGACGCTTCTGGAACGAGCACATATCTAGGATGGAGAACAGCAGACTGGTAAAAATCGCCAGAAATGGAAAACCAGCATCCGGCAGACCGCCGGGACGGCCCCCCAAGAGGTGGAAGGATAGCTGGTCGTCGGCATCTCAGGAGGGACAAAGAAATGGGTAGAAACAAGCCTTAGGCTTTCGCAAAGAAGAAAAAGAAGAAGATATTGGATACGCCATATTGAACTTTTTAAAAATAATTTTAGATGTGCGACCCCGAAAACTCCCTCGTACCAATTTTGGAGAAAATCGAGCAAAATTGATGTTTTCGTCCGCCATATTTAATTTTTTAAAAATGATTTTAGATTCATCATGTGCGACCCCGAAAACTTCCCCACACCAATTTTAGAGAAAATCGGACAAAATTAAATTTTTTGGCCGCCATATTGTCAGCGCCATCTGGGATTTTACTGCACCAATTTCGTCCAAAGTGAAATGGGACTACCGCTGTAACTTTCTGAACATAACGTAAAAAATTTCATTCAAATGGGTGCCACCGTTCCGGAGTTATCGGTGTACATACATAAAAAAATATGCATAATCGACGAATTGAGAACCTCCTTCTTTTAGAAGTCGGTTAAAAAGATGAAATAATATCTTGGCTTTTCCCTCTTTTAAACGCTTTCTTTCATCAAACCGTAAATTTTGTCGAAAAAAAATATATCTCGATAATTAGTAACGCCACCTATAACTTATATGAGTCGATAGGTTTTTTAATTATCTACAAGTTTTGTTTCAAACATTTTTCGATATAATTTTATTTTCCGAGATAAACTCAAAAATCCGAAAATCTTGACCATTTTTGGTTCGCCATTTTTTTTGCACAGATTTTTCAGAGTTACCATCGAGATATGTTTTATAGGATGCTAAAATGAACACATTCCAGCAAAAAAACCAATGTTACATTTTTGTTACTGACGAAACTCTATTTTCTATGGAGTATCCGCGCTTTCAGCATCGGCGTCTTCGACTATTCTCAAGAGAGCAAAAGTTGCTGAAAGGTCTGAAAGAGTTCGACTATTTTAAGAATAAAAAGAGGTAGTATAGTCTGTGGTATAGACGTAGGGTTTGTATTGTTACTACGTCGGATGAAAAATAGATAGAAATATACTTATTTTAAAATCACTGCTAAACGTTCCTTTGGTGGAATCGATTTTCGAGGGTTAGTGTTTTATTTCCTGAGCGGCAACATATTTAAAATTTCATAAATTTCAAAATCTTTGAAAAAATTTTCATTGTCGGTCAACAACTCTGGAAATAAATGATAAAATTCCCTATGAATTTTTTTTAAAGTAAATATCATGAACTCAATATCGTCGTCTCTGCTTTTCCTCCACTTCCACTTCAACATAGGCTAGAGCAGCCACAATATCCTGCTCAGAGTCAGAAGAACTACTCATTTTTTCAGTTTTCATCAAAAATAACAGCTCTACAAACTCTAATGGTTAAAGCAGTTTTAATCACTGTTTAGTTTGAATTGTACAGAGCCAGTGAGCGGGGGCCATCGACGTTCTGACTGAAGCGGACCGAGCCGAGCCGATTCAGTGGGTGCGCTGCTTTAGTGATATGGTTTATTTCCTGAACGCACCAACATGACATATAAAACTGGACTGCTGATGAAAATAATTTTTTGACCCCCCCTTACTGGTCGGCATTAGGTGCAATGATTTGTATGGCAACATTGAATTTCCAGCTCGTTTCTTACATTGGCGTGAATGTGTCGTGTATGAATGTCAATTCTATTATTCTAACTAACGGGCTTAGACAATAACTATCTCTTTCTATAATATATCTAAAACAATAAATCGCTCTGTTTTACTTGACAGGTTAATTGAGCATATTCAATAAAAAAGACCGGGATAATTTTTTCTGTAAAACAATATTTAACTGGAATTTCTACTTTTAGTTTCCTCAAAATTATAATTTTTCTGTTCAAAGCAAATCCTTTAAAGCTAATTTTTTTAACTTCTTTGGAATAGCGTAAATATGTAGCAATTTTATTATATTTAGTTAACAAACATGAAATATCAGTTTTTATAAATAAATGAAAATGCTTTTTCTATGACTGTTTACATATTTTATTTTTTACAATGAAACTGTTATTTAGCAAAATAGCTAAAATGTGAAATATGCGCCAAAAAATTTCGAGACTATTTTTTTTTAAATATCTGTTTTGGAAAAGATTGTGGAAATCAGTGGGTATTTTTGTAAAAGTATTAAGGCATTTATTTTTAAAAATTTTATATCATGAATTAATATAGTATATTGTTTAATTTAAATGTCCAAATAATATAAGTAATATTTCATTTAAAAATAGCGTTAATTAGGTCTTTGCTAAAATTATTTTCTCCTCAATATTTTTAGGGAACTGATATGTTGGGTATTTATATAGGGTTAACAACATTCATAATAATGTTGACATTCCCTCCATAATAATAAAGCTTTAATTTAAAGGAAGTAAAATAACGTTATGTACTAAACCATTTGTATGATTTTATGTGTTAAAGCAGTGTATATTTAATTGTAAACAAAACAATATTTATTAAGACACTTTAAATATAAAAAAGATTGTAAATAAAAGACTGGGATTCTTACATTAATACAATCATTTTTAATCTAAATATATACATAAAGATTTACTAGCAACTTTTAATTTTTACACTAGGTCAAACTTTCCATTTACTTAACGGTTTGAGGATCTGGAATTGACCTTTCCTGAATTTTTGAAATGGTAAACAATCTCAGCTTCTCACTACTTTGACAAAAGATTTTCAAGACACAAATTTCCTTACTATCTGAGCTAAAATCAAGAATTTTTGTTTCATTTTTTTAAAATAGTAAGTAATTATATATAAATTTATTTTAAATTAATAACATATTCAAACAAAAGATTATTATTTTATTTTTAGACAAAACAAATACATAAAAGTAAAATTTATGTAATTTCAAAACATGCTTAATAATATTGAAAAATTTCATATCATATGCAATCATTTATTTCTATTTTAATATGACATATTGATTATTAAACCTATAATCATTTTAAATTTTAACAGCATAACAGTTTCGATGCTCAGCTTTATATGTCAGTGGAACACTAACTTCATGGTAAAACGATATTGTTGTTGGTTAATGCCCACCTAATTCAGAACTTTTTTTTATAGAGCCAGTGTATGTTATTAAGTCCAAGTTTAGTTGCTTCAAGATGTTTACATCAAACAGTGCTTCATAGCTTTCTTCAGGCAGTTTATTTGTAAGAAGCACACCACAAACTTTTTGCTCATCTTCTTGTATAAAACTATTTCCATAAAAATGCTGTTACTCATCTGATGTATAAAAGAATTATGATCATGACCAATTTGCTTCAGCCCTAGAATTTGACGTTCTTTTCTTTTAGAAAACTAAAATATTAATAATATTTAAAAATTATCATACATCATATCCATAAGATTAAACTTGTTACCCTTAGATTTACAATTTGATTGTGAGGTAAATTTTTAAATAATTATAATTAAATGCTTTATAATTTACCAATTAAATAAATTCCAATTTACCAGATGAGGTATTTGCACGTCTTACGATGCAGAATCGCATTTTTTAAAATACCAAAAAAGCCTTAAAATTCACGTTCCTGTTTGAAATTTTCTGTAAAACATTACATAAAATGTGATAAAATGCATAAAACAGCAAAATCGAAAATAAATTATTGTCAAAATGAAAAGTATTCAGTCAATGTTAAAAACACATTATTACCAATATAAAAAAAACCTAGGGAATTCATTGTTGCCAAACCAATTATTTGCACGTAATGGTACGGAGCATGGTGGGGTCATTTTTAGTATAAGGGAGGTATTATGCATGAGCAGTTCAGTTTTATATGTCAAGTTCGTAGCTTAACGTCAAAGGAACTTAAAAATCTGAAAAACCCTCAGCATATGTATCAGTGGTCCTGTTGAGGTAATACTCGTTACGATTCTAATATTAAAATTCCCAGTAATATATAATTAGAATTAAATAAGCGATGTTACTTTTCTAAGGAATCAAATAATATTTTGTACTTTTGCAAATTACGGGGCAACATACATGGCTAAAGAATATATGAAACTATTTTTAATAAAGTGTATTTCTATTTGACAGTTTAAATGTTAAGTCTATACATATCCAGATCGTTTTTAGCAGCAATCAACACTCCATCTCTAGATTTTCTGTTTAAAATGAGATTTTTCTCTGCTCTAACTACATTAAAAGTATCAGGAGAAATTTCGTTGATGATGTTGAAAGAATATAACAATTTCTATAGATTTTGTAAATTATATTAAAAAATTGTCGAAATTAAGTTTTCAAATACGCAAATTCCCAAAAAGAATATAAAATGTTTTCTTTTCTAAAAAACATAAGCTTTGAAAATTTTTTAAAAGTTAACAGTAAAAGAGGCCCATGTTATAAAAAGTTTGAAAGTGGGTATAGTGTGTGTGGAGGGAGTATCATCGGACCAGAATGGATTTTAACAGCTGCTCATTGTGCTGCATTTAATATGTAAGTAGTTTTATTTAGTAAAGTCTACTAGAATTTAAAATTCTGATCGAAACTTCACAAAAACTCTATGAATTTTGAAAGTATTATGAGAAAAATATAGTTTGTGCGGCAACTAGCACTTTTTAAAATATAATGTACACTTATTCTGTATGGTTCCGAGGTAATCCATAGTTGTTTATCGAATATAGATAGTTTGCAAAATGACGAGAAACCGGAAGATCAGTATTTGCTTTACTCTTGTTATAATGGCTGACTCATCACTGTTCTCGAAAAAACGTTGAACTATGTTGCCATTGTTCGTGCTTCCTAACCCTTCCTTTATCATGTCAGCAAGAAGTCCTAATCTCTCTTCTTAAAGGCCTGTTGGATGGTAGTCTTTGTCTGTGCTTTCACCTCTTTGTCTTTCTCCTTACGGGCTTGCCACTGCAGTGTGTCACGCTGAGACGACAAATACAAGCAGCATTCGAAGAATCAAATACATGCGTGTAGAGTTAACAGTTGTAGCTTGCAATACTCTGTATTTACTGGGACACAGTATCAATGTTGTTGAACTGAGATGTTTGGCAGAGGTAACAACGTTGGACCGATTTCGCTCCAACCAAAGCATTCACCTAGCCATCTATCATCGTCATAGATAAGTTGTACTGTACTGAAGTTCGGATGGCAAAGAAAACTCTATTATATGGTGCAAGTTGTCTGGTTCGAGTTCATAATTTTCTATTTTCGTTAAAGACTTTTGTTCGGTTTTCTTAATAAATTCAAATTTCAGAGGCCCGCAATTCATAGTAGAGGAGGGTTTGGAATTGTACAACACAATCTGTTCTTGTTGAGTTTGCGTGTTAATACCTGCTAATTGAAGTGGAATAAGAGAGGTTAGGAATAAGTTTGTATCAGAAATAGTCGGATCAGTGAATTTCATTTTGTACTGGCTCTGACCTGACGTTCCATCGAAGCCCCATTTGCAAATGAAACTCATATCTACAAATCTAATATATCGATTTGTTCAAGGGCGTATAATTGAAGCAATATAATTCGATCCACTGTGTGATCCAGTAAGCCTTGGAATTTAATCTCGGCTTTTGATTTAGTAAAAGTTATCCTGTGAATAACATGCTTTTTTGTATTTTGCACACTAGAGTACGGCGAAAATATATTACTGCCTTTCTGTTTAGTCCAATTTTGTAATTGTTGATATTTGTTTCTCGGCAATCCAATGTCAAATAGAAGAGCGGCGCACAAATGTAAGTGGGTGCGACGCAACCACAACACTGTTACCTTTGACCTGAGACGAAACTTAAGAAAGAAAAGACTGACCGTTCATATTACCGAGGTTTAATAGAAACGTTACTATAGCCAACTTTCTACTTTCTTCTTACCTAGAAATTATTTTGGTCCGTTTTCCCAAATTCTGATCCACTAAGCCCATCTAACGTCTTTCAGGTTAGTTTGGGACACAAGATCGTAGGGAACGCTTACGCGCAGTATTACCCCGCTAACTTCCGTGCGACACGAAGACGAGCAGTACCTTAAAACGAATAAGAGGGTGTATTTGCTTTTCGTCTAAACTTTATAACGTAATCGACGGAATTTGGAATATTTAATGACTATTTGATACATTGATTGTTTTAAATACATCAAAAAAAAAATTGTTTTTGTTGGTAGTTGAGCGTAAAGAAAATTGATATTTATGTTACAAAATAAACATTTATTCTAGTGAAAACCCTAGTGAAACGCAACGGAAATTTCTAAGTAAATAAGCTAATAGACCACTTTAAAATTAAAAATCATTCTCAAAAATAAATTTTTATTCTGGTAAAAATAAAAGTAACACGTTCAGTAATTGTAAATAAATAAACAAATAATTAAATTCAATTTAAATCAACAAAAATACCTAAAAGTCTACAAGAGTTGTTCAAACAGGCCTCCACTTTGAGCGAGACAATAACCCAGTCTGCTGTAAAATACGGTTCGCGTTATTCGCAATTTGCAAGAGCGATATTTGTTCCGCTTTATAATATTCCGAACTGTTCGGGCATTTATATTAAGTTCTTCGGCAATTACGGTACTATTGCAAGGAAAAAATTTCTGCTAAACTACAAACGTCAGTCTGTCAATTTGCTCGTTCTTCAGTAATTTGAGGAATCGGTTGCTCCTCATTATTATCAGTGAATTTTTTACAAATTTTTAGACAACCGGTTGTCTCAAATTTTTTAATAATTTCCGAAATTCTAAATTTTCAAGGAACAGGATGAGTTTCGCACGTAAATGCAAATCTGCCGATTATCTCATCCATACTTTTACCAGAATAGTACCAATTAATAATCTGCTCTTTTGTTACGTGGAATAAAACTACCATTTCAAATACAAAAAAATTTGGCGCGAAACACGGAAATACCAATACTCGGTACTTACGCTTCGACCGCCTGAATGAAAGCAAATTACTTGGAATCCCCTTGTTGTGCTAGGGCGTGGCATATGCTGCCGCCCGTTCTCACCGCGCCAGCATTGTATTACGCCTCACCCTAGGGCCAAACTGGTAATTTATTAAATTTAAGCACGTATGTCGATGCTTACGATGCATATACTGTGTCTCATTCTGATATGAATAATATAGTATTTTCATTATCTTCCTTAAGCAGCGTCCAGGTTCCGGTTTGGATTTTCCACACCTGTATAACAAATTATCTTTTAATAAATATTTGTATCTAATTCTATTTTCGTTTTTAGTGGTACAATAGTATATGGAACAAACAAGTTATATGATGGAAGCTTTCCCGAGGAATTTACCATTAAAGTAAAAACATATTTTTATCATCCAAAAATACTGTATATTCTTCCGGGCATTTCTATATACGATGTCGGTCTTCTGCAGGTGAGTAATCTGTTTAATTTGAAACTTATTAGATAGTATTTTATGTGGTTTGGCTAGGACGAGTCTTCAATCTCGTATTAGAAAAGCTGGGATTAAATCCGGACCAGTAGTAAATTTAGGTTTAAGCTTCTTTATAGCAAAAACTATTTCACATTCAGTGAAATCAGATACATGAACAATTGGAAAGATGGAATCTATGGAATATGAATTATCCACGGATACCGGACTGGCCGAAGAAAAGGATTACTTAAAGAATTCCGCAAAAGCATTTAAAATATCAGATAAAATATTAATTTCTTTATTATTAAAAGGTAATGGCTTAGGATCTTATTTAATATTATCCTCCACGCCCCGAATATATGTTTTGTTTGAGACAGATATGTCTTTTTTTATTTTACTTCTTAGTGATTTGAAATTTTCCAAATGAAGCAAACACAAGTTTTACATTTTACATTTTTTATGAGATTCATTCTTTTGTTTAATGCAATGTATAATATGACGAGAAAACCAAGGTGGAAAATTTCGTTTTGAAATCTTTTTATATTTAGCAACGTAAACATCCAACGTATTATATAATTTTTTGTAAAAAATATTACATAGTTTCTCAATTAAAGTTTTCTTCGTCTAAAAAATTCCAATCTATATTCAATAAAGCATTATATAAATCGGGGAAATTAGCTTTTTCAAAACTATAATTATTCATAAGGTTACGTAGAGAGCTTCGTATAAAATTTGCAGACGAATAATATTTTAAGTTTATCAGTAGGGCCGGATCTTCATTAATAAGTATATTCAAAGCTCTTTCGATGCAACACTGCTCATTATTATGTATAACTAAATCCAAAATTCGGTTATGGTTTCTAAACTTATTACTTTGACATAAATTAACACAATTCAAAAAGTTATTTAATAAGTTAACCGAGATATCTTCCATGTCTCCATTTAGAAACTCCGTATAACTAGGTATGTTAAAGTCGCCCAAAAGACAGATATGCTGTTGATTTATTCACCAGAATAGCCATCCATGGATAGAAGCTATTGTAACTCTAAGTACTGTCTTTGTTTCAATAAATAGAGTAGCAGACCCTTGTCTTGCAACTTGATCCAGTTTTTCATTGCTAGGGATGCCCTTGTGCACTAGAAAGCCCTTGTACTTAGACCTAGAAAATTATAAGGCTTACTACTTTTGGGACGGCGGACTGAGCTGCGATCGGACCAGGGGCCTTAAGGCGTCGGTTCTTCTCAACATCTGTGGCATCTCAAAATAAAAAAATTCTAAATCTCACACTTCCCCATGAAAAATGAAATTGTATCAATGTTGCAGCTTCTATATAAATACTAACAAGTTCTGCTGCAAGCACCCTCAGACCATAGACTTATACCTAAAGAGATCGCCATAATCTATAAGGAGGATTTATAGTAGACTGCCAACCCAATCACTTTAAAACATCCATATATATATATATATATATATATATATATATATATATATATATATATATATATATATATATATATATATATATATATGAAGTAAAATGTGAACAGTAAATGCAAACTTCGTTCCAACCATATCCTTTCGGTGTTAGAGGTTGCACAGTTGGAATAAATTGCTAAGGAACACAATTCATCCTATTCCACCACCATCGAGATGATGGCCTACCTGGACCACCATACCGAGAAGAAAGTCAAAACTTACCCTTCCCGCCACAGTGATACGGCAGAGGTACATGTTTCGTCTCTACTAGACTCATCAGGGTACCGACATGCACCTGGCGGTGCAAAGGACAGATCGGACGGAAACATGCAAATACTAAAAAGCGGCTTCGCCGACCTCCCGCCGGATGGCGTATGCATGTTTATACGGCTTTCACGGATTCCTCCGTGTGAGATGCAATAGCAGTGGATATATCCACATTATGCCGTTGTAGTGCTGAAATCACATTCAGCAAACGTACAACTATATGCAGCTCCGTATGTGAATGAAGTAAAATGCGAACAGTAAATGAAAACTTCGTTCCAACCTTTCCGTGTTAGAGGTTGCACAGTTGGAATAAATTGCTAAGGAACACAATTCATCCTATTCCACCACCAACGGCATAATGTGGATATATCCACTGCTATTGCATTTCACACGGAGGAATCCGTGAAAGCCGCATAAACATGTATACGCCATCCGGCGGGGGGTCGGCGAAGCCGCGTTCAGTATTTGTATGTTTCCTTCCGATCTGTCCTTTGCACAGCCAGGTGCATGTCGGTACCCTGATGAGTTTAGTAGAGACGAAACATGTACCTCTGCATTATCACTGTGGCGGGGAGGGTAAGTTTTGACTTTCTTCTCGGTATGGTGGTACAGGTAGGCCATTATCTCGATGGTGGTGGAATAGGATGAATTGTGTTTCTAAGCAATTTATTCCAACTGTGCAACCTCTAACACGGAAAGGATATGGTTGGAACGAAGTTTGCATTTAGTGTTCGCATTTTACTTCATTCACATACGGAGCTGCATATAGTTGTACGTTTGCTGAATGTGATTTCAGCGCTACAACGGCATAATATGGATATATCCACTGCTATTGCATTTCACACGGAGGAATCCGTGAAAGCCGCATAAACATATATATATATATATATATATATATATATATATATATATATATTCATATTTGTATATGTATATTTATATACAAACTTTTGCTCCGTTTTAATTTTGCCAAAAACCCTTCATCAAATTCTGAAAGTGTAGTCTCATCCCCTCAGGGGGCACGTTTCGGAAAAAATGTTAACCTTTCCGACGTTCCATTTTCGAATAAATGAAAAAGAAGAGCAGGGAATGCTCTAGTCAAATGCTGAGAAACGTTAGAAATTAATGAAAAAATTCCTCTAGTGAAAATTTGAAGTACTTTGGTAATTTAAGGTGTCTATAGACCTAATGAGGTTAAGCGGATATAGAATTCAAATTCAGCGACCTCGAAAACCAACAGACATGGGGTTAAATCCAGTGTACACAATTTTCTTTTTTGTGAGGCTGTGTTATCGGTTTTAAGCAAGATTATCTTGAAATCCCTATAAATTCCATAAATCTTGAATTAAATTGCTTCGTAAAAGTTTTTAGGATTTTATATTAGCAACTGTAAAGCCTATTTTGTATTATAAAGTAATCTGTAATTTAAATATTTACGAAAGGGTGGAACGATGTTTATATTTTGAACACTAAGGATAAATATTATTTTACAATTCTTTAGAATTCCTCCTCTTCTTACATGTTTATATTTTCAGTCCATTTGTGTCTACTGTTGGACACAGGTTTCCTCCAATCGTTTCTGAAATGAGCTGAAGTTGTCAGTCCATCTTTTGCAGGGCCCTTGAGGGGCATTATACATTTTCTTAATACTCGGTTGAACGATTATTCAGTTGTGACAATTTTGCTTATATTTTTGCCTAATTTCCTTCACTATTATACTTTGAACACCTCAAAAATTTGATTCCTTGCAATAATGTTATACTGATAAATTAAAATTTGAAATTCATACTAACAGAATAGAAAACAATTTAAAAATCTCTACACATCATAACTTTTTCCTTCTAAAGTCAAGCTTGTAATAATAAAAATAAATATTTAACTGAAAGTGCCTTGACTTATTTTACCAAAATTTTATTTTACATTCTAAATTAAATTTTACAATACTAAGTACCAGTTAAAATATACATGCTTAATATTAAAATATTTATGTACATAATACGTCAAACCACCACAATATATAGTTATAATGTACATTATCTATTAGTGTCTTTTATTGGTTTATTTTGATGAGTAATTTAATATTTTTAGCTTGAAGAACCAATTCCGTATGGTGACAAGGCCCAGCCAATTAAGCTAGCAGAAGCTAATGCAACTATTCCATTTGGTGCCCAGGGTGTTTTGAGTGGATGGGGAGCAAATTCAACTTGGGGAACAGCATCAAAATATTTACAAAAAATTTACCTTGACCTCCTTGAAGATAAAGTGTGCATAAAAAAAATTAATGATTTTAGTGGAAAAGACAGTTTCAATCCTCTTCATCACTTTTGTAGCGACGACTACTACAATGGAGAATGCTATGTAAGTACACGAAACAAAAAAGTATTTGAATAAAAAACTATTTTCTTAAATAAACGATCTTACCTTACAAAAAAATTTAGGTGACTTTAATATGCTAAAATATGATTGAAGATTAAAAAGTACATAACTGAGTTCACTAAAGGTCTGTCATTTTGATCTATATTTTTGTCAAAATGGTTCAAAAATTTTGCTGCTTCGTGTTACCTTTTAAGTAGATAATTTAAATTTTGTTATTATTAATAGTTATTCTTGTCATATATAATTTAATAATAATTGAATAACTTAATATATAATAAAATATTTTCTATAATATATTGCCCATTGGTTATACATTTGGTTTCCTAAAAAAATTAAAACATGTAAACTAAAAAGTATAATTTAATGGCTTAAACAAAAAAATAATTATTAAATGTTATACATCATTGAAAAGCACAAACAGGTGCAGCAATTACATTTGCAAATCGAGAAGGTAGCCAGTACAGGTGTAATAAAGGTAGATGGCGTTCCTGCAACTAGTGTAATGAAGCCACTTACCTTCGACGGCAAGGTACCTTGGCTTACCTATGTTCGTCAGTTCGAAGCCGTCCCCACCGGCAATAACTGGAATTTACCGAAAAAGGCACGTGCTCTTGTTCTAGCACTACGAGGTGAAGCTATGGAGGTCCTAAGTAACATTCCTGAAGAAAAACAGAATGATTACGTGTTCATTGTTATTTTTCTGGAGATGCGCTATGGGGAAGCCCATCTCCAAGAAGTTTATAAAGCACAACTCCAAGGAAGAAGATAAAAATACAACGAAAGTCTTCAAGAATATGAGGCGGATATAATGAGGTTAATAAATTTGACCTACCAAACATACCTAGAAGAAATAAAGCAAGAGTTAGCAGTGAATAGTTTTATCGAAAGTTTACGCGACCCAGAAACAAGCCAAACTCTAAGGATGGCCAGACTGAAGCAAATTTCCGAGGCTCTTGCTTATGCCCTACAGTTTGAGATAGCTAAACAGACATCAAGGAACCAAAAACGAATCATAAGAAGAGTCAATGTTTCCCGGGATTATCGCAGGATCAACGAGAAAACTTTCATGAGGCTTATGAGGGAGTTGCAAGAATTTTTAAATGAAGCGAAAACACAAGATAACAAAAATACAACCTTTCGTAGCAGAAATAGAATTCGGTGTTGGAAGCGTGGTTAAGAGGGGCATCTACAAAGCCATTGTACTCGCAATACTGTTCCTGATAGAGGTCCTGATGGCTATCGGCTTCATATTGTTAATATAGGTGATGATGTTCGAAGACGCGACGTGGAGAAAGTCTTTGCTCCTTATGGTGAACTTAAAGAAGTCTGGTTAAGTAATAGTATACCTTGTTATAGATTTGCTGTTTACAAAGATAAAAAAAATGCTGCAGTTGCTGTCAAGGCTTGCGATGGAGTTGCAGTATGTGGTTGTAGCATTCAAGTAACTTATGCCAGACCGAGAACAAGGCGTCAGGGTCCCCAGTATCATTCAAATGCCATGCATTGTTACCAGTGCGGAGACAAGGGTCACTTTTACAGAGATTGCCCGGAAATTACTATTAGTGGAGACGATGGAAGAAAGAACCATTCCGGAAGACATAGAAGGAGTACTCGCGGTGACCGAGGAGAACGTCACGAGAGGAACCGTGACCGCGAATGGGGTTGCGGAAGAAGAATGTTCTACAGGTCATCCTCGAGAAGGTACGGTGAGAGAGACCACGACGGTGAAAGAGACTCCGGAAGAAGAACGCCTTCCAGGCCATTCTTGGAAAGTTACAGAGAGGAATACAAATAGAAAGCGACAGAACGAAGATCGGCTATGACGTCAAAGCCGATACTGGTGGACTGGTGAAAGAGTTTGGTTGTACAATCTGAAAAAAAAAACCAAAGGGCGTTCACCAAAGCTTCAACAGTCATGGGAAGGTCCGTACGACGTAGTGACTCGACTAAACGATCTGGTGTACCGAATTCAGAGAAGCCCTCATGCGAAGATGTAAGTCGTGCATCTGGACAGATTGGCCCATTATCGAGATCAAGATGGTTGATCGGGACGATCAAGGCTTGGAAGGGGGGCAATGTTACGAACTTTATAGCTTTGTAGCATTTTATATTTCTTAGTATTAGTTTGTGTTCGTAGCTTGTAGGATTTTAGTTATATTTTCTACGAGTTCATAATTTATTTAAGTAATTTTATCTTTGTTAATTTCCTCAGGAGACGACTATGAAAGAAGGTCTGGAACTTTTTAGAGAATTCGATTTCCTTATTTTTAACATGGAACGCCTATGATGGAAGGTCTAGAAATCGCCGGATTATTCCTTTTTCTTATTTTGATTACCCCATGTAGTATGGAAATCCTTATACAGAATTAGGGAATCTTCCGATATCGACCAAAAGGGTATATAAAGGATCCAAATCGGCTCTTATAGTCAGTATATTTTGAGAGTTCGTCGACGCAACTTGAATTAGTTTGACAAGTGTCACAATTAAGGTCGACAATAAAAGCTTTCAAAATAACAGAGTGTATTCAATAATACAGTGTGAGTTTGAAGAGCGGCCGTCCGGAACAATATTTAAACTTTTTAAATTGTTCATCAAACATACCATATTTTCGTTTTTTTTTCAGTTAAAAAATTTACTCTGGAGATGGTTTAAATAAAATAAATCGAAACGTCTGTGAAAAAACTAGAATGTTTTAATATCAAAAAAGTTCCTATAAAGAAATTGACAACAGTTCACTAAAATAAATGATAATTTAGTATAATGTTTAATATTTGTTCGTTAAAGTATAATACACTTCTTTTTATTTTCTATTGCAGGAAGCTTGTGTGCTACAGGTGGAAAATCTGATTGAACAAATTTTAAGTAAATACTTTCGAACTTGTGTGATTTTTGAGGAAAATTTATTGTTTCTAGAGAGTATATTGCACTTATTTTATTTTCTATTGCAGATGGACGAAGGAAACCCATATGTGATAGATGGAATTCAGTATGGTATAGCTTCGTGGTCATATAAACCATGTGGAATTGTTCCAGGTGCCTACAGTCGTATTACCAATCCTGAATACCGTGAATGGATAAGAAATGTTACCGGTATCTAAACATTATGAATATTAAAATAAAATAGAATAATCTTAACTTAAAAATGCATTTTATTTTATTTTTCACTCTGTCACCTAAGAACTAACTGTAAAATATTTCGCAGTCTATAAATTTGGTAAAGTAATTTTATTCTCTTTACGACTGTTGTAAAAGGAGACAAACAGTATATTCTCTGCAAATTATACTCTTGTTCCCTCTCCATACTAGTTTCGACAACGTAATGGTTTCATTAGTGGTGCTGTAACAAACTGAGAGCAAAATACACAGAAAATAATTGTCTACTTAAAATACCCTTATCGTAATATGTCGGCCGGATATTACTCGCAGAACTTGATGCAGGACTGTTATCTTCCAGCTTACAAACGAACATCTGAAGATACAAACACGCAGCAGGTCTCGCAACCTGATGGGCCGGAACCATCCGGAAAACGAACGCGTCCGACGCGCACATGGGACCGACAGCACCGGAGTCGCAGGCGTCAGTTCGTTCGTAGACGCCATACAGTGAGCTTTGAAAATGGTGAATGAGATTTCACAGAAACGTCAGCTGCCTTACAGTCCTGAGAGGGACTCAGCACATACACGGGATGCCCGAAAACCTTCGATTACACATCACACCCGTGAGAATATCCGACATAACATATATATATATATATATATATATATATATATATATTTATATATAAATTGTTTAAAATATGTCACATGTACTATACTAAAAGGAGGAAGTTTGATGGTGGTGTCGCATATAATTGCAGAATTCCTTTAGAGAGTAAAAATAGTTAAAAGATAATAATTTTCTTAGAATGAATGTACGGCAGAGTTAGTTTATTTTTTAACCGACTTCTAAGAGAAGGAGGTTTTCAATTCGTCGCGTATTTATATATATATATATATATATATATATATATATATATATATATATATATATATATATATATATATATAGGGTGACGGCACCAATTATGGACATGTTAAGGCTACCTTTTTCCCATTTTATAAAATAAAATTTGTGTTTTTATGTGTACAGATAGCGTATAGTGGTAAATAAATTTTGAGATAATATGAGAAGACGAATCTTTAAGTTGAACTTTAAATAGTTGGATATAAATATGTTATTTTACTTAAAAATGTAGAAAGTTCAAAATCACCATTAATGGACACCTAAATCCCAGTAATGGTCAACCAGTTATCGACAAGTTCAATGAAAGAAACCCAGTCATTGGCAGTAACCTGGCTTTTTCTAAAAAGCATTCAATTACAAATTTAGGTAGGTACGTAAATGATGGGTATATTTAAAAACAATAGGCACTTATTAATCATAAATTAGCTTTTATTTGAGTTTTATTTGAACTCACATTATTTGCGATAGTCATCCCCAATTAAAATATTTCTGAAAAAAAAAACACTTATTCTCATATAAACTATGGCATCGAAGTAATAGTCTCATAAATTTATCATTTACAGTCTCAGTATCATTAAAGTATTTATCAATTTAATATAAAAAAACATTATAAAACTAAAAACAAAATGAGCAAAGTAACAAAAACTAAGTAAATTCTTATAAAATTAAATTGCTTTTTTTACAAACAAAATATTAGGTATTAATGAGATCTTCATAGATCTGTGAATTAAAAATTCTAAAAATCACAAAAGGAAGTGTGCCTACGTAATTAAATACTGTATAAATCAGGTAAGTATTTCTCCAATTCCTTAACTTTATAGAAACCTCTTTTATTCAGAAGCAAAGGTTCACTTATAACTTCTATTAGATCGTGTTTTTATACCATATTTTATCAGGTTTGTCAGGCCATCTAAAGGAATTGCCTGTTGATAGTACCATAGTGCTAATTTCATACTGGTCTTTATCAACGGCTTCTGTTCTGCCCGGGAAAAACTCGTCTTTATATCTTACTATGACAAACTGTCCAGGTCGAACAATGGCTTTATATTTTGAAGGTAACGTTTTGATTTTTAGCATGTTTAGCTATTCATCTTCAGAATTTTCTTCACTCTTGTTTTCGCGACGTCTTTTGATCTCCCTTTTTTCATGCGCGAGTCCAGCTCTTTTCCGCTGTTTACACTCATCTACTTTTGCCCTTTCTCCGTTATCTTCGGTAATGCCATCCTCTTTTTCATTATAACTACTGTTTTCACTCTCAGCATATGTTATTTCTAAATCTGTATCTTCGGAAGTTGTGTCATCCTGATCTATTGCTTTTTTTCTAGCTTTAGAACATCGTTTGTCCATCATTGGTAATTTGGTTTGTACTCGATCCAGTAATAAACATTGTAAAAAACAGAGATTTTAGGTTATGTTTCTATTTAATATTATGACAAAATATATTCTTAGTTCCTAATATTCAATATAAAATAATATTAAACTTAATTATCAAATAACATAATAAAGTAATTCACGAAAATATATACTTACTCTCTAAACGATTTTCATAATAAAACCGGATTTTTCGGACGTAGCTCATACTTCTCTTATATTTAGGCTGCCATCTTGAAGAAAGTGGCCGATCTTGACATTTTGATTTGTTAGTGAGACAACTGACCCCCTTCTACTTATAATCCAGTGTTACTATCCCCAAAATTCTTTTTCGTTTGGTTATTATTTCGGTTTATTTACAAAAAATGTCCATCATTGGTTCTTGTTCATAATTGGTGCTATCACCCTATATATATATATATTTTTTTCTTTATTTTTTTATGTATGTACACCGATTACTCCGGAACGGCTGCACCGATTTGAATGAAATTTTTTATGTTCAGGAAGTTGCTGCAGTGGTTCCATATTTTTTTGGACGAAATTGATGCAGTAAAATCCAAGATGGCGCTGACAATATGGCGGTCAAAAAAAATAATTTTGTCCGATTTTCTCCAAAATTAGTATGGGGGAATTTTCGGGGTTGTACACAACGAATCTGAAATTATTTAAAAAAAAGTCAATATAGCGGACGAAAAAAATCAATTTTGACCGATTTTCTCGGGTGGCATATAACGAATCTCAAATTAATTTTTAAAAATTCAATATGGCGTATCCAATATGGAGGATAAAAAATTAATTTTGTCCGATTTTTTTTTCAAAATTGATATAGAGCAGTTTTTGGGGTCATACATTACGAATCTGAAATTCATTCATTCAAAAAAAAATAAATATGGCGGATTAAATATTGGACATCTCTCGATTTTGTCTAAAATCAGTATTGGGGAATTTTTGTTAGTGTTAATTTCGAATTTTTTGATAAACTCACTCTGGCGGATTCAATATGGCATCCTAAAAATTTTACATTTTTCGATTTTCTCCCAAACTGATATAGGGGGTTCTTGAGGGTGTAAATTATGAATTTAAAACTATTTTTTCAGGATTCAATATGGCGAATCCAATATAGCAGAATAAAAATTTTATATTTTTTGATTTTGTTCAAAGGTGGAACTGAATGGTCTTTGAGGATGTAAATAGCGAATACAAAATTATTTTAAGGAAATCTAATACGTCAGATGCAATATAACGGTCTAAAAATTTTAAATTTCCTGATTTCATTCAAAATTGGTACTAGGGGGCTCTGAAGGGTTTAGATTTAGATTAGATTAAGACGTTAAAATTATTTTTTTGAAATTTAATATGGCGGATCCAATATGGTGGGTTGAAAATTTTACCTTATTTGCAATTTGTAGATTTGGTATTAGGGGGATTTCGGGGTCATGTATGACGAATATGAAGTAAATTTTTTACAACTATTAGGTTGAGAAGATACAATATGAGGGACTAAAAATTTTATATTTTTCGATTTTGCCTAAAACTGATATTGCAGGGTTCTTAGGGCGTATACAAACTCAATATGCAGTATAAAATATATCGGGCTAAGAATTTTACGTCTCAAGTTCTTTAAATATCGATGTTGGAAAGTTCTGGGACCTATATTACCAATCTAAAATTAATTTCAAATTTAAGATAGTGGATTTACTATGGCAGATCAGATATTTGTTTTACACAATTTCACCGGTATTTGGAGAACTCTAAGAATCAAAGAATTTTTAGTAGTTCATTTGAGGGTGATTTACAAATTTGGATAAAATGGATACTTTGGAGTCATTGCGAGGTAAACTCGATTAGTACTTAGTTCAAATAAATTATGGATATCATAATGAATTCATAACTAAAAATCGAAAAATAATATTTTTATAAAAAATTTAACCGACTTCCAAAAGTGCGCTAAAAAGTGAAAAATAACTATAAATTTTTATACGAAATTGAACTTTTTGAAGTCAGCGCCAAATTAATACCTGAGAAAATGTGATTTGTATCAACAGATTGAAAATATCTTTTTTTTTAATTGCTATCTTACCATAATTTGTATATATTAGTAGTTATTTATTTCATTTACAAATAATTTGGCGCCGACTTCAAAAATTCAATTTCATATAAAAATTTATAGTTATTTTTCACTTTTTAGCGCACTTTTTGAAGTCGGTTCAATTTTTTTATAAAAATATTATTAAAGATTTTGGTGGCATATTGTAATAGTAAAAACCTGTGTGGTGTAGGTGATTTCTTGAAGTAGATATGACAGAATTGTTCAAGATGAAGCCGATCTCTATTTCGAGTGTTGTATTCATGATAATCATCATTAGTCAGTAAACTATTTTTTATCGCATAAATGGAACACAGTACCTTCAAAAGGTACCCGCCTACATGGGCAATTTATGCTCTTTAAAAGAAACGTGAAAATATTGAGACTACAATTTTAGGATATTTCGCCGCATATCCGACAATATCTACAAGGCAAGTAGCAATAGAGTCTGGATTGTCTCAAATATCAGTTTTAAGGATTTTAGGAACACACAATTTTCATCCCTATGTAGATTCCATAGAACAACATTTAAAACGCTCTGATTTTCCACGAAGAGTAAAGTTCTGTCAATTTATTTTACCTCGGTCACAAGAAAATCCTGGTTTTTTGATAATATTATTGGTCGGACGAAGCCAAGTTCACAAAAAATGGATTGTTTAATCGACGCAATTCGCACTATTGGAGCGACTTAAACGTACATCCATTTAAAGAATTAAATTTTCAAGAGTCTTGGCAGTTAAACGTATATTGTGCGATAAGAAATGATGGTGTCGTCTCCCTAAAATTCTACCAAGATAAACTCAATGATAACCATTTTTGAAGACTTCTAGGTACAAAATACGTTTTTTAACATGTAGGTGAACGCTACATCGACATCTTGAGAAATTTGGAAATGAACTATTTAGATAACTTGTCGCTGGCTAATCATAGAAATCTATTTTATCAACATGATGGGGCGTCTCCACATAATAGTCATTTAGATAACAATTATCTGCAAAACTTGTTTTATGATCAATGGATAGCCAAGAATGGGCTACATCTTTGGCCACCTCGTTCCCCCGACTTAACAGCACTTGATTTTTTATTTGCGGGACATACAAAAATAAAGTACACAACACCGCATTAACCACTATGGAAGATTGCATGCAGCGCGTCAGAATAACATTTGAAAAACTTCATCTTCAGTCAATAATAAAATTTTTATAAAAAAATTGAACCGACTTCTAAAAGTGCGCTAAAAAGTGAAAAATAACTATACATTTTTATATGAAATTGAACTTTTTGAAGTCGGCGCCAAACTAATACTTGACAAAATGTGATTTGCATAAACAGATTTAAAATACTTTTTTGTAGTTGCTTTCTTACCATAATTTGTATATATTAGTAGTTATTTATTTCGTTTACAAATAATTTAGCGCCGACTTCAAAAAGTTCAATTTCATATAAAAATTTATAGTTATTTTTCACTTTTTAGCGCACTTTTAGAAGTCGGTTCAATTTTTTTATAAAAATTTTATTTTTCTATTTTTAGTTTTAGAATTCATTATAATATTCATAAATTATTTGAACTAAGAACTAATCGAAATTAGTGTACTTCGCAATGACTCCGAAGTGGCAAAAAAGTACAAATTTTATCCAAAGTTGTAAATCACCCTAAAATGAACCACTAAAAATTCTTTAGTTCTTAGAGTTTTCTAAATGCCAATCAAATTGGGTCAAATGAATATTTAGTCTGTCATAGAAAATCCATTATCTTAAATTTCAAATTAATTTTAGATTGATAATATAGGCCCCAACACTTTCCAATATCGATATTTAAAGAAAATAAATTAAATTTTTATCCACCATATTGGATACGCCATGTTGAATTTTTAAAAATTATTTTAGAATCGTCATATGCGACTCCGAAAACTCCCCCGTACCAATTTTGGAGAAAATCGGACAAAAAAGATTTTTTTTGTCGGCCATATTAGATCCGCCAAATTGAATTTTTTAAAAATTATTTTAGATTCGTCATATGCGACCCCGAAAACTCCCCCGTACCAATTTTGAAGAAAATCGGACAAAATGAATTTTTTTGTCGGCCATATTGAATCCGCCATATTGATTTTTTTTTAAATTATTTTAGATTCGTCATATGCGACCCCGAAAATTCTCCCGTACCAATTTTGGTGAAAATCGAACAAAATTGATTTTTTCGTCCGCCATATTGGATCCGCCATATTGATTTTTTAAAAAATAATATTAGATTCGTTATGTGGTACCTCGAAAACTCCCCCATACCAACTTTGGAGAAAATCGGACTAAATTGAATTTTTTTGTCCGCCATATTGGATCCGCCATTTTGAATTTTTGAAAAATAATTTCAGATTCGTTGGGTACAACCCCGAAAATTCCTCCATACCAATTTTGGAGACAATCGGACAAAATTTATTTTTTTTGGCCGCCATATTGTAAGCGTCATCTTGGATTTTACTGCACCAATTTCATCTAAAAAAATATGGGACCACCGCAGCAACTTTCTTTACATAACGTAAAAAATTTCATTCAAATCGGTGCCGCCGTTCCGGAGTAATCGGTGTACATACATAAAAAAAAATACATAGTCGACGAATTGAGAATCTCCTTCTTTTAGAAGTCGGTTAAAAAGAGCCACACATGAAGAGTTCCTGCTTGAACATTTACTCAAATAATTCTTGTAACTTTATTTTATTAAGAACTAGTTTATTTCTATTTCTTTTAGATTTTATAGATTCAAAGTTCTTGAAGTTTTTTATAATCTTTTTAACAGTTGGTAGTGTTGGTTTCTGTTTCTTCGGATATCGGATCGCGAATGTATTACATGTTCTTCAAATAACTCTATCACATTCTCCGTAATAAATAAATAAGTTTAAATAATCTTCGTGTAATTTAATCGCCCCGGCATGATTATTATTAATGAATGTCAAATGGCAAGAAAAAGTGACAATTCTGTAGGGTTCGATTGTTTTATTTTCGCTACGCCTCGCGGTCAGCGCCAACTAATAACAAAACTTAAAAGCTGTTTAGCATTTTTACAATAGAAAAATGTTGAATTGCCAATATTTTGAAAACTACAAATTTTTGAAAGAGACAACCTTATACAAAGTTTCTCTTATTTTCAATGCTTAACATGATAAAATTATAAAAATAGGTGTTTTCTATTTGAAAAAATTGACTTTTGACGATTTTTTAGATATAATTTTCATTCTTCTTTTTTGACCGCTCTGAAGTAATAATTTGCAAAATATCATAAAAAGAATATTAAAGTCGATCTTCGTCTACAAGAAAACTAATCCGAATTAAATAATAAAGACTTCCTTATAGGAAAAATTTATAGTTAAGTTTTGGTCCGCAAACGTCATTTTCGACATAAAAATTTAAATATATCCAAAACGGTGAGACTTACGTATAGCACATTATACATAAAATATGTCTATAATTTTACATAGAAATCAAAAATGCAATACTATATAGGGTGTTCCATTTAAAATAAGCAAATTGACAGCTACTTCCGGTATAACTGGAAGTGTCGCCATCTTGAAAATATTTTTGCCGGCTGTCCCCCATGAACGTTAGTACACTATTATAGTTTTCCCACAATCCAGACAGTTTACTATTACTCTGCTTGTTCCACAGAAGTTTATTATCTAGGGTCAGTCCTAGATATGTAACCTCTGACTTCCACTCAATAACATTTTGATGGTTTTAAGATTGAGGTTCCTTTTCCTTGTGAAGGCTACTATGGTGGTTTCGGTGGGGTTATCAAAATTTATTACGAAAACTAATACATTTTCGATAAATTTGCCCACGAGTGTATAAAATATGCCGACAAAAAAATCTGATGAATGTTATGTTATGATGTTCGGTAGCGAAGTGGTTTCCACTTGATATGCGACAGATTTGTATTAAAGTATTATACTGCATGCGTGTACGCACAGTAAAAGAAACAAATCATAAAAACTTCTAATAGGATAAATGAAAGCAACTTATACATGTGATTTGTAAATTTTTTGTCAATACTAATTATGACAAAAAAACGATATCTCAATAGTATTATGAATTACAGAAGGTATAAAAATAAGAAGAAATATTGTATGTTACTCATTGTTGTTCATTAAATTACACAGCAACACAAAAACTCCGCCGGCGATGGTGAATGGGTGAACTGAGTAGCTCAGGAACCATCGCTGCCGGTCCCAAGCCCGGATAAAGGAGGAGGGTTGAGCATGGGGCTAACAACCCTATCTCGTAAAAGAAAACCTGTTATGAAACAAAACGAAAAGCCTCGGACTAGGACTGATTACAGGAAACGACTCCGGCAAAGATCACGGAATATGAATTTTGGAACCTGGAATGTACTCAGTTGGTACAGACCAGGAGCAGCAAAAAGGACGATCCAACAGTTGGATAAAAACCGAATGGACATCATAGCACTACAAGAAATTCGATGTCCCGATACTGGAAACATTACTATTGACAGATACACAATCTTTTACAGTGGCAATAAAGATGGTCGGCACGAGTTTGGTACAGGCTTCGCCGTGAAAGAACATCTAACGAACCTGATAATATCTTTCAAACCCATAAATGAACGGCTTTGCTACTTGCGAGTAAAAGGCAAATGGTGGAACTACTCCCTACTAGCGGTACACGCACCAACAGAGGAAAAGGAGGACGACATAAAGGATGAATTTTACGAAGAACTGGAAAACACAGTTAGTGGAATACCTAAACAAGATATGTTAATAATTCTAGGGGATTTCAACGCCAAACTAGGAAAAGAACCAGCATACCTACCGCATGTTGGACCCCACAGTCTGCATGCTGAATCTAACGATAATGGCCAACGCCTGGCAGGATTCGCAGCAGCTCACAATCTAAAAGTAGTATCAACAATGTTCGAACACAAGAACATGGAAACATGGATTTCGAATGATAACAGAACAAGAAACCAGATAGACCACGTTTTAGTCAACTCACGGTATGCGGGAAATGTAATGGACGTAAAAAGCCGAAGAGGAGCCGATGCAGACTCAGATCATTTTCTGGTGCTTGCAAAAATCAGGCTAAGAATTAAAAATACAAGGAAAACACAACAAATAACTGATAGCATACGATGGGAAACTAATAAATTAAAAAACGAAGAAACACGGAAAAAGTACCAGGCGGAAATACAAAACAGACTGCTACAAAATAGAACGGATAACGACAGTGTAGAAACAAGATGGGACACTTTAAAATCGATTATTAAGTCAGCCACAGAAAAACAACTGGGAAAGAGAAGAAAAAAAAAATAATTGGTATGACAAAGACTGTGAGGATGCAGTAAACAGAAGGAATGAAAGAAGAATAAAAATGCTAGAGCTTCCCAATAATGAAAACATCGAATCATTCAAAAGAAGCAGAAATGAAGCAAGGAAATTAATTAGACAAAAGAAAAGAGCAGCCCAAAGAGAAACGCTGGAACGGGTGGAAGAAAACGCGTTTGGAAATAGCAGAAGGTTTTTCAGTGAACTAGCCAGTATGAGAAATGGGTACAGACCTACACCCGGTAGCATCATAAGAAAAGAAAATAACAACGAACTAGTAACAGATGCAACTGAAATACTAAAAATATGGCAAGAATACTTCAACAAGCTGCTGAATACAAACAATCAGGGGGAAATAACGCGCATAACCTACCAAACAGCAGAAATCCAAGATAATGAACCCTCTATACAGGAAACTATAGACGCCATTAACCGGCTCAAAAATAATAAAGCACCTGGTTGCGATAATTTGCCGGCAGAACTATTGAAAAATGGGGGAACACATCTCCATAAAGAAATACACAAATTAATAGTAGATATATGGAACACTGGAATAATACCTGAAGAGTGGAAGAAAGGTATAATTGTCCCCATCCACAAGAAAGGGGATCGATTAAATTGTTCAAACTATAGAGGGATAACACTATTAAACTCAGCGTACAAAATATTATCTAATATATTATTGAAGCGAATATCACCCTATGCTGAAGAGAACATCGGTGACTACCAATGCGGCTTTAGGCCTAACAGATCCACGGTGGACCAAATATTCACAATACGCAAATTCCTGGAAAAAAGCTGGGAATTCAACAGAGATGTACACCAATTATTCATCGACTTCAAACAGGCCTATGACACCATAATACGAGAGAGTATTTGGATTGCCATGGAAGGCATGGGGATACCAAAAAAACTTATTAGTCTAACGAAACTATGTGTCGACAATACCGAATTATGTGTAAAAATAGGAAACCAAGTCTCTAGCAATTTCACAGTTCGAAGTGGTCTGAAGCAGGGGGACGGATTATCTCCACTTCTGTTCAATATCGTACTCGACATGGTAATCAAGAAAGCGAACATTAATACCGAAATATTCACAAATCAGGGACCACAAATGTTGCTAGCCTTTGCAGATGATATTGACACAATAGGACAAAATACTGTAAGAGTCAAGGAAAGTTTCCTACAAATCGAAAAGGAGAGTCAGAAAGTGGGCCTTAAAATTAATGAAGATAAGACCAAATATATGCATGTAGCACGCAATCTCCGCAGAGATAGAATCAGACAAAACGTAACAATGGAGGACTATAACTTCGAGAATGTCCAAAAATTCAAATATTTGGGAACTGTCATAACATCGGATAACGACATGACAGAAGAAATAAAAGCCAGAATACAGAGCGGTAATAGATGTTTCTTTTCTCTGCAAACGCTGATAAAATCAAAAATCCTGTCAAGGTCCTCAAAGATAAAAATCTACCAAACAATAATAAAACCAGTGGTATGCTACGGGTGTGAGACATGGACCCTCACAAGGCATAACGAACTTCTGCTTAAATGTTTTGAGCGAAAAATACTAAGGAGAATATTTGGTCCTGTACAAGACCCAATTACGGGACAATACCGCATAAGAAGTAATGCTGAACTAGAGATGTTGTACCATAGCCCAAATATAATAAAAACAATAAAATCCCAGCGACTGAGATGGGCAGGACACGTCCAAAGATCCCCTGACAACCGACTAATTAACATGGTATGGAATCAAAACCCAACAGGAACTAGACCCCTTGGACGACCAAAATTAAGGTGGAGAGATAATATAGCCAAAGACCTACAAACTATGAGTGTCGACAACTGGAGAGAAGCCATGATGGACAGAGACCAGTGGAGGCAAATCGTTTCTGCAGCAAAGAAACACGTAGGGTTGTAGCGCTACTAGATAGATAGATAGATAGAACACAAAAATGAAAAAAAAATCTTGTGCCAGAGACTAAAACAACGCATTTTTTTTTCAGAGTCGCTGAGACAGAATTTAACCTTAGATTTTTTTCTACCCTTAAAAAGGGATGCCAAAATTCTTTAAATTCGATTGTTTTGTAGCGCTCTTCCAACAAATATTTAAAAATAAAAAAAAACCTGATGGTTGTCAGCCTTTTACCTTGAGTGTACCTACTTTTTTTTATTCTAACAACTATCCACTTTAGAGGGTTGATTACTTTATAAGTTCATTACCTCTCTTTCTTGAATCATTAAAAAAAGTTTTCTTGAATGTGCATGTTGTGAGCCGTATACTGAATATCAAGGAAATTTGTCAACAATTCTCTAACCCCTTATTGAAAACCACCCCTCTGGATGGATTAATATTTGAAATCCTCATTACTTTAGAGATTGTAAAAAACATTTTCTCATGTATATGTTACTTGGTCTCTATTGTGTGATTGCAGACATCGTAAACTTTTAGACCCAAAAAACCATTCCCTTGGGTTAGGGGGTTGAACACAATATTATTTATACTCATTGTGTCTTTATAAATAACTTTGTTGTAGGGGTTTAATGTGGATATATTTTGAGTTGTCTACTGAGTATGTAGACAATTTTTCAATCCCTTTCCAACTCCTCACTGAAAACTACCCCTTTTTGGAAAATCTCTATCTCCGTTATTTTAAGCATTGTGCGAAACATTTTTACTTGTAAATTTTTCTTGCCGTTAATTGTATCATCACAGAACTGTTCAAACTTTCTAATCCTCTAAAACCAACTCCGAAAGGGAAGAATTAAAATATTGTGTGATTCCAAACAACGTTAACTTTTTAGACCCCGAACACAATTTTTTGAGGGTAGGGGGTTGAACAGTTTAATATTTATGCTCTTTGTGTCTGTGTAAATAGCTTTGTTGTAGGGATTTAATGGGTTGTCTACTGAGTATATAGACAATTTTTCAATCCCTTTCCAATCCCTCATTGAAAACTACCCCTGTTAAGGGATAAATATGTGAAAAATTTCCATCTCCGTTATTTTAAGCATTGTGCCAAACATTTTTGCATGTGAATTTTTCTTCCGCCAATTGTATCATCACAGAACTGTTCAAACTTTTTAATACCCTAAAACCAACTCCGAAAAGTAAAGTTAAAATATTGTGTGATTCCAGACAACGTTAACTTTTTAGACCTCGAAACAATTCTAACACACACAATAATATTTATACTCTTTCTGTCTCTGTAAACAGCTTTGTTGTAGGAGTTTAATGTCGGTATGTCTGGGTTGCCTACTAAGTATATGGACAATTTTTCAATCCTTTTCCAACCCCTCATTGAAAACCCCCCCTTTTGGCAGACAAATATTTGGAAAATCTATATCTCCTTTATTTTAAGCATTGCAAAAAAATTTTTGCATGTGAATTTTTCTTGCCGTCAAATGTACCATCACAAAACTGTTCAAATAACAAATGAGTTAGTAGTTAATGCATAGTATGTACAGGGTGAGTCAACGATTGGATTTTTAAGCAGATTCTAAAAATATTTAGGACTCTACAGGGTGAGCCAAAAAACTACGACAGCATAAAGTTGTATTTTTTTAAATAGAACACCCTATATACGAATCGTATTTTCGATTTAGCTTATAATTTTAAATCTTTTTTATTGAGGGTTTACTATAACTAAACTTTATAGTTTCTGAGATAATTAAGTTTAAAGAAAAAAAGTCACATTTTCTAGCATCAATTCAATCCTAAATAACGTTTTCAATTTTGTGACAAATATATTCAAATTTGGAATTTAACAAGGTCAAGGACAAGTTAACATAATTTTTACCTAATATTTGCAATAAAAGCTACAGGGTGTTGAACACATCGTCTCAAATTTTAACAAGTTTAAATGAATAAATATCTTTTTTTTTTTTAAATGGTACACCCTGTATATTTTTATGTTATTTAATAGAGTAATAAAAACCCTAAAAGTTTTGTTCAATATATCCTATACCTATTTATAATAGTTTTTGAGATATTTCAGTTTTTCTTATTTTCCATACTTTTTTACAGAAATAGTGTTCATTATCATAGTAGCCATGGCAAAAACAATGTAAAAGAACATTTTTCTGTGTGTCAAATTTATAACCGCAATCGCTTCTTTTGGTTTTTATATAGTGTAGTTTGGTTTTTTTTTGCATTCATCTTATATTGTAAAATGAATTTTCCAAAGAATGAGTTAATAGATATGATTTATACAATAGGAGAGGCTCAAAAAAATTGTCTTCTTGCTCAAAGAATTTACAAAATCAAGTATCCTGATCGACGCCAGCCTAATACCCATACTTTTCAAAACTTAATGTAAAGATTTGATTCTTCTGGTACTGTTGATTATCCAAAACGTAAAGTGGTCAACAAACCAGTAACTAATGAAGAAAAAGAACTACAAGTATTGTTAAATGTTCAGGAAAATCCTTATATTGGTAGCCGTCAGTTAGCAGCATCGTACTACCAAGAAATATAGGTATCATCCATATCACATGGAATTACACCAAGAATTGCATGGACAGGATTTTGAAAGTCGTGTAAACTTTTGTCGTACAATAAATGCGGAGATTCAATTAAATCCAAATTTATTATGCAAGGGAATGTTTAGTGATGAAGCTACTTTTAGAAGTAACGGCGCCGTAACTAGACGCAACATGCATTATTATGCCACAGAAAACCCATTTTGGATTAGAGAGGTGCAACATCAAAACCACTGGTCATTAAATATTTGGTGTGGTATTCATCATAATCGAATTATTGGACCCCACTTTTTTAATGAACCACTAAATGGCCATAGTTACCTGAACTTTCTACAAGAAGAACTACCCCAACTGCTTCAAGGTCTCGATAGGGATGAGCTCGAAAGTATGTGGTTCCAGCACGATGGTGCGCCTCCGCATTATCATCGTGAAGTTCGTGCGTTTTTGGACCAACGATATCCGCAAAAATGGATTGGACGTGGGGGTTTCATTGAGTGGCCACCGAGGTCTTGCGACATCACCCCTTTAGATTTCTTCCTATGGGGTTATATTAAAAATAAGGTGTATGTTAATCCACCAACAACAGTGGAAGATATGCGAAACAGGATTAGGGATACCTGTAGAACAATAACGCCACTAATTTTGTCCAGGGTCCGAGAAAATCTGCAAAAAAGACAAAATTTGTGCATTGCACAAGAGGGTCGTTTATTCGAACACTTATTAAAAAGAAATAATTAATCTCAGTATTTAATAGGTAATTTTTTTGTTTCAATTTAGTACAAAAGTAAATATGTATTTGCCTTGTCGTTATTGTTGTGTTAATTTTTTCACATTATGTTTAATTAAACTATTGCCGTTGTAATATAACGAATAATGTATTTCATCATATTTAACCACATTCTGTTTGTTTCTGTAGTTTCTTTTTATTATTTTACATGACTACTATGATAATAAAGACTATTTCTGTAAAAAAGTATGGAAAATAAGAAAAACTGAAATATCTCAAAAACTATTATAAATAGGTATAGGATATATTGAACAAAACTTTTAGGGTTTTTATTACTCTATTAAATGACATGAAAATATACTGGGTGTACCATTTAAAAAAAAAGATATTTATTCATTTAAACTTGTTCAAATTTGAGCCGATGTGTTCAACACCCTGTAGCTTTTATTGCAAATATTAGGTAAAAATTATGTTAACTTGTCTTTGGCCTTGCTAAATTCCAAATTTGAATATATTTGTTACAAAATTGAAAACGTTATTTAGGATTGAATTGATGCTTGAAAATGTGACTTTTTTTTTAAACTTAATTATCTCAGAAACTATAAAGTTTTGTTATAGTAAACCCTTAATAAAAAAGATTTAAAATTATAAGCTAAATCGAAAATACGATTCGTATATAGGGTGTTCTATTTAAAAAAATACAACTTTATGCTGTCCTAGTTTTTTGGCTCACCCTGTAGAGTCCTAAATATTTTTAAAATCTGCGCAAAAATAAACTATATCAAACAATAAATATAGTTTCTTTGTAAATTTCACCGAAAAGGCACAAAATTACTTCATCCAATCGTTGACTCACCCTGTACATAAATATTGGTAGTGTAGACCAATTTAGTGATTTCTTCTTGTGTAAATAAATTACAACAAATACTCTAGCTTTAAAAATCACACGCGAGTGAGAAAAAAGGAAAGAAACTAAAATATGAGAGTAGCTATTTACAAATGAATTTTGTATCGGGGAGGAGTCAGCATATAAACCTCTCTGTGTAATCTGTAATAAAATCCTGGGCAACAACAGTTTAAAATTATCTCTTCTCCGTAGAGACCTTGAAACAAAACATCTAAATCACGGGAATAAACCTGTTGAGTATTTTAAAAAAAAATTGACGGGTAATAAAAATTCTAGTGTTTCTTTTTTTCTAACAGATTTAAATGAATATATTAAAATGGCTCAAGAGGCATCATTTTTACTTGGTTAACAAGATTGATCCGCTTTTTTGAATTGAAGTCCGAAGTTCAAGCATTTTTTCTTGATCATCCATTTAATTTTTCCTCGTGTATATCAGGTTTTCTTTGGCTGCAAAAACTTGCTTCTCTAGCCAACATTTTTTCTAAATTAAATGATGTAAATTCGTTTTTACGAAACCCAGGTATCACCATTTTTAACGTGCATGATAGAATAGTAACCACGCTAAAAAATCTCAAGTTTTGGATTTGGTTCTCTCAGCACCATTTTATTAGAAAATGAAATTCAACTTAACAAAAATATTAAAAGGGATTGTTGTAAAAACACATTTTTATAAAACATAAAAAAATTTTAAAACATTTTTTATCATCAAAAAATTTCAACAATAATCTGAGGGCATTCATATTTAAATGACGTCAATCTTGTTAGTAAACTCCTCCCACGTCACATGATGCGCAAATAAGATACTCATTGGCCTAAGGATTCTCTTAAATATCAAGCGCGATACGTTTTCAAGAGTCAGAATGACTTTGAAATTGCATGGAAAAGGTAATGTAAGGAATTTTATGTTTTACAGCCAGGAATATTTTTACATTATAATCTATTAATTACTCATAGAATCAAAATCCAGAAATTTTAATAAAAAAATGTGCCGGTCGAAACGTCAACACAGCTTGCCTGTAGAATACGTTACCGAAAGCACACAGCGGGTGGTTTTTTAGGAATAAAAAACGCGGCAATTAATTCATTAACATAAATCTTTTTGCAATAAATAAAAAATATCTTTATACATCATATTCATTTGTCAGAATGACAATCCAGCGAGAAAAAACATAGAAAAACATATGTTGTTAGTACAACAATTCAACAAGAACTGATGAAAAAGACATGAAAACAAACTAGTTTTGTTAAAGTGACATCGTTCTTGATTGGCCAAAAACGATTAGCATTGAGCTTATGATATGAGCCAGCTCATTGGCCAAAACCCGTTTTTGCATTTCCCGCTCAGAAGGAGTATAAAGATAGCACCAAACTTTGCATCAACAGCAGTTTTCAGTTGTTTTTCTTAATGCTATTAAGTACTATAGAAAGTTTCAAAAAGTACAATTTTTGGGAGAAAAGAAGTAGAGAAGAGAGAAAAAAAGAAGCAGGATACAATAGGAGTTGTCGGATCTCTTGATTTTCATAAAGAAATTCGTTTTTATTAAAGAAATTCGTTTTTTACGAAAGAAATTCTAAGAAGAGACGACAATTTCAGAATTTTCATCGCTTTTAGGACGGTTGAACAGCCAAGAAAACGTACAACAACGACGATCTTTTTAGAGGGCTGCGTGGCTGATAAGTGTTAATTAATTTTTTACTAACCCTAAATTACCTCCGAGACCCCTGGACGAACTAGTAGCTTTTTCCCGGGAAATTGCCAAACGCTGGGGCGCCTGAAGACCATAATAATAATTATATTTTTTGTTTTTTGTATAAAATCGGTTTAAATACGGTGTATTGGGAGTCCTCTGGTTTATTATTAACAGGTTTAAGGTAAGATAGGTTTCGATTCCCAGAGCCCGGTACACTAGAGTTCGAAAATCGGGCGCTATTCGTGATTGCATACCTTAACTGAGGTTGCAATCACGGATCACCGATACAAACTTCGCGTATCCACATTATTACTTTGGGCTTTTTCGATTTTGCCCATCATTATTATCTTCAGTTAATTTTTTTTTAAGAAGATTCATTTAATTAGACTTTTAATTAAATAATTTTCATCATAAATATTTTTATTTTATTATTTACTCATGCATTTTTTCAGCAATTGAAAGTTTTAATAAATTAATCTTCTTGTTACCTTTACTTTTTTCAGCACAAGAAAGTTCTATTAGGTTAGACTTGCCCATACTTTTTTGCGCCACAAGCTTTGTAAATAAGACTTCTTACCCATACATTTTTTATCACAAAATATTTATTAAATTAATTTTTCAAACCCACACTTTTTCTCGCCACTTAGAAATAGACTGACAGACAATTTTCCCTTTTTCTTGCATTTTTTCAATTCAAGACTGAGAGTATTTGTCCCAAAAATCTTTTTCTGAAAACACCACACCCCTGCCGGGTGCGCTTCTTTTCTTTCAAAACTAAACGTACTTTTGAATCAACTGCAGAGAACTCGCTCATTACCAATGATGAGACCGGAAGGTTTAATTAATCCCAGACCAACAAATTGTCTTAATCCTGACCTTGATGACTTCATCGACAATTTTGACACTCTCTCCGAAGTATCAACAAATGACGCGTCGGTGACTCATTACTCATTTGAAAATCAAGTTCAGAGTTGACATCATTCATTGCGACCAACGGATTATGATAATCAATTGCGTTCCTCTGAACAATTGCGCTCACAGGCGTCACGCCCATTTTTATCTACGATCGGTCAATTTTCTGATAATCATAAAGCGTATAGCGAAGAGTTTGTTCATCATAATGAAATAAAGAAAAATCATGCACCAAATCAAGAAATTTTGTACCGAGTACATCCCTGACATCGGATTAGAAAATCCCAATTCACCATTACAATCCAGAATACGATATGACATCCCTGTAAGTAGGGAAAACCCTTCATTATTACGATATGACAACCCTGATTCAGAAAACATTCAAAAATTTTCTACACTAAAAACATCATTATTACGATAGGATATTACGGAACATCTCAAACAATTTTAATTAAGATTCAAGGATTATTTTCCTAATAAATCTATTATATCTGGATCAAATAACTGGATACGTAATCCCTTTCAAGAAGATATAACTTCGAATAGTTCTTTGACTTTACTCGAAAGAAAGTTCATTGACTTGGCCTCTCACAATTCCCTAAAAACTGTTTTTGAAGATCACTTTGTCATTGATTTTTGGCTCAGTGTAAGAAATGAGTATCCTGTGTTGACGGAAAGGCCATCGAAGTTTTATTGCACTTGTATACAATATATTTATGTGAGAAAGAATTTACAACACTCACATGCCTGATAAGTACAAAAATAGGTTAAATGCAGAACCTGATATAAGACTCAAACTTTCTACATCGACATCGAACTAAACTATGAAGCTTCTTTGTTCCACCAAACAGGCAAAAATATCTTATTGAGGATATTTTTCAATTTCTGTATTAATAAAGGGTGTTTTTTTATAGAGGTATAGAACTTTAAGTTGGCAACACTTTTTTAACTGGCGGCCATTTTGTCAGCTGTCAAGTGATTTATGTTTAGTTTGGTTTGGCATTTCAACATGAATAGACTGACGCCTGAACAACGCTTCCAAATTGTGCAAATTTATTTTGAAAATCATGGTTCTGTTCGAAATACGTATCGAGCACTACGTCCATTTTACGGTCAACATAAAGAGCAATTAATTCGATTAACTATGGAACGTTTTCGCACCACGTTTACTCTAAATGATAATACGCATCCACAGAGACGTCGTACAGTGCGTACAGAAGAAGTCATTGCTGCTGTAGAGCGTAGCGTAGAGGAAGACCCGAATCAGTCTATCCGCCATCATGCACAGGAATTGGATATGTGTCCATTCACATTATGGAAGATTTTGCGGAAAGATATTGTTTTGCGTGCTTCCAAAATCCAACTCGTGCAAGAATTGAAGCCACACGATTAACTAGCAAGGCGTAGATTCGGTGAATGGGCCCAAAACAAGATTGCCGTTGATCCCGATTTTCATAAGCGAATTTTGTTTAGCGATGAAGCTCACTTTTGTTTCAATGGATACGTCAATAAACAAAACTGCCGTATTTGAAGTGATGATAATCCTCAAGTGTATGTTGAGACATCGTTACATCCAGAAAAACTGACTGTTTGGTGTGCTTTATGGGCTGGTGGGATCATTGGTCCGTACTTCTTTAAAAACGATGCTGGTCAGAACGTTACAGTCAATGGTGACCGCTATAGAGCCATGAACTGACTTTTTCGTTCTTCAATTGAACAACCATGATGTTTAGGAGCTGTGGTTTCAACAAGACGGCACAACATGTCACACAGCTCGTGCCACAATTGATTTATTGAAGGAAACGTTTGGTAACCGCATAGTTTCACGTTTCGGAACCGTTAATTGGCCTCCAAGATCGTGCAACTTAACGCCGCTAGACTATTTTCTGTGGGGATATGTGAAGTCGCTAGTCTACGCCGATAAGCCCGAAACGATTGATCACTTGGAGGACAACATTCGCCGCGTTATTGCCGATATACGGCCACAAATGTTGGAAAAAGTCATCGAAAATTGGACCTCCAGATTAGACTACTTCCGAGCCAGCCGTGGAGGTCATATGCCAGAAGTCATATTTAAATTATAATGCCAAAAGGTTATCTTTCGAATAAAGTAAATTTCATGTCAATTTAAAAAAATTCATCTTTGTTTTATTCCATTTAAAATTTCTATACCTCTATAAAAAACACCCTTTATATTCCTTTTTTGTAGGTTAAGCTCTCAGTTTAGATTTAATAATGTTTGTAAATGTTTTACGATTATGATATAATTTTTTGTTGTAAACTGGTTATTTAACATGCAAAATAAATTTTAATAACACAATTTTACTGATTTATGTAGTGTTTCTAATGACTACACAGGGAGTTCGCCAATTCTGGTTTGCAGGAAGAAAAAGTTTGAGAACCGTTGCACTACATAATAGGATATTGTTCGTTGTTAAATCGACATGGATTTGTTGGTTGACACATAAGGAAAGACCTTCTGCGACCTCAAGTTAAGTCACAGAAATATTATCAATGAAAATGTTAAAAAAAAATGCTTTATGATTCTATTGTATTGTCGCATTTTAACTTTGCTGATATAATCTTTTGACTATGTCTATTGGGTCAAAATCAAATTACATTAGTA
Source organism: Diaprepes abbreviatus (assembly GCA_034092305.1). Lineage (NCBI taxonomy): Eukaryota > Metazoa > Arthropoda > Insecta > Coleoptera > Curculionidae > Diaprepes > Diaprepes abbreviatus. The sequence continues at coordinate 4,607,952 of JASJET010000019.1, read as the reverse complement.
ACAAACATATAGTGTAAATGGATAACAATGTAATATCTCTCTTATTTAACCGAAATATATTAAAGAAAATATTCATTATTTCAGAAATATTATATATATATATATATATATATATATATATATATATATATATATATATATATATATATATCAGTTATGGTGATGGAAATGCAGACAAGTGACGTCAGTAAAGATGACCCGGAAAATGAAGTTATTTTTAATTTAGTGAAAGAGAGATGTGAAATAAGCAATCAATATATTTTTATTTGTTTGAAACTTTTTGGTTAATTTTTTATTTATTTTCAAGTACATTTTTTCAACTATCATTTATATTATTTAACTCAAAATATATTGTGATGATTTGTAGTTTTTCACTTTAAAATATGAAAAATCTGAAAGTGTTTTTAATTAAAAATACTTTGATGGCAATAAGATCGATGCTTAGGAGAGTGAGTGAGCAAATATGCAACCCAATTTCATCACAAGTGTATTTGTTTAGGGACAAGTCATAGGAACTCAAGTAGATCTTTGAGAGCTCGTTTATCTCTTGACATTACGTACACTTTATATAAAATAATACATCCAAAAATACTAATTTTAGAAAAAACAGGGTTATAATGAATAAATACTACCACAAAATCCGCCAAATTTTTCTTCCTCCTTGTATTTTTTTTCATTGATGTCTCTGAGTATCTTCCACAGAGTCCACTCATTGAGCTAGTTATCTCTCTCTCTCTAGCTGCCTAATCCGGTCCACTCCTAGACATAGGCCTCCTCTAGTCTCTTCAATTTCAACCTATTTTTTGCTTTCTTCTTTATGTCACCTATCCATTTTTTAGGGGTCTTCGTATACTTCTATTAGACAACCTAGGTCTCCATTGCAATATATGTTTTATCCATCTTGTATAGTCTTACCTAGCGACGTGTCCTACCCAGATCTGTTTCAAAGTAGCAATGCGTTTTATTACATCCTCCACTTTCGAGCGTCTTCTTACTTCTTCGTTCTTTATTCGGTCACTTAGTGATATTCCTAGTATAATTCTTTCTATTGCTCGTTGTGTAGTACGTAGTTTATTGACTGCTTTCACTGTGAATGTGGTCGTCTCCATTCCATAGGTCATTACTGGGAGAGCGCACGATTCAAATACTCTTCTTTTCAAATTAATGGGAACATCAGGGTTTTTAAGAACGCATCCCAGTCTTATAACGGCTGCTCATGACCTTCTAATTCTTAGATGGCCCAAATACACACAATTCAGAGAGAATTTCCAGTAAGTTTTTTAGATCTTTACTTATTAATACCACCTCATCCGCAAAACGTAAATGGTTGAGATATCTACCATCGATGCTAATGCCCTTATTTTTCCAGTTTAATTATTTAAAGACATTGTTAAATTAAAAAGTTTAGAGAAAATCGTATCTCTTTGTCGCATCCCTCGATCAATATTTATCTTCTGTATTTCTAGGTCTTCTGTTAACTTTACTTGCAGTGTGGCCTTATCGTAAATATATTTCAGAAGATTTCTGTATCTGGAGTCAATCCTGGCATTATTCATTGCTTGAAATATGGCCCATAGCTCGACAGAGTCAAAAGCCTTGCTATAATCAACAAGGGCTAGGTAGATTTGAATATTATAATCTATGCATTTTTCAATTAGTAATTTGATGTTCTGTATCCTCTGTTGTACTAAAGCTCTTTCGAAACCCAGCTTGTTCTGTCGGTTGATAGTAATTATCGTTATACCTCTGTAATTTTGTCAATTTTTCTTATTTCCTTTCTTGTGAATTGAGATTATGTGATCTTATTTCCATTGTCTAGGGGGTTTTTGACTATTGAGACATTTATTAAGTATCCACGTAAGCATCTTAAAAAGCTTTGTTGTTCCACTATTTGGTAATTCTGTACAGATGCCGTCCGGCCCACATGATTTCCCATTTTTTAGTTTTTTTTATAGCTTTAACGACATCATTACTATGTATGTCGACGTGTTATCCTTGTATGTTAACTACAGCTGTTTTCTTCCATATATTTAATCCTCTTTTCAGCTAGCAATTTCTGATAACGCAGGGTGCAGTGGTTTTTAGATATTAATACGATAGATGTTGTTTCCTATCCTACATTCTTTGTGGTTTTTATGAATTTCCAAGGTTCAGAACACTTCTTTCCGCCAATGTATCTATCTATTTCTTTACATTTATTATCCCACATTCCGTTTTTTCTAAAGTTGTCAGTTTTTCTTAGTTTTCTTTCAATTTCTTCATTTGCTTTTTTTTTCTGTTGGATTTTTTATACTTAACTATTTCATATACCACTGTTTCTTTATTTTTACTTCATATTCAATCTCCTTCATCAACCAAAACTTATTGCTTGTTTTTGTTTTCCTTGAATTTAATGGATTTAATATTTTATTGATACGAGTTTCGATAAACCACTGGGTAATTCTTCAAAGTTATTTTTAAAATAAATCGAAAGCATTTATTTTCCTCACGATTAGAAAAAAACATCATTTAAATATAAGATTGAAACTTGAATTTTCGTAGATGAATGAAATTTTTGAGTATAAATATATATATATATATATATATATATATATATATATATATATATATATATATATATATATATATATATATATATATATATATATATATATATATATAAACATTTGTTTAGCAGTTTATGTAAATGCGAAAAGATTTTAAGTTTAGTGAAGATTTTTAAATACCTTTAATATAATTCTTGTGCATTTTTGATTTCTCATTGTATCTAAGTTTTATTTATGGCAACCTGATCAGTTTTTAAAAATCACAACCGTGACTGATATTTTCAGGTCCACCAAGTATAATATTTAAAAAAAAATTAAGAAGTTTAATCTGATAATTGGACAATAGAAAGTACTCGAATGATTTTTAAATGTTATTCATTTTATCTTTATACGAATGAATGAAAAATAGTTATTAGATAATTTTTGCCGACGAGTAGTATTTAAAGAGCATAATGACTCCTAGTATTATACAGTTACAAAAATGGTGAGATATCTGACTTCCTTAGTTCTTACAATATTTGTCACCTTGCTTTATGAAGGTAAGTGAGAGTTATATTTACTTTAAAGACATGTTATTAATGAAAAACATTATTGAGATCCTACATCACTGGTCTTTTCTTGATTACAACCAGGTACATTATCAAGGGAAAAGGAGTTTAGGTGGCTCTGGTTGTATACTGACGAAGTAGTATACAACCAGCAATGCTTTAACATATAGAACTACAAATCCAAAACAAAATTTGTGATTAGAAAACGTTAACTTTTTAAATGAACCTTTAGCAAATTTGTTATTAGAATAAATATAAGATAGTTTAGTTAAAATGTTTATAATTTTTATATATTGGTGGAAAAGCTGAACATGCAATTCTATCGCTCTTATTAAAAAAGAAGCAATAAAAGGAGAGCGAAAATATTCTTCTTTTTGTGTCATATTTTACGAGCTCTAAAAAATGTAGGTCGTAAGACCAAATAATGTCATTTATCTGATTGAGGTTAAACAGTTTAAATTAGAAATTTAAAATGGGGAAACATGATTTTTTCTTTAAAACTTACTTAAAATTATTATTGTTGTCATTCTCGAAGAATAAAATTATAGTTTTTTGAGTATTTGATAGTTAATAATATATGAAGGTGCATAAAATATAATTTTACTTATGCATTTTTTTTTGATTAAAATGTGATTTTTTAAAATTTAAAACGACTCCTTCTATATATTCCATGAAATATAGAGAGTATGGGCCCCTCAATATTTACAGGTGTAGAAAATATAGTAGTAAAAGAAGATGGGTTAATAGTAGGTTTATTTTGCAGCTGTAGCAGATTCGTCTCTTAAAATAGTTAATGGAACCACTGCTGATGATGGAGAATTTCCGTACATGGTACGTATGTGAAACTTTCTTGTTTTAAAAAATTATCCTAATTTAATTTACAATAAAACTACTATTTGCTTAATGAGCTTAAAAATGACAATCCATTTGGGTGACTTTAAACAGTACTTTGTTGTAATTCAGTTAGAGGCAAAACACACTAGTCATGACTGACTAGTCAAGACACAATATTCCGAAGTAGGGCTTGTGGGGATACAGACTATTTAAATTTTTTAGGCCTTCATAAGGAAAAAAAACCTTTTTTGATTGTGCGAAGTTTTCGAGAGTTTATTTTTCTCTTCTTCAGGACATCTCTACAATATAACTTAAACAGTTACAGTCAGATTCACTTGGAAGATTTAAGAGTTAAACCTGATCTAGTTGCCATGAAATTTAAATATTCTATTCAGCCAGTTTTGTTTTGTTTTGTTTATGATATTGTCATAATATATATTATATATGTCAAGAAATTAATGCGTAAATAGGGATATTAATGATAAGAACCTTGCGATAAATCCTTTAAATATATCAGGGAAACATTTGTATACCAAAAATAAATAAAATTCTCCATTTTTGCCAGTTCAATAATAAAATAAAATGATTTTTTTATGATTGTATTTTTAGGGTTTAAAACTTCCTTGACTTATTGTTCTCGTCAGTTTAAGCCCTCTGCTGTCAATTTAGGATGGTTTCAAAATTAAGCCATAAATCCGACTGTTAGAGTATTAAAACCTAACCTATAATTATTAAGTAAACCAATGCGGTTTGAATATGAAACAAGTAACTATGTGAAAAATAGGGGGAAAACACCATTAATACTTTTTCATTACATTGAAAGGCATAATATGGTAGGATTGTAGGAAATTGTTTAAATTTTAAAAATCACGAAACAGTAAAACATCCTATTCGATTATTTCACCATTTTGTAGTGACAAATGTCATGTATCAACTGAGAAAAGTTGCGGGGGTGGCGTAAGTAGTTACGGAATATACGAATCTAAAACAGTGGCGTAGTTAAGTATGAGGTTTGGCAAAAATAAAAAAATAAAAAAATTACTTGTTTATTATTTTTTACATGTGAATTCAATGGAGAAAGTTTATTCCTCTGAAGATGGACTGTCGAGGATGTTGTCAGGGTAAGAATTCTCTAACATTAAGTTGGAGTAATGCCTCCGTTCTAAAATTTGGCTGTGTAAGTTTGGCAGCTCTATTTTTCATGCCAACGATGAGATTGATTTTAGATCTCATAGGATGGTACGAATGGTAACTTATGAATCTATTAGAACAGTATGGCGTAGAAAACCATTAAAAAACTGACATTGTTTTGATTTAATTACCGTCAGTTTATTATTATTAATAGAAAATAACGAAATGATATAATTTTATAAAATGTTAATTTAAGGTGCAATTGCGGGATGAAGATGGATATTTTATGTGTGGAGGAAGTATCATAGGACCAAAATGGATTTTAACAGCTGGTCATTGTACTGAGGCTGCAATGTAAGTAATATTATTTAGTAAATTCGATTACAGTTTATAAAGCTAATTGAGATTTCAGAAAAACTCTATGAAATATTATGTAATTTTTTCATAAAAATTGAAGGAAAGCAATGATATATAATTTTCTTTCTGGATTAATAATTTTTGTATAATTTCTAGGAGAAAAAGTTAATTTTGTATTGAAGGAAATAGAACCACACACCTCCCGAATGACGGGGGGAACAATTAGGATTTTTATTCCAGACAGTTGAAAATATTTTCAAGATAATTTCATTGGCCAAGCGCAGTATGTACCACTGTTCATGGTTATGAATTTTTAGTAAACCTCAACAATTAAGGCCATTACACCCAGAAGTTTGGTGACGATCCAGTTCTTCTTATTGTGGGTAGGAAAACAAAATATTATCGAAATGTTTGCGAAAGTTTTGCCTACAGAATGCACTAGGAATACTTCAATGTAAATCCTGAGATAGGCACTTTACTAGTAAAAGAAAGTTTGAATAATGAAAACCACCAAAGTAAAAAGATGATCATAGTAGCAAAAAGGGTGCTGAGCAAAATATGGCAATTAAAACGCCATTTTGTACTAATTATATATACATAGTGGTGGTAAGACCCATGATGAGCCAATTTGGAGCTCTTTAAACTCCAGAGATTAGCCCGCCTGTACATTACAGGCCCGTTGATAAGCATCTCGGCAGCAGCCACGATAGGCCACACTAAATTCCAATAATAACTAAGATTGGGGTGGATTGGATCTCTCCTCGGACATAACAGGATTACAAGCATACTCGTAAACTTATTATAGGAGATGAACAGTAGTACTAGGCTAGAAATTTACAATTTCAACAGACTCCACACCATCCAGGGCATAAAGGTTTACTATCATATTTATTGGATCGGAAGTAGTGTTTAATATCATGAAAATCGGAATTTGTTAGTAGGTAAATCATCAAGTTGAGAATGGCCGAAACCACACTGCAGGATACAGGCGTAACAAACACTTGCAGGGCAAAGCATCCTGCAAACTAAGCCACGATAAAATACGCATAAGCAGATAACAAAGTAGACTAGCGACAGGATTGATACACGTCATTGCAGCCTAAGAAATTATCTACAAATGTCCTTGCATTTATAATAAAGAAATATCATGGAGACTATGTGATTCAGAGGAAGAACAGTCTCAAATATTAAGTTCAACTTCGAAGCTAAAACCTGTAGGAGATATCTAAAAGGATTGATCAAGTACCAAAACCTCTATACAGAGGACAAACTAGTGAACATGTATCTAAACCAGTTTAATACAACCAACCCGTTTTCAAGGATCACATATAATAGGCAACACAATAAGTCTTCACGTTGTAGTCTAGAGGCTTCTTAATATCAACGTGATGTATGATTCAATATATCAAGCTACATGGACTTTCTATATTTTATTTTCACTTTTAAAAGTTTTAAAAATTCAAGTTTTAATATTTTATCTAATTCATTCTTCCTTTTTAGACATGCAGTAGTATATGGAACAAACAAATTGAATGAAGATACTCATGCTAATAACTCCATTAAATTAAACAGATCGTTTACACATCCCAAATTTAAATACCATCCTAAGGGCATTCCCATATATGATATTGGTATTATTCAGGTAACTATTTGATTTCCAATCCATTAGATTTGTTTAAATTATTTTGCTTTCACTTCTTAAAGATTAAAACAAAATTTATGGAAAGCACAACTAATCACTTAATTGGTTTTAAAGGTGGTAAACCACTCCTAAACTTGAGCTTTACAATTTACTTTTTCATATTCATCAGCATTTAATGGAGATTTTTTATTAAAAATAAGTTAAAAAATATTTTTCGTAAGAGTCTTCAATACTCTATTGAAATTAGATCAAAAAAGAGCTGTTTTGTTAACAAAAATATAATATTGTTTTTTTTTTGCTGAAATGTATTCATTTCGGCATCCTATAAAACATCTCTCGATGGTAACTCTGAAAGACCTGTGCAAAAAAGAATGACGGACCAAAAATGACCACGATTTTTGGTTTTTTGAGTTTATCTCGAAAAGTAAAAGTTATATCGAAAAATATTTCAAACAAAAGTTATAGAGAATTAAAAAACCTATCGATTCATATATACAGGGTGAGTCAACGATTGGATGAAGTAGGTTTGTGCCTTTTCGGTGAAATTAACAAAGAAACTATATTTATTGTTTGATACAGTTTATTTTGACGCAGATTTTAAAAATGTTTAGGACTCTGCAGGGTGAGCCAAAAAACTAGAACAGCATAAAGTTGTATTTTTTTTTAAATAGAACACCCTATATACGAATCGTATTTTCGATTTAGCTTATAATTTTAAATCTTTTTTATTAAGGGTTTACTATAACCAAACTTTATAGTTTCTGAGATAATTAAGTTTAAAGAAAAAAAGTCACATTTTCAAGCATCAATTCAATCCTAAATAACGTTTTCAATTTTGTGACAAATACATTCAAATTTGGAATTTAGCAAGGCCAAGGACAAGTTAATATAATTTTTACCTAATATTTGCAATAAAAGCTACAGGGTCTTGAACACATCGGCTCAAATTTGAAAAAGTTTAAATGAATAAACATCTTTTTTTTTAAATGGTACACCCTGTATATTTTCATGTTATTTAATAGAGTAATAAAAACCCTAAAAGTTTTGTTCAATATATCCTATACCTATTTATAATAGTTTTTGAGATATTTCTGTTTTTATAATTTTCCATACTTTTTTACAGAAATAGTCTTCATTGTCATAGTAGCCATGGCAAAAACAATGTAAAAGAACATTTTTCTGTGTGTCAAATTTATAACCGCAATCGCTTCTTTTGGTTTTTATGTAGTGTAGTTTGGTTTTTTTTGCATTCATCTTATATTGTAAAATGAATTTTCCAAAGAATGAGTTAATAGATATGATTTATACAATAGGAGAGGCTCAAAAAAATTGCCTTCTTGCTCAAAGAATTTACAAAATGAAGTATCCTGATCGACGCCAGCCTAATACCCATACTTTTCAAAACTTAATACAAAGATTTGATTCTTCTGGTACTGTTCATTATCCAAAACGTAAAGTGGTCAACAAATCAGTAACTAATGAAGAAAAAGAACTACAAGTATTGTTAAATGTTCAGGAAAATCCTTATATTGGTAGCCGTCAGTTAGCAGCATTATGTGAAACATCACAATCCACCGCTAATCGTACTACCAAGAAATATAGGTATCATCCATATTACATGGAATTACACCAAGAATTGCATGGACAGGATTTTGAAAGTCGTGTAAACTTTTGTCGTACAAAAAATGCGGAGATTCAATTAAATCCATATTTATTATGCAAGGTAATGTTTAGTGATGAAGCTACTTTTAGAAGTAACGGTGCCGTAAATAGACGCAACATGCATTATTATGCCACAGAAAACCCATTTTGGATTAGAGAGGTGCAACATCAAAACCACTGGTCATTAAATGTTTGGTGTGGTATTCATCATAATCGAATTATTGGACCCCACTTTTTTAATGAACCACTAAATGGCCATAGTTACCCGAACTTTCTACAAGAAGAACTACCCCAACTGCTTCAAGGTCTCGATAGGGATGAGCTCGACAGTATGTGGTTCCAGCACGATGGTGCGCCTCCGCATTACCATCGTGAAGTTCGTGCGTTTTTGGACCAACGATATCCGCAAAAATGGATTGGACGTTTCATTGAGTGGGCACCAAGGTCTTGCGACATCACCCCATTAGATTTCTTCCTATGGGGTTATATTAAAAATAAGGTGTATGTTAATCCACCAACAACAGTGGAAGATATGCGAAACAGGATTAGGGATACCTGTAGAACAATAACGCCACTAATTTTGTCCAGGGTCCGAGAAAATCTGCAAAAACACTAAATTTGTGCGTTGCACAATAGGGTCGTTTATTCGAACACTTATTAAAAAGAAATAATTAATCTCAGTATTTAATAGGTAATTTTTTTGTTTCAATTTAGTATAAAAGTAAATATGTATTTTCCTTGTCGTTGTTGTGTTAATTTTTTCACATTATGTTTAATTAAACTATTGCCGTTGTAATATAACGAATAATGTATTTCATCATATTTAACCACATTCTGTTTTTCTTTTTATTATTTTACATGGCTACTATGATAATGAAGACTATTTCTGTAAAAAAGTATGGAAAATAAGAAAAACTGAAATATCTCAAAAACTATTATAAATAGGTATAGGATATATTGAACAAAACTTTTAGGGTTTTTATTACTCTATTAAATAACATGAAAATATACAGGGTGTACCATTTAAAAAAAAAGATATTTATTCATTTAAACTTGTTCAAATTTGAGCCGATGTGTTCAACACCCTGTAGCTTTTATTGCAAATATTAGGTAAAAATTATATTAACTTGTCCTTGGCCTTGCTAAATTCCAAATTTGAATATATTTGTCACAAAATTGAAAACGTTATTTAGGATTGAATTGATGCTTGAAAATGTGACTTTTTTTCTTTAAACTTAATTATCTCAGAAACAATAAAGTTTTGTTATAGTAAACTTTTAATGAAAAAGGTTTAAAATTATAAGCTAAATCGAAAATACGATTCGTATATAGGGTGTTCTGTTTAAAAAAATACAACTTTATGCTGTCCTAGTTTTTCGGCTCACCCTGTAATAAAAATAAACTGTATCAAACAATAAATATAGTTTCTTTGTAAATTTCACCGAAAAGGCACAAACTTACTTCATCCAATCGTTGACTCACCCTGTACATGTTATAGGTGGCGCCTCTAGTTATCGAGATATATTTTTTTTTCGACAAAGTTAACGGTTTACGTTTTTTTTAATGACATTTATTAACATATTACCGATTTCAAATTTAACAAAAATATAAGTATTATCATTCTAAAAAATATGTCAAACACGGAATCTGTGAGTTTTTTATTTTCCGAGAAATTCGATGTCAAAGTTGAAAATTCCACCTCATTTTTCCGCTTTCCTAATTAAGATACAATGCTCAATTTTAAAGGAAATTGTTTTTATTGTTTTATATTTTGAAGATCTATTAAAAAAATTTTTTTTTTCAATCGTGGGCTGAGAAATTTAGCAAAAACCAATTTTTGCATAAAAAAAATTGCGTTAACTTTTCACTGGATGAAGATAAATTTTTTTTAATGCGTACATTGGATTTAGATATATCATTTCCGATCTCAAAAAAAAATCAATTTTGAATGAAAAGAACGTTTTTTTTTTCAAAAATTCATAATGGCGTAGCAAATGAATATTAAGGACTCATATTTGCAGCAGATGCTTTTTAATACTTGTACTTTACCTGTGCATTTTTTGGATCCAAGAAATACACTTCCGTACGATCTGTGAACCTTCGAAAATTAGGCCGAATCTAATCGAAAATAGCTGCTGCAGGCCGCTGTCGGCGGCTTGTCAAAGTTCAGGCGCATTATTCATTGACGTTTCAAGGAAACTTATGCATCACAGGTAATATTTACAATATTGATGTTGTTTTATTAATTTATATGATAGTAATAATGTGTTTATTCACATTAATTATTAATTTGTTTATTAACAAAATTTTTACAAAAAATTATAGAGAAAATCATACAAATATTTAATTATATATTACATATTACACGGTTTTTTCCTGTATATTATTATTATCTAACAGTTAACTAAAAAAAATTTTACAAAAAATTATAAAGAAAATCATTCAAATATTCAATTATATATTACATATTATACTGTTTTTTTCCTTTATGTTATCATTACCTAATAGTTTATTAACAAAATTTTTACGAAAATTTCAGAAATTTTTGAAATGTACATGATTTGTGTGAGGACTGTGATGGACAGTGCAATAATTGCTCTGAAAATTTTATTTCCTGCTATTTAGAAAACGATGATGACAATTCAGAGGAAATTAGTAATATGTGCGAGAATGATTTTGACTATGAAAATGTTAATAATGATGAGAATGATATGTACAATGAAATTCAGAATAATGATAAAAATGATATGTACGATGTAAGTGAGAGTAATAATTGCGATAAAAAAATGGACGCCGATTGCATAGAAGTAATAGGAAAAAAAGAAAGATGAATGTGTAATTGATATATTGTATTTGTATGATTTTGACACGTAATTTTAATGTATTATTAAATATTTATATGACGTATTATATAGTATTATTATATTTTTATATGATTTGCTTAAAGAAATTTTCGTAAAAATTTTTTTAATAAACTATACAATATAAAGGAAAAAAACAGTATAATATGTAAAATATAATTGAATAATTGTATGATTTTCTCTGTAATTTTTTGTAAAAATTTTGTTAATAAACAAATTAATAATTAATATGATTAAACAAACTATTACTATCATATAAATTTATAAAACAACATCAATATTATAAATATTACTTGTGATGCATAAGTTTCCTTGAAGCGCCTGAACTATGGCAACCCGCCAACAGCGGCCTGCAGCAGTTATTTTCGATTAAATTCGGGCCAATTTTCGAAGGTTCACAGATTAAAAAGCATATTTTGCAAATTTGAGCCCTTAATATTCATTTGCCACGCCATTATGAATTTATGAAAAAAAAGTTTTTTCATCCAAAATTGAAAATCTTTTTTTTGAGATCGGAAATGATACATCTAAATCCAATGCACGCATTAACAAAAATATCTCCATTCGGTGAAAAGTTATCGCAATTTTTTTGGTGCAAAAATTGGTTTTTGTAAAAATTCCCGGCCCTCGATTGAAAAAAAATTTTTTTTAATAGATCTTCAAAACATAAAACAATACAAACAATTTCCATTAAAATTAAGCATTGTATCTTAATTAGGAAAGCGGAAAATTAGGGTTGAATTTTCAACTTTGACATCGACTTTCTCGGAAAATAAAAAACTCACAGATTCCGGGTTTGACATATTTTTTAGAATGATAATACCTATATTTATGTGATATTTCAAATCCGTTATTTGTTAATAAATGTTTTTTTTTTAAACACTAACAGTAAATTTTGTCGAAAAATAATATCTCGATAACTAGTGGTTTTTAATTCTCTATAACTTTTGTTTGAAATATTTTTCGACATAACTTTTACTTTTCGAGATACACTGAAGAACTTAAGACGTAATTTCTTAGCCGGATATATTTTATACTGCATATATAGTTTGTATACGCCCCAAGAACCACGCAATATCAATTTTAGGCAAAATCGGGAAATGTACAATTTTCAGTCCCTCATATTGTATCTTATCAACCTAACAGTTGTAAAAAATTAATTTCATATTTGTAATATATGACCCCTAAAACCCCCTAATACTAAATCTGAGAAAATGCGAAAAAGGTAAAATTTTCAACCTACTATATTGGATCCGTCATATTAAATTTCAACAAAATAATTTTAACATCTTAATCTAATCTAAATCCTTCAAAAACCCCTAGTACCAATTTTGGATGAAATCCGGAAATTTAAATTTCTAAACCGTCATAGTGCATCTGACATCAGATTTTCTTAAAACAACTTTATATTCGCTATTTACATCCTCAAAAATTATTCAGTCTCACCTTTGAACAAAATCGAAATAAGTAAAATTTTTAGTCCGCTATATTAAATTCGCCATCTTGAATTATAAAAAAATACTTTGAAATTCATAATTTACACCCTCAAAAACCCCCTATATCAGTTTTGCAGAAAATCGAAGTATGTAAAATTTTCAGGACGCCATAGTGAATCCGCCAGATTCAGTTTTTCAAAAATATTTTAAATTTGTATTTAACACTAACAAAAATCCCGCAATCTAATCTCGTGGAGTAAAGATCCCTGAAGGTGCCTCGTGCAATCGTAAGCGAAACATCGGATAATAATTCCAATTTGATGCGGTCTAAACTCATGAACCGGGATTTTCATCCCCCAATACTGATTTTATACAAAAGCGAGAGATGTAGAATCTTTTATCGGCCATCTTGGCTTTCTTATACGCCATATTTAATTTTTTAAATAATTTCGGATTCGTAATGTGCAATCCCAAAAACTACCCCATATCAGTTTTGAAGAAAATCGGACAAAATTAATTTTATATCCGCCACATTGCATACGCCATATTTAATTTATTAAAAATAAATTTAGATTCATTATGTGCAACCCCGAAAATTCCCCCATACCAATTTTGGAGAAAATCGGACAAAATTGATATTTTCGTCGGCCATATTGGATCTGCCATATTGAATTTTTTAAAAATAATTTTAGATTCGTTACGTGCGACCCCAGAATCTCCCCCGTACCAGTTTTGGAGAAAATCTGACTAAATTGATTTTTCTGTCGACCATATTGGATTCGTCATATTTAATTTTTTAAAAAATATTTTGGATTCGTCATGTAGGGCCTCGAAAACCCACCCACACCAATTTTGGAAAAAATCGAACAAATTAAATTTTTTTGTCCGCCATATTGGATACACCACATTGAATTTTTTTAAAATAATTTCAGATTCGTTTGGTACAACACCGAAAATTTCTCCGTACCAATTTCGGAGAAAATAGGACAAAATTAATTTTTTTGGCCAACATATTGTCAGCGCCATCTTGGATTTTACTTCACCAATTTCGTCCAAAATAGTATTGGACCACCTCAGCAACTTCCTGAACATAACGTAAAAAATTTCATTCAAATCGATGCCGTCATTCCGGAGTAATCGGTGTACATACATAAAAAAAATACATAGTCGACGAATAGAGAACCTCCTTCTTTTAGAAGTCGCACTAATGAGCATTTGGTCTCATAAACCGGACAAAATTATTAACGTCATTGTTTTTGACTCTAGACATGTCAAAATCAGTGTTCGGGGATTTTTGAGGGCGCTAAATTGATTTCTGGCATTATTTTACTAATCGGGTGAAGGGGGCTGACAGGGTGGGGAGAGGGAGGGGAGTAATATTAAAAAAACCTAATGGGTATTATTTTATATATTTTTACGTGCTCCGATTTCATTTCTGGCATTATTTTACCAATCGGGTGAAGGGTCGCTGACTTAGGGTGGGGAGAGGAGGGGAGTAATATTAAAAAAACGTAATGGGTATCGTTTTATATGTTGACTTAGACCCATAAAAAATCTATCTCAAGATAAAAACAAAGTCTCTTTACTGTGTGATCAAGTAGGTCCTGAAGCACAACTTCAACACTCGACTCCGTAATTCGGATTGACTCTGGTTTTGGATAGCAGAGTTTCTTTGCTTCTCTAACCAGAGTATAACAAGGAAATATACCCTTATTGGAACCGAGTAACAACTCCCACTGCCTCCTTGTAAAGTCACCTTAAACAAAGATTTGCAAAGCTTGCTCAGGTGTGTAATTTTTTACTTTCGGTTTCTGAGCAGTATTTATTACCTTCCTGTAAAGTTTGGCTCTTGTTGGTGTTGAAGTTGCATCTATTATAAGTTTAGAGGCCGCGGCATTTCCAGACATTGGTTGACGTACGCTGGCTGCATAGGTAAGCTCCTCAACGCGGAGTTCTTTTGTATTTTGTCGTTTACTACGATCATTTAATTCTTGGAAATCCTTCCTTGGGCGTCCCGTAGAATTTGTGGCCCAGTTATGTACTGGTATTGATATATTAATCCATTTCTCTTTTTTTTTTCAAAAATCTTTCTTCAATGTAGTTAGATAGTAGACACTATTAAAATGTTTTAAATAGTGACTTAAGGTATGGTACTCGTTTTGGAGATATTTCATCATTTCGCAAAGCTTATGTTCCATAAATGATACCTTATCTTCAAGTGTTTTGGATGTGCTTTGTTTAAAAAGCATGTATAGCGTTTTCCGATATACTTCAATAACATTTGATGTCAAATTTGTACCTATAGGAAAAAAAATATGTATGTAAGTAAAAAATAACCAAAATTACCTAGCTCGGAACATTTTAAAAACACTAATTAGTTAAAAAGAAAAACAAAAAAATAGAAAATTTTCTTGCATATTGTTTTAGGTCCATTAGAATACTAAACAGTCATTATATTTTTAAATAATATATATTAAAATTAAATACATACCTTGTTCTTCAGATTCCATCATAAATTTTTTTTTTAATATAGACTTTACAAAATACCAAACACCAAACACAAGTCTAAAAAAAATCTATCAAGAACGAATGCGTGCGTATTGAACGAAGCTTAGATTGCAATTAACTGTGCGGAGGGGCCACTTTATCATATTTTTATGATAGTACGGTTACTCAGGTATACAAAAAAAAATAAAATCGATGATTACTTGTCTAGTTTGCATTTCTCCTTTTTGTCCGGTTTTTGAGGCCAAATGCTCGTTAGTGAGTCGGTTAAAAATAAAACAAAATGTGAATATCTCTTGTAACTTACTTGCTACATCGACAAAAATAGGCAAATATCATTTTCCTCGGGAAACACCTATACGTAAAATCATAATTTTTATCATAACCTATTTATTGTTCCTCTGCTTCTTGCAGGTATTAGGGAAAATCTAATTTTTAACTTCAGTTTCAAAAAAAGCCGTTATGATTTAGGTACTAAGTACGTATTAAAATTTACATATTTCGTACATATCCATGTTTTAGATGTAAGAAATCAAGCCACAATAATAAAGACATAATGTATGTTATCTGTAATTTTGTGTGTATCATTTATTTGCAAATTTATGGCTATAAAATAAAGTAATACCAAACTTTTAGCTTAGACAACCAATTCCGTTTGATGACAAGGCCCAGTCAATTAAACTAGCAGAAGCTAATACGACTATTCCCTTCAGCGCTCAGGGTGTTTTAAGTGGCTGGGGAGTAAACGAAACTGATGGAAATATATCAGAATATTTACAAAAAATTTACCTTACCCTTCTTGAGGATGAAGTGTGCATAAAAAAAATTAATGGTTTTAGTGGAGAAGACAGTTTTAGTCCCGTTCATGACTTTTGTAGCGACGACTACTACAATGGAGAATGCTATGTAAGTATACTGTGCAAAATAGTATTTGAAAAAAGCTATTCTCTGAAATAAAGAAACTTTCTTTACAGAAAGAGGTGATTTTAATATGTAAAAATATGATTGAAGATTAAAAATTCTTCACTTGAACGTACTGAAATAAGTAATGTAATTTTTATGAAACCAATCCCAAAATTTCGCTATTTGGTGTAACTTTGTGAAAAGATATTATTTACAAAACGAGATAATACTGAAGGAAAAGTTACTTTCATTTAAAGCTAGCTTAGATATTCCTCTAATTATTCTCACCATCGAATATCTAGAAAAAATACGCTAAATTTTAGATTGGACTAAGTTAATATTGTAGAATTTATTCCACACACAGTTTAATTTTTAAGAATAATTTGTTTGTTCTACAGACCAGATATATCTTACCTTTTTTATTTTGTATTGCAGGGCGACTCTGGAAGCCCATATGTTATAGACGGAATTCAGTATGGATTAGTTTCATGGTCATATAAACCATGTGGAATCGTTCCAGGAACCTACAGTCGTATTACCAATCCCGAATACCGTGAATGGATAAGAAATATTACCAATATTTAAACATTATGAATATCAAGGGAAATAGAATAATTATTAATTTAAAAATGTGTTTTTTATCTTCCACTTTATCACACAAAAGGGAAGCATTTATTTTAAATTTTGTTTTGGACGATTTAAGATCAAATTACTCACTAGTTTCGGGGGAAAGATTTTGGTACAGAACATCTTTAAAGCAGTTTTTCTCATTTTTTTATTATTTGCTATTCGAGCTTTAATATCAGTTTTAATCGCGCTCTTCTTTAATAGTTTTCTGAATTAATTTTATTCGTATATCTTCCTAAAAGTAAAATATTCACCATACGCGACTGTCTGCTTTTTATTTGACATGAAAGAAAGTCACAAATCGAGATAAAACGTCTGCTATACCGTACCTATAAAGCTTTCTAATCAAAAGATCATGGCACGACTAAGGTCACACAATGAAAGTTCTGCGCTTACCCCACTTTTCAGCCCTTCAACTGCGTCCTCCACAACTGCAGCAACAGTCGAAAAATTTCAGCGAAAACCAAATTGTAAAGAGTGCAAAAGATTTTGATATTCAAAATAACGACTTAAGCTTTTTTTAGTGTTACCTCAAAATACTTTTCCTATTGACGGAATCGATCTTTTCTGTTTTAAACGAAGGAACAGTTCTTATCTTTAGGCAATCCGGAAAATTACTTTGAGCCATGTAACAGTTAAATAAATACGTCAAACTTTTGACCAAACAGAGACCAGTCACTTTCAAAATAGTGCTACTCATATCATATATGTCAAAAGAATTCGACTTCTTGAACGCATGTATAGTACTTCAAATATCACATTCTATAACGGACAAAAAGGCAAAAGAGTACAATGAATTTAATTTTGCCAAAACCAAAGCATCCTGGATTTCTGTGCCAATCTGTACTATTTTAAATGAAAAATTCACCTAAGTTCTCAGCACTGAGCAATGCACTAGAAGAATTATGGGGAAATATTGTGATCAATTTCTCTCATAACTAATAACTCTCCAGACATCTCTAGCTCTGTTTAGGGAATTTTCCAAAATACCGCCATATGCATCCTTCTTTGTAGAAGCAAACTTTTGCCTATATTTTTTATTCATAAATTTATACAAATTCTCGAATTTTGTGCTTTCATCGCTCAATGTGTCATTAAACCACTGAACAGGAGGCCTATTAGTGAAGATATATCTGATAGGGAGATCCTTGCAGATTAGCTGCTGACAAAGCGAAACCAAATGCCAAGAGAGCCAGTCAGAGTTGACATTTTGATTGAAAATATTGACATCAATTTCACTCAGGTTACCCAAAATAGAACCATTTCCTCTTGTGGTTATAGGTCTCACTCTAACTAGGTCGGGAGCACTGATCCTCATCCCCACGTTTAGCTCAATGAACTGACCACAGTGATCAGAAAGGCATTGATCCAACACTCCAGAACTGTAGAGCTTGTCAGAAATATTAGTCAAAATATTGTCAATATAAGTTGAAGAATTACTGGCCACCCTAGTGTATTCACAAATTGTGGTAAAAATACCATAGGAATTAACTTCGATCATACTCTAGATATAAACAACAATAGATTTGTCTGAAGGCTATTTATGGTCGGTGGGGGAGACGCTTTTTTGATGTTTGACAGACATAAACATATTTACATATCTTGTCTTTCAGTTTAATTGCTTGTCGTGAGTTTTTTCGGTGTTTTTAAGTGTTAGAAATTACTATAAATGCGAAGTTTACAATTAATATTAGCAAAAAGAGGATTTAAAAACTTATTTTTATCGGTAAATATTGTTAGATTGTTTACATATTGAAAATAACAATAATAAAAATTTAGGCAACCATATATTCATACTTTGTTTTCAGAATTGACGTACCCAGGGGTATGTTCGAAGGACGTACCGATGATACTCGTTTAAATAATGCAATTAGAAAAGGATAGCATAAAATCGGCATGTCTGTACCAAGAAATTAAATATCTACTGTTTATCAACACTTTTTGAAATATAAATAAAAATATTATTATGTTATTCAGCGTTCAAACAACCGGGCCCTAGTTCTGACGTTATGCTACTTCTACAGGGGTATGTTCGAAGGGAATTAATAATCCAAGTTAGTTCTGACAAAATGGTGGACTGTGTTCTAAAGTTAATATTAAAATTAACAGATCAAACGAACTTACCTGAAGTGAAGTTCGATCTGGATTATATGAGGCCTCGTTGAAGTAAATAAGCTGAATAGGTAGTATCTCCGCTATGCGTTGAGTCTCACACAATTTTAAAGCAAAACAAACAATCCTACTGCTCTCCCTTCGGGACCTGCATTCCTGGTCTTCTCCAGTCTTCTTTAAAGCCTAAGTGTTGCAACAATTGGGAACGAAGTGGGGTAGGGAGGGACTTATTTACTTCAACGAGGCCTCATATAATCCAGATCGAACTTCACTTCAGGTAAGTTCGTTTGATCTGTTAATTATATTTCGGCCTCGTTTCGTAAATAAGCTGAATAGGTAGCGGTTTAAAGCAAGTTGCAACACTAAATCGTTTATTCCTTCAAAAATGATGATAAATTAGGATCAATCAATTGAACATAAAACAAATTAAATTTATATACTATACTTACTTTAAATATATGTATATACACATACATACACATTTGTCTTAATGGTTAAAAAAGAATACAAAATATAACCTATGACCTAATTTAAACTTTCCAATTTAGATTAACCTATATTATTTTTCCATATTATCTAAAAATAGTAATAATAATGTTTAAGCAGGTGCAATGTTACTTAAAACATAACTTAAAATAAATTTGTAATTTAACTTATAGTCCATAAATTAACAATTTAGGACAGAGGTAGCAAAATTATTCTCTTCAATAATGGGCCGATTGTAAAATCGTGCAAATGCGCCTGATTTAGTAGTCCAGCCAGCAGTCAGTCGAATTGTATCATATGATATACCTTTTCTGGCTGCAGCTGAAGTAGACGCATGGCGCGTACTATGCGCTGTGAATTGATTAGTATTCAACCCACTCCTTTTTAAAATTATTTTTAACCATCTACTTATCGTTTGGGGAGTGGCCTCATGATGAGGTTTTCTAAATGTAATAAAAAGTTTAGTATATTTCCCTCTTATTTCTGCTGTTTTCTCTAAATATGTCAAGAGAGCTCTTGCTGGACAAATCCGTTTATCTAGATCGTAAAAAGGCAATAAAAGTAGGGGTTGAATTCTGCCAATACCTGAAGTCTTTAATCTATCTGCTACTTTAATTTCAATTCTTTTGTCAAACTTAACAATGTCTTTAATACTGATACTAGCTAAAGTCTGCACCCTCTGACCCGTTGCTAGTGCCACAAGTGTAACTAATTTGTAAGTTAATTCTTCTAAGGAAGCCTCGTCTGGCATGATTTTTAAATAATTTAAAACTACTGCCGGGTCCCATGTATGACTATACTTGGGTAACGAAGGTCTTAAGCTATGGGCTCCTTTGAAAAATCTCCTTATTCTAAAATCTGATGTAAACTTCGGCTCTAAAATTTGTGCAAGCGCAGATCGATAAGAATTTAGACTCCCAAAGGAAGCTCCTTTCTTGAACTGGACAGTAAGAAAATTTAGAACCTCTGGAACAGAGGCTGTAAATAGATCTAAATCTTTATTTCTCCTAAAAGACCACCATAGCTTGAGACCAGCCTCATACTGTTTAATTGTACTGGTGGTTATGGATGCCAAACAAATTTCTAGGGATTCATCTGGTACGTTACCCAACTTTAATGCTTGTAAGATAAGATTCCGACCACCAGGGAAATTTTCTTCCAGAGTGGATGTGGCAATCCGCTGAAAGAAAGCAATTTTTCATTAGGAGAAAAAAGAATAGGTTCTTGTTCTAGCATTGAACAGAACAGTGGATACCAAGGCTGAGAGGTCCAGAGTGGTACAACCACAATTCCTCTGGCTTTGTCATTTCTGATTTTCTGTAGCACTCGGAGAATTATTGTGAATGGAGGAAAAGCATAAAAGAATAACTTACTCCAGTTAAATGTAAAGGCATCTACAGTAACACATTCTGGATCCCCTAGCCATGATACAAACTTCTTGCATTTTGAGTTATGTCTTGTAGCAAAAAGATCGATATCTGGCTGCCCAAATTCTTTAACTATCTGGTGAAAAATACTGTTATTAATTTCCCACTCCGTTTCTTTTGATAATTCAAGTCGAGATTCTGTATCGGCTATAAAGTTATCCTTAGATTTTATATAAGACGCAAAAATAACAATATTTCGTGATTCACACCATTGCCATATCTTTCGAGATAAAAGGTTTAAAACTGGATGCTGTACACTTCCCATTTTATTGATGTAGGCAAGGGCTGTTGTGTTGTCCACACGACACAAAATATTGCAATTCAACATGTTGTTGGCGAAAAACTTTAATGCTAAGAATGCTGCTAGAAGTTCTAAATAATTTATATGATAATTTTTTTCTTCATCTGTCCAAAACCCATGGCATTTTTCACTATTAGAGCATGCGCCCCACCCGGTGTTGGACGCGTCAGAGAAAATTTCTAGTTTGTAAAAATCTACTTTAATATTGTTCTTAGCGCTTGATATATTCTGCAACCACCAATTAAAGTCTGTTTGTAAATCAGAAGATAAGTTCATTTTAGCATTGAAGTTACCGAAGGTCTTTTTAAGTGCTAAAAATTTTTGACGTTCAAACAATTTGGTGTAAACCCACCCATATTTAACTGCGGGACAAACAGAATTAAGCGTTCCAAGAAATCTAGCAAAATCTCGAATGCAGCAATTTCTAAGGGCTGCAAATTTCTTTAATAATTTAGTTATTTTTGAAATCTTTCCCTTTGGAAGAGATACCGTCATGTCCAGCGAGTTATACAAAAAACCTAAATAATTTGCACATTGGGAAGGAATCAACTGGCTCTTATTAAAATTAATAATAAAACCAAGCCTCTGTAAAGTTACTATTGTTATCTTGATATTATTTAAACATTCTTTATAGGAGTTACCTATTAACAAGAAATCGTCAAGATATAAAACGGAAATATACCCTTTATCTCTAAGATATGATAATACTGGTTTCATTAACTTCGTAAAGGTTCGTGGTGCAGAATTTAAGCCAAACGGCATACAATTATACTGATATAGCTTACTATTAAACTGAAACCTTAAATATTTCCTATGAAATTTATAAATGGGAATTAAAAAATATGCGTCCTTTAAATCCAAGGTAGCCATAAAGTTTCCTCTTTGTATCATTTTCGTTACTGTCTTTTGATCTTCAAGCTTAAAATGGGAATTGGATAAATAATTGTTAAAGGATTTGAGATTTAAAATTAATCTTTGGCTGCCATCTGGCTTTGGTACTAAGAATATTTTTGAAATATATTGGTCCTTATTTGGCTTAACAAGGCTTAAAGCTTTTATTTTCAATAAATTTTTAATACAGGAATTTATTACCCTTTGTTCAGCCAAAGACCATTTAGGTTCTTTAGGACTTATTCTTTGTTTGGGCTTTCTAATAAATGGTAACTTGTAACCTCGGATACATGATAAAATAACTTGATCCGATGTTATTTTATGCCATTTATTTACAAAAAATCTTAGCCTACCAGCATAAGGACTAACCTCAGAATGAGTTATTGGTGATGATGATGTCGTTGTCGGTTTACTTTTTGCCTGAAACTGCTCTGAGTTGTTGCATTCGGTCTCTTGAACTGATTCATTTGATTGTCCCGCTGGTTGTACCTCTGAGGATTGTTTTGACGTTGGTAGGGAGCATTTACATACTGCTGTCCAACTCGCGCTCCCTTGAGTGGCCGAGATGGACTTCTTGTGTTTAAAGTCTGGATAGGCTTCTTTATTAGTTTAGGTTTCAGCAGTTTTAGCTCCTGGCTTGACTTTTCTAAATTTTTTGCAGCTTTGAGCCTTTCTTCTAGTGCATCACCAAAAAGAAATTTATCTGAGGGTGCATCTGATAGTGTGTCCTTAAGTGATTTATTTAAGTTAAGCAGGATTAACTCCTTACGTATTAAAGTCTCTTTGTGGTGAAAATCACAAAGCAGTCGTCCAGCGTCGCTAAGCAACTGTATAACTTCCCGATTTTCCCCGTTGTCCTTGCCCAGCATAATAGTTATTGCATTGCCAATAGCTGAGATGCTCGCTCCTAAGTGCCCTTGTTTATGTGTTAGACGTTCATCCCTACGCAACACAGGAGGTGATACAGCAGCACTTACTTCTGGATTTAATATGGGTATTTTAAGGGCACAAAGATTCTCTGGAATTAAGTGCTTTTTTATTAATTCTAGCTTGGTATCATCCTTTAGACCATTTTTTAAAATATTTGTCCAACGTGACATAATAGCGTTGTGAACAGGCGGTACCTGTGAAGAATCATGGGCTGGTTCAGTTCCCAATATTTGCAATAAATCGTCATCTAAATTTGAATCTGTCGAATCTTTCGCCTGTTCAGTAACGCTGCTCGTCTCATTAATGTTTTCTGAGTTTCGAGTATTGTGTTCTTCATTTTCTGAATCAAGAGAAACAACACCATTAGTGATACAGATTTCCATAATGAATTGGCAAGATAATCTTTCCTTCAAGGGAAAGGAGAAAAATGTGTCATCAAAAACACATCAATAAAGCTGTTATCAAAAACGGCCTTAATTCGTATAACTTCCTTTGCCACAGAGGAAGATGGAATACGAAATTAGTGTGTCATCAAAAACACACATGATTGTTATCAAAAACAATCGAATTATTGTGTCATCAAAAACACAAGGAGGTTGTTATCAAAAACAACAGCAGTAGTACGGTATTTGTGTGTTATCAAAAACACACATGGTTGTCATCAAAAACAACAAAATTAGTGTGTCATCAAAAACACACATGATTGTTATCAAAAACAATCAAATTATTGTGTTTTCAAAAACACAAAGAGGTTGTTATCAAAAACAACAGAAGTGGCACGGAATTTGTGTGTTATCAAAAACACACATGGTTGTTATCAAAAACAACAAAATTAGTGTGTCATCAAAAACACACATGATTGTTATCAAAAACAATCAAATTATTGTGTCTTCAAAAACACAAAAGGTTGTTATCAAAAACAACGAAATTAGTGCGCCATCAATAGCACACTGAACCTAGTGTCATTGCACCATTAGTAAGATAAAAATTAATTTATGTAAAATTTCTTACCAGTAATACTTTCTCTATTGCCATCTTCATCACTTAATAAAGAGTGGCGAGTCGAATAATCATCCCACTTCAAAAAAACGTCCCGACTGCTTCTAGGCTGTGCCTCTTGACATATATTATTAACATTCTGGGCCGCCTGCAAATCGTTCAGTTGTTTCTGCATTTCTGCCAAACGTTTCTGTAGCCATTCATTATCTTTTGAACGAGAACGACTACGGCTATGACTTCTTCGCCTTCTTTTACTGTGTTTGGACATATTACACTATTTATTTTATATAAACACTATGCGACAGGCGGCGGTATTGTACTCTGGTACTTACGATTAAAAAATCGATATTTGACGCACGAAAGAAATTACGTGATCGACTCGGCACACATACGAAGACTGGAGAAGACCAGGAATGCAGGTCCCGAAGGGAGAGCAGTAGGATTGTTTGTTTTGCTTTAAAATTGTGTGAGACTCAACGCATAGCGGAGATACTACCTATTCAGCTTATTTACGAAACGAGGCCGAAATATAATTATTATATGATTGAGATAATTTGTCTAACACAGTCACAAAAGCATCTAAAAATACGTTACTGTTATGCAGACATGATCTGTTCACTATTAAAATAACCAATTTTAGACGAGGGACCTCAACAGCACAGAACTTAGCATTGATTTCATTACAAAAATCAGTAGCATTCACTATTTTGCACTCTATATGGATTTTTGCGTACATACAGACTCATCCGTGAGGCGCGGCAGTCCGTGATATAGGAAAGAGTAAGTATATTCATATTGCATGATATACTAGTGCCCTTTCTCAAAACCTGATCTTTTCAATAGGGAGATTTTGATGCAGATCAATGTTATGGATTTGTTTCACCCAAATGCAGGTGAATGATGTCAGTAAGAATTAAATCATGAAGTGAAGCTATAATTAATTTAGTAAAATAAATATTCCAGATTGGGATTAGGTTTGGAGTGGTTGAGTTCTGAAGTACTTAAAAATCTTCAAATTAACTTACTGCATGATAATCAATAAAAATTATATAACGAAAAACATTTAAGGGAATTTACAAAATTTTTATTGATCTTTTGAAACAAGGACAAAACACTAATTTTCAACGTAATTATTGGTGGTTTTGTAATATTAGGTCACTTTAAAAGTAAAATACGGAAACAACTGAACATGTACAGAAGTTCTGTATCAAGCAATAACAAACAGTTCAAGTAAAAATGCTAAATACTTGGAAGCAGAAGAAAAAATTAATATTATAAACAGAAATATCATCGAAATACTTCAAGAAGCAACAAAACAGAATAGGCCATAGTATCATAGGACATCTGCAGACCGCAAGAAATTTAATATAAAAAATAACAAAATACCAAATACTTATTTGATTAGAATTTCTAGACTATAGAAAAACTTCCGATCCCGTAGACATATGAGCATTTGAATAAGCCCCAACAGCACGAGAATCAATATCCATGGAAACGCGATCCTTCAAGTAAGACTCCGTATAAACACAAATAAAATATACATTATCGAAGAAGTAAAATATGAAAATATCATTATTACTTACCTTAAAACTCCAGGACTATCTTAAAGGCAAAAATTTAGGGTCATCAATGACATCACGGTCTCTGCAAGTTTGAAGCCCGAACTAGAAGATTCCATAAGAGGCATTGAAAAAGTGACAAAACGGGGGTTACTAAAATTAAATTTTCAGAAAACCAAATATATGACAAATCAAGGGAAAGTAAAACACTAAATTATGATCGAACTACATCAGGTAATAGGGTAGAAAGATATAAATACTTGAAGCAGACAATTACAATGGACAATAAAATAAGTGTCTTTTGTGCCCTGGCGTATATAGGATTTATTTCAATAAGACTAGAAGTATTAAAAAGAGAATAGTGTTTTATTTGCATTGTTTTCTATAAATTTTGCTCATGTTTCATTACAGCACTGTTAGCGAGACTATAAGGTGGTCCGAATGCATACAGAGGCTGAAGAAGAAAAACGGTAATTTATAAAAGATAAATAATGAAATAAAAGTACATTTTTTGCTTAGTTTATGCCAGTTTTAGAATAGTATGTACATCGTTCTCTAGTAATAAGTTATAGAAGCAGATTTATCTGTAAATGAGACTAATTATTCTCCTTAGCCTAGCAACAAATATCTATTTGATCGATTCAACAAAATAAATTATAATTAATAAAAAAATGATGTATTAATCATCATCTTTTCTTGAAATTAATTTTTGTTTTTGTTGTTATACTTATGATTTGAAATATATAATAGATTTTTATCAAAAATTGTCATAATGACAAACAAAAGTTAAACAGGATTTAAAATTATTGTTTTAATGTCATTAAATTAGCTTGGAACACGGGAATTTACTTTACAATGCTGCACTAAAACGTCGTATTTGTTTTACTTCAGTACCAGTATATTCAGCTATAGCTTTTTATACAATTTAGGGATTGCATCCATAAACCAATCCGACCATTTTGCGATCACAGATGACCTGGGATTTCCAACTGTTTACAGAAGAATCTTTACGGTATTGTTTTTTAAACGAAATTATTCTCAAATTTTTGAATTAAAATTAGTAGATCGCCGAAAAGCTGAAGAACGTGACAACACCGTACGAGACTAGTAAATAATAAGTTTATCCATTTAAAAATCCGTAGTTTCTAATATAGATGTCGATTTTGATCAGCTAAATATTGTTTTAAGTTTTAAGAGTACTTCCTTTTTGAATCCCATTTTTCCGTAAATCTGTTTAGAGTGCAAGCGCAACTTAATAATAAACACTGTTAAAATTCTTAAATCATGTTTTTTAATTTCACACTCGCACCCATACTAAAAAACTACAAGTTTAGAGCACTACTAACCCTAAAATACATTGAATAAGCGAGAGAACGAGTGAGACTAGAACTTTCAGAAAACCAAATATATGACAAATCAAGTGGAAGTAGAAGTAAATTATCCTCGAATAACATGAAGTAATAATATTCTTTCTTACCGATCTTACTGAGTTAAGAATATGAAGACTTCTTACTTGCGTTGCGAATTAGTTCAAAAGGTTGATCCTGAGTTTTAATAGTTTCCTTATATATTTAATTTTCTAGAAATCCCCATAGAAAATAATCTGGTAGTGTTAGGTCTGGAGAACGTGGCGGTCACCTCACAGGTCCATATATATTCAACCACATATCAGGGAAACTACTGTTTTAATGCACATTTACTCTTAAGGCATTGTGACTAGGAGCACAATCTTGTTGAACATAAATTTTAAGTTGTTCACTTAATAGTCCACCATCTAATAAATTCATAAGGTTAATTTCTAATATATTAATGTAAACCTCTGTACTGAGATTTTCTCTTTTAAATAACAAAATATGTTATGAGAAATTATGCCCTGTTGATGAACTTATCGCACTATATAAGGAATACTGTTGCTTCAATATCTTTCGTTAAGTTGGTTTAAAATACCGTTACTTGTTATTCTTGCTACATCAGATCACACAACATTGTTATAAAAAATAAGTTGTTCGTTATATTTATTTAAAAACCAGTGCAAAATTGCAGTCTTCTTTCACGATCTCCAGGATATAGATATTGCATCACATTTACTTTGTAAGGTTAAAAGGGGTTCTTCTTCAATATTTTTTGAGACGTTATTTTTGACACTCCTAGTTCTTCTTCTGTATTTAGCTATAGATGTTGGCTTTCCTTGCTAAAAATAAGTTTACTGTTACCCTTCAGGAAAGCATAACGTAAGATATTTTGCAAGCTTACATCAAGATCTACATCAGCTTTTGAAAGTTTTTAGTTGGTATATATAACCTTATAAGAAAGCTTTCTGGAATCTTTCAACTAATATTTTTGAAAGCTTTCGTGATATCTTCCAATAATTACCTAATATTCGTGACAAATACTAACGGAAAGATTACTTGTGAACTTACAATCATCATTCAGATGCATCATCCCATAAATTCTCGCTTCATTAGATCATACAACATTGTTATAAAAAGTAGGTATTTCGTTACATTTATTTAAAAACCAGTGGTAAAACTGCTTTCACGCTCTCCACTGTATATATGTTTTATCATAGAGTTTTTGTAATTAATCAATTAACTGTTTATTTTTGTCTACCATAAACTAATCGTATATTGCGTACACGGCCCTAACCTATCCCTACAAAGTCCTCACACAAAGGGTTTGAAAGGGGCGAAAATGAATTCATGCTACTTACAGTCTCCAAGATTGGCGTCCTGTCTTCTCCTTGCCTTTCACGAAATTTCGTAACTCTGCTGCTCGTTGCAGTGTCCCCTGGGAAGATCTGGATGTCTTCTGCGGAAGGTTCTTTCTGGATAGTCCTGAAGAGTTGAAACTCAAGTGATCCTGGATAGCACTGAAGGGTTTCCGACGGATGCGAATTTTCCACCACTGCACTATCTTCTTAATTCCAACCGATGCTAAATTTATCACCACTGCGCTATCCTACTGACTACGCCGATTATGTTCCTTGAACACCGATATGTGTTTTTAAAAATAATTTTATTATTTACAATGAGAGCAACTTAAATGTTTTGGATACAATTAGGAACAGAGATTTAACTAAGATTTGCTCAGTATTCACGACAGATTAACTTTACATTATAAGGTCTACTTTGTTAGGGTTTCTGTGGGAAGCATCTAGTTAGCTTCTCCCCATGTACACTTGTGCAGAATTGTGTGTATGTAACTACCAAGTATATGACAAATTAAGTGGAAGTAGAACACTAAATTGTCATAGAACGTAATAGATAGAGTGGAACCATATAATTACTTGGAGTAAACAATTACAATGGAAAATAAAATAAGTCTCATTTTGTACCTTGACGTATGTAGCATCTAGCTCAATTAGACCATTAAAGTATTAATAACTAATTTCAGGGGTTTAAAAAATGCTTCATAAGTTACCAGCTGCAGAATCAACACACTATATTTTATATAAACCATTGTTTTCTATAAATATTGCTCATGATTCATTACAGCCCTGTTAGCGAGACTATAAGGTGGTCCAAATACCTATAGAGTCTGAAGGAGAAAAACGATACTTTATTAAAGATAAGTAATGAAATAAAAGTAGATTTTTTGCTTAGTTTTTGCCGATTTTAGAATAGTCTGTACATCGTTCTCTAGTAGTAAGTTAGTGAAGCAGATTTATCTGTGAATGAGACTTCATTATTCTTAGCTTAGCAACAAATATCTATTTGATCTATTCAACAAAATAAATAATAATTAATAAAAAATTATGTATTTTATTAATCTGAAACTTTTCTTGAAATGACTCATTTTTTTTTTGTTTATATACTTATCATTTGAAGTATACAATAGATTTTTATCAAAAATTGTCATAATGACAAATAAAAGTAAAACAGGATATAAAATTATTGTTTTACTGTCACTTAGTTTGACACACGGGAATCAAAAATAAAAAAATCAGTTTTCATGCAAAGGTACTTACATCGTAATGCACGTCTGCGATACTGTGGAGTCTACAATGGAAGGCGACACCTCAATAGCAGGGAATCAATTGTCTGCTAACAACAATCCATCATCCAGTGACCCATATGTCCAGGGTACATCACTAACTGCGTCGCAGTCATCTGAAGTTGAAATTCAACAAACCACAGAGAGACGAACCAGATCCGGCAAACGAGTGCATTTTTCGGAACATTTCCAAGCAAGATTCTAGTGAGCTAAGTCACTGGCACGTCTCTAGACCACTCATAGTCTTTTTGTCAGAAACACGAGATATCTTCTATACCTATTATTATAGCGTTAGCTATAATAATCTTTGCTACAAGTTTAGTGCACTACTAACCCTAAAAGACATTGAAGAAGCGACAGAACTTTCATAAAACCAAGTATATGATGAGGCAGATTTGTCCACTTTTCAGTTTGCTGAGTTTTATTCGAAAACTATGCATTTTTCGTAGATACATGTCTACAAGAAAGTTGTAGATCATTAAATTTCCAATCGAAATTGTAAATTTCAAAAAAGTCATTTTTGAAAACTATACACTCCAAAAACCAAATTAAAAAAGCAAAAGAATGCAAAAAAATATTTTTTTCCCTTTAACTTTTTTTTAAGTGAAGTTTAATATGTGTAGGTATTTCTTCACAAAAATGGAAGCTAAAGTTACGCCCGTTAAAACGAGCTCCTACAGAAGTCTATACAATGAAAAATAAGTGAGATAATTCGTCCCAAACTTTGTCACTTTTTTTTAATATTAGCAAATATTTACTTTTTTTTCAAATTTCGTCCCACACATAACTTTTTGTTAGTTTAGGTAAAAACATTGCCTGCCTAAGTAAGCTGACATCACGCCTGTTAAAGTAGTTCCTAGCTGAAGTCTGTACAATGAATAGTATCAGTCAAATGACTTTTCTCAGTTTTCACCTTTTTACGATTTTTATAATTTTTTTACCCGCACATTATGTAATTTTATATTTTTGCGTGAAAATAATTTCCCTTTAATCAATGAATACTGGATTAAGGATGTTTTGTGATTAAAATAATTATATTTTGAAAATATTATATCGGGTACGAAATAAAAAATAAAATTAATTATCACATTATTTCTTACTTTTTTTTAATTTATTTATTTTTATTCAAAAGCTGGATTCAGTTAAATTATTTTCAATAATTTTAACAGTTTCGTCATCAGGATCTTCGAGAATATCGCCCTCGGTAACGTCAGGTACATCAGCATTTCATAATTTAAAACCTATACATTCTTTTCAGGACTTGGAGCAATTGAACCCCAACTTCCTGCACCTACTATTCTTTTAAGCAAAGTTTGCAGTGCAGTAGATTTATTTGTAAAAATATGTATCAATCCATTTTTCGACTTTTACAACCCCAGTCTAGAGGATTTAAAATATCCCTTTTCCATTCATACATTTGCAACTCTGTTCTCAAGCTCTGCTGTTCAGTAGCATCAGTTGTTGGAGTTAAATGCTTCTGGACCACTTGATAGTTACAGGTGCTTTGGCTCTCAATTTTCAAAGATATAATAAATTTACGATGCATTCAGATGCAGAACCGACATCTTCATTCATTTTCACCCAAAAATACATCAAAATGTAATTATTTTTATCACTAAACATCCGACAATAATTTGATGATTAAATAAAGAAAAATTCTCAAGCAAAAATGTGTAATTTTATATTTTATATTGTGCGGGTAAAAAGTTATAATCATCCTAAAAAGTTGAAAACTTTGAAAGGTCATTTCTCAACTACTATTCATGACACAAACTTCAGCTAGGAACCATGATGTCAGCTTTCTGGTTTATACCTAAATTTACTTACAAAAACCTGTAGGACGAAATTTAAGAAAAAGCAAAATTTTGCTAATATCAAGAAAAATAGTAAAGTTTGAGACGCCAAATCTCAATTAATTTTCATCGTACATATTTCTGCAGGAGATCATTTTGATGGGTGGCAAATGTACCACTACCAGTTATCTTCAGTGAAGGATAAAAAAGTGTTTAGGTTTCTGCGACAGAATGGATTGATGATGAAAAAAAAACAAATAATAATTTTGGAAAATGAAAAGATAAAATATTCCTTCAAATTATGTAGTATACTAAATAATTATAATATTTATTCAACACAATGTGAAAATGCTAGAAGGTTACATCTCAAACGTTTGGAAATATGTTAATATTTTTGTCAATTCCACTACATTGTCGAATTCTCGTAGCAATTAGTTATTTTTAACCGATTTTTGTTGGATTAATTATTTTACATTTTTACGTAGTATGAAAATATGGCCAATCTCAAGAATCGAAGCTGTAACTAATATATTTAGGATCACCAGGTACAGTATATATATATATATATATATATATATATATATATATATATATATATATATATATAAAAATAAACATAATTTAATTGAATAAAAGGAAGTACTAGAATGACTTACAGTTATTCACCTTATCCTCGGACATCACTGGAAAATATTGATTAGATAATTTTGCTTGAGTATTTCACTGTATTTAAAGAGATTTTACAATCACTTGGGGTATTGTACCGTTCCAAAAATGGCGAAATGTCTGATTTTTCAAGTCCTTCTAACAATATTTATCAGTCTGCAGTATGAAGGTAAGTTGGAATATTATTGTTTTTAATATATGGTGTTAACGAAATGGGTATACATTATTGATACTCATTATCACTAGTCCCTTGTTGGTTACAAATGGATAAAATATCAAAGGAAAAAGGGGTTAGCTGACGCTGGAGATATATTGATGAATAAAATATTACAGCAATATTTTAACATATAGCCTTATAATTCCAAAATGAAATTTTTAATAGACAATTGTTATATATATATATATATATATATATATATATATATATATATATATATATATATATATATATATATATATATATATATATATATATATATATATATATATATATATATATATATATATATATATATATATATATTAACTTTAACCCTTCAAATAGACCCTTAACATATTGGTTAAGCCAGATTAGTTCAGGTTAGGTTTTTAGAAATTTTTTCATCGAAAGGACATTTGTAGAAAAACGCACCATGTAATGAAAGATAAGATTAAATTATTATGTCTACTTCGTCGCCATTTAGTATGGTTTCCATTATTTTAATTAAAAAAAAAATAATAATAATAAGATATTGGAAATATTTTACTGCCTGTGTCACATTCTAAGATATCCAAAAAGATATACTATATACTCCAGTCTTCCTATTGAATTTGCAGCGATTTCATGAATTTATTGCAGGTATCTGAAAGTTTCATATCGAAGGGGGTACCCAGTACAGGGGCGGATCCAGCCTCTCTCTTTGGGGGGGGGGGCGGTGATATCACAAAAGTACAGTATGGCAAGAAAAACAAGTGTCAACGGGGGGGGGGGGAGTGCAAGCAGCATACTCATTCCTAATATAAAAGGCAGAATGTGTTCTATTTTCCTGAACTTAAAGCTCTTGGGAGGGGGAGGGGCGATCGCAAGTATATACATTCCTCTACTCTATTCAAGAACTAGAGAGAGTAATAAAACTGTTACCGAAATCTCCATCGTACCTGCTCCAGTGCCGCTGGTAACTGAGAGCTGCCGTAAATCTAATTATATTTCATTATATTTAAATATATTTTATAAATTTACTGCAACATAAAAATTCTGATAGTTTAATTTAATTTCTGTCAGTGAGCAAAGTACATCTTACAGTTTGTTCTTAGTGATTTATCTTGTTTGCGCTTGTTTTTATATATTATTTCAGATTAGTGAAATACCCGAAAGATATGGCTTTCACCTCTATTTATTCTAAAATCGTTATACCAGGACATTTTTTCCTCAACGAAAAACTTATTACGATTAATGTTTATGATGCCTTAAGATATCAATATCTAGATAATAATGTTAAAAGCTCAGTTGAGATGTGTTCCAAAATGACAAGAGTTGGAAAATCTACTATGTACCGAATACTGAAGGAGAAAAAACGACTGGAATTGTTAGTAGTCTCAAGCCACATTCGATTACAGGCAGATGAAAAACCTCGTTGGAAGAAGAGATGAAAACTGCAATTAAAAGGATTTTACATACATTTTATTATGAAAAGCAGATCCCAACTGCCTACAAAATTCTAACTAAAATCAATGAAGATCGCGATTTACCTGAAATTAAAAGAACTGATTTCTGGAAATTGCTCAGAGAACTTAATTTTCGCTGGGAAAACCAGATAGAAAATCTGTTCCAATAGATTATCCGGAAACTGTCCGTTGGAGAAGTAAATATCTCTCTCAAGTAAAAGGTAGAGTTGCTAGAAATAATACAATTAACAAAATTAGTAATTTAACTAAACTTTTGAAAGATTTTTTGAATAAAGTTACTGCGGAAAAATGGGAAAAATCCATATAATAAAAGAATAAAACAAAATGTGAGAACATGATTGGTGAGATAGAGGAACCAATTATAATTAATTTGAGCGAAGATAGTTTCACTGACTTTGATTAGGAATTAGATACGTAATGTTTACCAGCGTAAACACAATTTATTATTTAAATTTTTGTTTTTGTTATATTTTATTGTGTAATGTTGTTTATATTTTTTTGCGAAGTAGTAGATATCTGTTGGACTTCCATTGTCTTTATTTTTGTTGAATATCACGACGTTTCGGCTAGTAGTTATCTCTAGCTGTTTTCAAGTGAAACTAAATAAATCCCTTAGCTACATGACTATTTATACTAAAAGTAAATGCAGTAAAGTATGACTGAGATGGGTGCAGTCATGCCTGCTATGACAAAATCATATTTTCTTTATGCTGCATTTAGTTTTAGTTTACAATTACTAAGAAGTGGTTTCCACACTTTTCTTATATCTAAAGATGGTTTACTAAAACAACTCAGGTTCTGATGTATAACAGCGGCTTCTTTGAATTTCCGTTTTCTCCAATGTTGTTCTCGGTGAAGTATTTTAGCTTCAGACCATTTATGTGGTGTCTATGAGTCCAGGCATGGTTGGCGGCACCAGCTTTTTCTGTTTCTCCTCGAGATGTGCATTTTTGGTGTTCTTTGATCCTTTCGTTAAGAGGTCTCTTTGTTTCGCCAATGTAGGAATTGCCACATTCACATGGTATCTGATATATACAGTTCTTCATGTCTTTTTGCGTTGTTGGTTTGACCTTAGTGAGCCGACTTCTCAGAGAATTATTTGAACTGAAAACAACGTTGATTTTATATCGTTTTCCTATCCTTCTAACTTTTTCTGAAATTCCTTTAACATAGGGTATGTTCAATACTGGTTTTCGTTCTTCATTCCTTGTCGATATTGTCCTATTTCTGCATTGTTCTAGAAATTTATCCACTAGATATACTGGGTATCCGTTGGCTGTCAGATCATGTTTAATGTAATCTATCTCTTTCATCAAGTTCTCGTTGGAGTTGCAGAGAGTTAAGGCTCTATCTACGAGATTTCTTATAATTCCTTGTTTGGTGTTGATTTTGCCATAGCAGGCATAACTGCACCCATCTCATCATTTAGTATAAATAGTTATGTAACTAAGGGATTTATTTAGTTTCACTTGAAAATGGCTAGAGATAACTACTAGCCGAAACGTCGTGATACTCAACAAAAATAAAGACAATGGAAGTCCAACAGATATCTGTTGTATATATGTTTTTTATTTTTTATATATATTTTTATTTAAGTGTGTCCCACTTTTTAATTATATATATATTTAATTCTAATTAGCCGTAAGTTTTTTTATTATTTTATCATTGTATTTGTGTCTTTTTCTTAAGCGTGTAGAATTAACATGTTTATCTTATTTTTTGGGGCTATCGTATTTCCACATAATAAAGTAAATTAAATTAAGATATAAGTATAATAGAAATAAAAATATGTAGGTCTAATTTTGATTACAACATAAAAAAAGTAATTACATTTGAATACGTCAAATACCCTAAAAATGTTTTTAATTAATAATAAAATGACCGATAGCCCCAAAAATATTTTAATATTATATGGACGAATTTATTTTATTAAATATGTTTACCTTTTTGTATTTTTACAATGGGTATTTTGTAAGTATTTAAATTATAACTTCGAATTTTTTGAGAGAATAAGGCTACGTTTTAGTCCATTATTATAGACCGGTATTTTTGATTATAAAATTTCTAACCCATTCCTATGAAAAATATGTGTCTAACAGATTTTGCTAAAGACACCGGACTAAAGAACACAGGTAGTTTGCGAAGAAAAAAAGGGTAAAAAATGATTTATTACTCTCTCTATTTCTTAAATAAACTGTAGTATAAGAGGAAAAATCGGGTCCAATTTCCTAAACTCAAAGCTCTTGGGGGGGGGGGGGGCGATCGCTCCCACCGCCCCCCCTGGATCCTCGCCTGACCCAGTAGATGATAAATACGTAAAAAAGTACAGCTAGATCAGCCCTATTTTTTTATAAACAACATTCAAAGTCGGAAAATTCGATTTTCCCTCCGTAGAATTTTTCGGTTATATTTTAAAGAAAACGTGTGCAAATGAAAGTTGTAGGTATTGAAAAGACTTAATTTCATTTTTTATACGTCAAAATC
Source organism: Diaprepes abbreviatus (assembly GCA_034092305.1). Lineage (NCBI taxonomy): Eukaryota > Metazoa > Arthropoda > Insecta > Coleoptera > Curculionidae > Diaprepes > Diaprepes abbreviatus. The sequence continues at coordinate 4,571,594 of JASJET010000019.1, read as the reverse complement.
GATAAATAATTTATCGAGATAATGGCGAAAAACCACCTTTTTGCACTATTTTATAAATGTTAATAACTTTTGCAAGAAAGGCTGAAAGTGATGTATAATCCTTTGATGATAAGGTCATTATGTGCCTTTATAACTTTGAGAAAGCTGGACCAAATCGGTTTGGTAGTTTATGAATAATATAAATTGTTTTTCCCAGACATTGATTGTTCAAACAATTGTCCTTGCCCTGAGGATGATTCTACAGATATTTGCAAAAGCGGAATGGATTCTTTGAAGTTTAAACTACAAGCAAAGATGAAAAACGATGGATTTGTAAAACAATTGTTGTTAAAAAAACCGTTTAAAGAAGGGGTACCTTTTTTACGTATAAACAATTGGAATCACTTTGTTAATTTTAATGACAGAAGTTTATGAATAAGTCGACACGTTCTCCGAGTTTATTATCAATTGCATGTATGGTAAGGAAACCAGATGGTATATATATATATATATATATATATATATATATATATATATATATATATATATTGATTTTAGAACAGAGTCCACCATTTTGTCAGAGCTAACTTGTATTATTAATTCCTATGGTATTTTTGCGACAATATGTGACTACACTAGGGTGACCAGTGATTCCTCAACTTGTATCGACAACATTTTGACTAATATTGCTGACGAACTCTACAGTTCTGGAGTGTTGGATCCATGTCTTTCCGACCACCGTGGTCAGTTCATTAAGCTAAGTATGGGGATGGGAATCGGTGCTCCCGAACGAGTTAGAGTAAGGCCTATAACAACAAAGGGAATTAATTCTATTTTGGGCGACTTGAGTGTGATTGACTGGGACATTTTCTATCATAATGTCGACTCTGAATGGCTTGCTTGGCATCTGGTTTCGGTTTGTCAGCAGCTGATCTGCAAGCATCTTCCTATGAGAGATGTCTTCACCGACAGGCCTCCTGTTCGGTGGTTTAATGAGACATTAAGGAAAATGAGGGATGAGCTCTCTGTGGTGAGGATTTTGGGCGATGGGAGCACGGAATTCCGGGATGTGTATAAACTTATGAATAAAAAGTACAGACAGAAGGTTGCTTCTACAAAGAAGGATGCATTTGGGAGTTTTCTGGAAAATTCGCAAAACAAAGCAAGGGATGTTTGGAGAGTTATTAACTATGAGAGAAATCGATCTTCACATAATATTTCTAGTTCATCGCTCAGCGCTGGGAACTTTGGTGAGTTCTTTGGTAAAATAGTATCCGACACCATAAAGGATCTACAGATTGACTCAGAAGTACAAAATGCTATGGTTTTGTCGATCCCAAATTCGGTGAATTCTTTTGCCCTTTTACCCGTTACGGAGTGTGATGTTTGGAGTGCTATACGTGCTCTCAAAAGGTCGAACTCTTTTGACATATATGATATGAGTATCGCTATTCTGAAGGAGATCAGTGTCTATTTGGTCAAGCCTTTGAAGCATTTATTTAATTGTAGTCTGGCTCAGGGTAATTTTCCGGATTGTCTAAAGATAGTAAGGACTGTTCCTTTGTTTAAAAAAGGGAATGTCGATTCCATGAAAAATTATAGACCTATATCTTTGATTCCGTTATTGGGGAAAGTATTTGAGGTAATACTGAAAAACAGCTTGAGTCGTTATTTTGAACGTCACAATTTTTTGCATCCTTCACAGTTTGGTTTTCGCCGGAATTTTTCGACTATTCAGGCAGTTGCTGCGGTTGTGGAGGGCGCGGTTGAGGGAATAGAAGGTGGGGAAAGCATGGGGCTCTCACTGTGCGACCTCAGTCGTGCTTTTGATTGTGTTTCTCATGAACTTTTGATTAGAAAGCATCATAGATACGGTGTAAGAGGCGTTCCCCTCGATTTACTTTCATCTTTCCTGTCAAATAGAAGGCAGGCAGTCGCATATGGTGGAGAGCTTTCTGAGCCTACGGCGGTACGATGTGGAGTGCCGCAGGGTTCGGTATTAAGACCTCTTCTTTTCATTATATATGTCAATGATCTTTTTAGGTATTTGTCACCAGGTGTTTGTATCTGTTGCGCTGACGACACGGCCCTAATTAGTAAAAGTAGAGACCCAGTATGTTTAATGAATGAAATGTCTGTTATGGAAGAGCGTGCGAGATGTTGGTTTGCTAATAATTCCCTTAAATTGAATGAAAAAAAAAACACGGAATTTGTTTTTCATGAATGGACGTGGAGTGGTTGATAGTTCTTCGGTGACATTGTTGGGTATCAGTTTGGACGATGGTTTGAACTGGAATTCTCACATTGCATTATTGAGGAATAAGTTGGCATCCTCTATTTTTGTTCTCAGGCAACTTCGTGGGTCTCTTCACTGTGACACCCTTCTCTCTATTTATTACTCCTTGTTGCATTCTCATATTTCGTACGGTGTTCACCTTTGGGGTTGCTGTGTTGGCGCGATTTAGAAGAAGGCTATTCGACTTATCTTTGGTATCGGCTATAGGGACCACTGTAGTCCACACTTTATAAAATTGCGGGTACTAACGTTGCCTAGTTTATTTATCTTATACCAACTACTGGAGATTCATAAAAACCGTGGAAAATTCCACCAAAATTCCCACTTTCACTCTTATAGCACTAGATCAGCTAATTTAATTAGGCCTTCGAAGTATCGATTGGAGAGATCTAAGAAAAATACACTGAATGTGTCATTGTACAACACGTTGCCTGAAACATTTAAAAATTTAGATTTTATGAGATTTAAAATTAAATTAAAGGAATTTTTGTTAGAGCGTGCATTCTATTCGGTGGATAAGTACTTGGAGACTTCTTCTAGAGCTTATTGTTAGGACTTTTTAATGTAATTTACAGATAGTTTTAACCTTATTTTTTTTACATATTACAATTGTATTTTTCTGTACAAAATGTAATGAAACAAATTTATCTATCTATCTATATATAAATATATATATATATATATATATATATATATATATATGTATATATATATATATATATATATATATATATATGTATATATATATATATATATATATATATATATATATATATTGTGACAGTGTTTTATATTTAATATTTGCAATGAAATTAAACTGCTAGATAGTTTTAACCTTATTTTTTTTACATATTACAATTGTATTTTTCTGTACAAAATGTAATGAAACAAATTTATCTATCTATCTATATATAAATATATATATATATATATATATATATATATATATATATATATATGTATATATATATATATATATATATATATATATATATATATGTATATATATATATATATATATATATATATATATATATATATATATATATATATATATATATATATATATATATATATATATATATATATATATATATATATATATATATATATATTGTGACAGTGTTTTATATTTAATATTTGCAATGAAATTAAACTGCTAGTAAAGTTTTTTGAAACAATATTAATGTTAATATTGCCAAAAATGTGTTTTCCGATGAAATGTCGATTTTCCGGTATTTCCCGATTTTCTATGATAATGAAAATAAGTCAGTTTGTAATATTTCGTCGAGGTACCCCAGCTTAAAAAATGAAGGCTCTCCGTCATCTGGAACCTGAGATATTGTACAATTTTGTTGCACTCCAATTTGAAGTTTGAATTTCAGAAGCACACCCTGAGAAAGCCGAACTTCCTCCACCACTAGCTACAACGCACTTGCAAAATCATCTTCATTTCGAAGGGCTATAACTTTACTAACGATGCATGAATATCATACTCATCAACTGCATCATAAAATATAGGTCTTCGTTTAAAATCTGTGAAAATTTTGGCTCTTAATGTTTATAAACAAAAGAGATATAATTTTTAAAAAATGCTATCTTAGCTCCTATTGGTCGTAGGAGACTTTTTTTTAATATTCATGTTTTTTCACCAGCTTTCAAGTCCACTTATTCACAAACTTGTATCATTAAAATTAACAAAGTTATTCCAATTGTTTATAGGTAAAAAAGGTACCCCTTCTTTAAACGGTTTTATTAACAACAATTTTTTTTAAATCCATCATTTTTTCATCTTTGCTTGTCGTTTGAACTTCAAAGAATCCATTCCGCTTTTGCAAATATCTATGGAATTATCCTCTGGGTAAGGACAATTGTTTGAACAGTCAGTGTCTGGAAAAAACAATTAAGATTATTTATAAACTACCAAACCGATTTGGTCCAGCTTTCGCACAGTTATAAAGGCATATAATGGCCTTATCATCAAGAGATTATACATAACTTTCGGCCATTCTTGCAAAAGTTATTAACATTTATAAAATAGTGCAAAAAAGGTGGTTTTTCGCCATTATCTCGATAAATTATTTATCGATTTGGATGTATAAAAAATGAAATTAAAGGTATTTTTAATACCCAAAACTTTTATTTGGACAAGTTTTCTCTAAAACGTAACGGAAAAATTCTACGGACAAAAAATCGAATTTTCCGATTTTGGATGTTGTTTATAAAAAAACAGGGCTGATCTAGCTGTACTTTTTTACGTATTTATCATCTACTGGGTGTCCCCTTCGATATGAAACTTTCAGATATCTGCAATAAATTTTTTCACCTTCTTTCATGGGAAGACTGGAATAATATAAGACAAAGTGGTAATTGGTATAAGTTATTCATTCGATTAGATACTTTCTGAGACGCGCGCATACTTTTCCAAAGATGTATATTTTGTTTATCATTATCTGATTACTGATTAGTATAGACTTAAGTTTTATTTTTAAACTTAAAACTGGTTAAATATATTTTTTCCTTTAAAAAAGAGACCTGAGTCATTATTGTTGTCTTTCTCAGAGAACGAAAAGATATTTTTTGTGTAATTTTTACACGATATGAAAGTACTTAAAATATAAGTGCTATTATGTGTTTTTTTATATGATTTAACTGATTAAAATATTTTTTTTAATCTAAAATGGCTGATTTCATATATTCTATTAAATGTAGAAAATATTGACATTTCAATATTTGTAACAATTTAATATTCCAAATGTCGGTATTGGCTAAAAAGGATCGATAACACTACGTTTGAATTGTAAGACGCTGTTATTTCGAAGATTTTAGAAAAAAACTTTAGATTTGAACTTTATGAAATTAGCGAAAACTTCGGTGGTTCTACCGTTGAAATGATTATAAATAATTTTTACATATTTTTATATACTGCAATAAAATTGGTGACAGTAACATAGACACATTCAGTTAATACAAAGGTGGAAAAAAATCATAGAAGAAGAATATGGACCCACGGGGCATCCCTTTTTATTATATTAAAAAATGGATTTTTTTAAACACATTTTTCAAAAGTAGGAACATTTAAGAATATTCTCAGAAAAATTCGTGAAGTTCGAAGCAGTGCATCTATATTTTTGAGAGAATTAACGAATAAATATTCGAATGCTAGAGAGAGTGCGCGCATGTTCCGCCTCTTGTATGGGTTCGTAGCCTTGATCGGTGCGAAAGTGTGCGCATGAATAAGAGCTTTATGAAGAGGTAGAAAGCATCACTGATTTTTTATAAACAAGAATGTAGGAATTTTGAAAAGCCATTTAACTGATCTACAATTTTAACTACGTATATCAGATATGTATGGCTAAGTCTCGTGATAAAATTAAGACAAAAGATTTAGATTTAGGTACTATTCTTTCTAGCATGAAATATAGAAAAAAACCTCTGCCTTGTAACTTTTTGTCTAAACATTGGCCATTCGATTAATTTTTTATGAAAACTTTTAGTGTTGGCGATAGCCACAAGCATTGCGATTATGAAACTTTTTTGTTTTTTTTTTTGAAATTTACCTTTTCTTGGACACTTCATATTTATGTGCAATTTTTTCATAACATATATAAAAAAAATATCAAAAATATATATTTTTTTTCACATTCTTTAATAGTTTATTAATATAATAGCTTTATATCGCAGCTATTGCAGATTCGCCTCTTAAAACAGTTAACGGAACTACTGCTGATGATGGCGAATTTCCGTACTTGGTATGTATCCAAAACTTGTTTGTTTTTAAGTTTTATATTAAACTATTTGAATATGTATACAGTGTTATCCATAAATTTATAGTAAAACTACTTTATGCCGAAGTTTAGGCTTACAAAAGGCAATCTTTCTGATAATATTATTGATTTTTAGAAATTATTATAATTAACCAATTCAGTCATTGTTATGTGCAAAGATATCCAGCTTCTTGCTACATTGTGGTAATAAACCTGTAGAAAGAGTATCCAAATAGTCCGTTTCTCAACACTTTTAACCTTGAAATTGTAAAATTGAATAGCCTATCTTTATTATGCAAGATATTTGAAAAGAAGATGTAAAAATGTACATATATTTGTAGTTTGTATGTCTAGTTTGTTACCGTTTTGTAATGGAACAAATGTTAATTATTTTTCGTTGTTCAATGTCAACTATTTTCTGTTAAAATAAATAATTAAATAATCACTCTGTGAATAGATATTCCGTGGGAACAGGGTAGTTATATTTTTTATCACTATCCACGAAGGTCTAAAGGAAGAATAAATCAGTTATCGCTTAACTTCTATGATCTTTGTCGTTTAAATGTTTTCTTAAAAAAAATACATAAAGTCAGTTAATTTATGAAGACGTAAAAGACCCTCTCTTAGAATTGCCTATAAATCCGTCTAAGTAATCCTGCCCTGGTTAAGTATATAGGACCAGATGTGATAAGGGTAGTTTTAACATGTGGTATGTGGAATACCGTTAAGGTGTTTTAGAGTATTGAACCATTTTCCCATTATTAGGAAACAAAAGAATGATCAAATAAACTCACTATAATAGAAATATATCGTTTGGCCATTTGTAAAAAGAAATATGATTAATAATTGTTTTTTCTATTCATAAGAAATAATGAGTTAAGATGTTCATTGCCAAAACAGCCAAGAAAAGTGAATAGTTTTTTTTACAGTCTTTAACATAGATTCCTTTAGTTATAGAAAGAAATAGAATAGTTTTATTAATTGTGTTATATAAAAATTAAGATTAAGATGCTCACAGATGCCAATTCGGGAATCAAACACCCGGTATGGTACAGCTAACGCCCTCAGTAAGAAAACTCCCAAATCTTAGAACAGAAGGGTGTCGGGGGGGGGGGTGTAAGATTTGAATACACTCTTTTAAGGAATAGTAAATTTTAGTTCCAATCTGAAATTCGAATAAGGGTGATCGGTACCATTCTATAACCTCAGTGCCGTAGTGTATATTTGGCGGGAATGAAGGTTTTCTTTGTTTGATTTGTTTTTGATTTAATTCGGGAAGTTAAGGGAGTATCATGTGTTATTTTAGTGGAGCATTTCGCGATGTTCACACGGTTCGATTAAGTAATATAAATAGCTGTTTTTCGCGCTTTATTTTCTTTTTTGTTTAATATTTTATTAAGCTATTTATACGTGTTTTTCAAAATTGGGTTTTATATTTTTGGTTAAAATAACGGCCGAGAAGAGCAATTATGTTAGTTTTTCGTAATTGTTATTAGTTTTAAGTTTCTCATTGTAAATAGTCCGTTTTATTCTATTTATTTTGTTAATAGACTGTGTTTTGAGAAACTTGTTTTATTCAATTTAATTAAAACCTTCACGCGAATTAACTTGCGGGTGTGCTGCTGCGAGATCTACAAAACCAGAGATTTCTACTGACCAACTAATTAGCAGCCTTTCCTGAGTCCTGAAGATCTGAGTCATGGTTGTGGTAAGCTTTAATAACCGCAGTGTTTGGTACTAAAGCTGCAAGAGAGAAGTTGAACGACCAGACTTCCAGAGTGTCTTTATTACTATGAAATTTTAATTGTAGGTTGTTAAAATAGTTACTAATTAATATGGGACAAAAATGATTATAGAAAAGATAATTAACGCTACCTCAATATGTCATCGGCAAGAGTCTATAATCAAATTCTGTCACAGTTTAATGAAGACCGCTAATAATGAGCTGGAAAAAATACCCAGCGATATTATTTTCTTTTATTGGATTTATTACTAAAATTTCCAAAATTATATTCCATTTAATCAAAAAGTGGTTCTTTGTAATAATTATTCAAGTACCTATATGATATCATTTAAAACCAGAGAAAAAATAAAATCAACTCCTAATTTTGCAAATAAATGTTTATTTTTGTTCCTTTTGAATACAAAAAAGATTTTGTGTACTGATATTGATATCAAATCCATTGTTATTAATAGCAAACTTTATTCTTACGCAATCTTAACACAATGGAGTTTTGAACTTTGTACTTTGAATTTTGTGAACGACATTATTTTAATAACATATAGATAAACACTGATTGCTTTTTAATGTTTCCGTAGTTTAATAGAAGTCAAGTACACACATGTTTCGCATGATGAGGGCTTTTTCAAGAGTATATTTAATACTGAAGTTAAGAGAACTGTTTTTAACATTTATATATACCCTATATTTTGTTGTATATTCTAAAGAAACTTGTTTTATTTTTGCTTTTATTTTCGGGATGGAGTAATGTAATGTAATTTAAATCTATGAAATTTATTTCTGAATTTTTTATATTATTTCAAATTGCGCTTTTGAGTTCTTCAAGTTTAGTTTTTAACCAACTTGTAAAAGAAGGAGGATCTCAATTCGTCGCGTATATATTTTTTTATGTATGTACACGGATTACTTTGGAACTGTTCGCATTTTAATTCATATATATATATATATATATATATATATATATATATATATATATATATATATATATATATATATATATATATATATATATATAACAAAAATCATCTAGCACACGAGAGACTAGCATACAAGAACAAAATACATCCCACTCGACAGAGGGGAGGAGCCTGCGAAGCCGCTCATCCAATCAGGAAGCGAGCCAATTAAACAAAAATCGAAAGCCATCAGGGGCCACCATCAGTTCTCAGCGAGTAACGAGACGAACCGCACTTGAAAATGCTAAATGAGATTTTGGCGAAACGTCGTGAAAACGACTTTTTGAACGAACGGATTGAAACCCGGAATAACCAAACTATTCATTCTACCATCCGTGAAAACCTACTATATAACATTTTACACCTTTACGGGGAGGAGACCTTTTTAAATGTTAAACGTTTCGAGAAACTGAGATCCAAGAAATCAGCCCTCCTCTGCGATATAACTTTCTTAATAAGATGCCGCAACAACAATCTAGAACCGACTTGCACAAAACTCTCGTACCATCTAAAGACAAGAAGAACTATTTCAATCCTTAAGACCGCTGGAAAAGCTCTCCTTCGAGAACAAATCCGAGAAAAACGAAGAATTCTATCAAGGACTGAAATAGAACTTTATAATCTCCACTTAGCTTTAACCCACAAAATCCATCATCTTCTGTGGAATGACATAGAAAAAGTATCCTGTTGGAGAACGGAATCACACACCCACCCTAAGACAAAAAAACAACAGAAGAAATTTGAGGCATTACAACAACGCAATACTGTCCACACATCGCAAACATTGGACTGCAACAAAGTTGTCCACAACATCTCCAACTACCAATTAACAGAATGCGAGAAATTAGTTCTGTCTAAAGGTTTTAATTTTGCTGTAACGCCACAAACAGTCCCCTTGGAAGAGATAATTTCAAATATAGAAGCTGCCCTAGAGAACATCATATCCTTCCTGTGTGAGAGGTTGCACAGTTAGAATAAATTGTTATACAACGCAATTTATCTTATTGCACCACCATCGAGATGATGGCCTACCTGTACCACCATACCGAGAAGAAAGTCAAAAACTTACCTTCCCCGCCACAGTGATACGGCAGAGGTTCGTCTCTACTAGACTCATCATGTCGGTACCCCGATGAGTCTAGTAGAGACGAAACATGTACCTCTGCCGCGGCGGGGAGGGTAAGTTTTTGACTTTCTTCTCGGTATTCTTTGATAAAGAATTATGTACTATTAAATAAGTCGCAGAAACAACTGTTACACATTAAACCTATTCGAGAGTCTGCTAAAGAAGAAACAAAAAAAAAATTAAAGGAATTTTATAGCGGTAATAACCCAAAAGAAGTCAAATTCAAACTTGTCAGCAATGCACCAAAATTTAGCTATATAACTGGTAATTGTAAATAATTTAGATTGTAAAAATATATTACGACGCTATATACATAGGGTAAAGTGATGGAAGAATAAAAAATTGACTGACATAGAATCGTCATTCTATATATTATAAATAAAACTAGAATGTCCTCATACTGTAGAGGTCTTAACTATTTCATAGATTTAAAAACCATTACATTATTTTATTCCAAAAATAAAAGCAAATGCTTTAATTTACCAAAATAACTCGAAAGAATCGTTCTTTCAACCCCAATTTTAAATAAATACATTCCTAAATTTATAGTAATAAAATTGGTTTCTTTAGAATTCAGAATAATATAGGGTATATATAAATGTTAAAAAAAATTCTCTAACTTTAGTATTAAATGTACTCTTGAAAAACCTTCATAAGGTGAAATACATGTAGAATTTAGCTCTACTAAACTACTGAAATATTGAAAAGCAAACAGTGTTTTACTTATTAGTATTTAAAGAATGTTTCACAAGGAACCCGTTGCAGAATCAACACAGTGTATTGTTTAATATTTGTGTCCCCTACAAATTATTGATAGTAAAGTTCAGGATAAGTTCCAAATCAAAATTTAGAAAATGTGATTTTAGGAAGAGATAGTTTTTATATTAGGAATGTGTATGCTACTGGCTTTCCCCCCGTTGACAATTTATTTTTCTTGCAATAGCCCCCCCCCCATCAAGAGCTTTGAGTTCAAGAAAATAGACCCGATTTTGCCTCTTATGCTAGGAAAGTGTATGCTGCTCGCATCCTTCCCCCCATCGGCAACTTGTTTTTTCTTGTGATCGCCCCTCATCAAGAGCTTCAAATTCATAAAAATAGACCCGATCCTGCCTTTTACACTATAAATGGGAATGTTGCTGGTGTACCCCCCCCCCCCCCCCGTCGACAACTTGCCATACTGTACTTTTATGATATCACCGCCTCCCTCCCAAAGAGAGAGAACCTGGATCCGTCCCTGTGTAATGTACTAACGAAATATAATATTTATTCAACACAATGTGAAAATGCTAGAAGTTTACATCTCAAACGATTTGAAATATGCGAAAATTGGTAATATTCTTGTCAATTTCCACTGCATTTTCGAATTCTGGTATCAATTAGTTGTTTTTTACCGATTTTTATAGGATCAGTAATAATTTTTGAGTAGCATGGAAATATGATCAGTTTTAAAAATCGTAACTAATTTATTCAGGGTCAACAGGTACAGTAAAAAAAAATTGAACAAAATTTAATTGAATAAAACGAAGTACTCGAATGATATCCAGTTATCCTCAAACACCACTGGAAAATAGTGATTAGATAATTTTGGTCAAGTGTTTTACTGTATTTAAAAGGATTTCACAATCACTTCGGGTATTATACAGTTCCAAAAATGGCGAGATGTCTGATTCTTCAAGTACTTCTGACATTATTTGTCAGCTTGCGGTATGAAGGTAAGTTGGAATAATTCTGTTTTTAATATATGGTGTTAACCAAATGGGTATCCATTATTATCATCCATTATCACTGGTCCCCAGTTGGTTACAAACGGATACCAATATCAAAGGAAAAAGAGTTTAGCTGGCGCTGGAGATATTTTGACGAATCGACTATTACAGCAATACTTTAACATATAGCGTTCCAAATCTAAAATGAAATTTGTGATTAATAGACAATTGTTATATATATATATATATATATATATATATATATATATATATATTTTAAACCTTCACATAGATCCTCAACATATTGGTTAAGACAGATTAGTTTGAATTAAAAAAAATTTATTGAAATGATATTTGTAAAAAAAATACAGCATGTAATGAAAGATAAGATAAAATTATTATGAGTAGTTCGTCGCCAAGTCAGTATGGTTGCCATTATCTGATTACTGATTAGTATAGACTTGTTTAAGTTTATTTTGAAATTTAAAACTGGTTAAATATGTTTATTTCTTTAAAAGTCACCGAAGTCATTATTGTTGTCAGTCTCAGAGAACAAAAATATATTTTTTTGAGTAATTTTTACACGATATGAAGGTATTTAAAATATAAGTCCTATTATGCGTTTTATATGATTTAATTGGTTAAAATATTTTTTTATCTAAAATGGCTTATTTTATATATTCTATTCAATATAGGGAGTATAGGTATTTCAATATTTGTAAAAATGTAACATCGCGAATCTTGGTATTGGCTGAAAAGACGCAATGACACTACGTTTTAACTGGAAGAACTTTAGATTTGAACTTTATGAAATCAGCGAAAACTTCGGTGGTTTTACCTTTGGAATTATTACAAATAGTTTTTACATATTTTTATTTACCGCAATAAAATGAGTGATAGGAACATAGACACATTTAGTTAATACAAAAGTGGAAAAAAATCATAAAAGAAGAATATGGATCCACAGGGCATCCATCTTTATCATATTAAAAAATTGATCTTTTTTAAACACATTTTTCTTAAGTAGGAACATTTAAGAATATTCTAAGAAAAATTCATGAATATCCACGCAGTTCATTTATATTTTTGAGAGCATTAATGAATTAATCGTGCTAGAGAGAGTGCGCGCATGTTCCGCCTCTTGTATGGGTGCGCAACCTTGATCGGTTCAGAACCGCCCCAACTCCAAGGAGTCCAGAATCCAGCGAAGGTGAACGAAATCACAAGAGTAGGAGCTTTATGAAGAGGTAGAAAGCATCGTTGATTTTTTATAAAGAAAAATTTTGGAATTTTGAAAAGCCATTTAACTGATCTACAATTTTAACTACGTATATCAGATATGTATGGCTATGTCTCATAATAAAATTAAGACAAAAGATTTAGATTTCCTATTCTTTCCACCTTGAAATATACAAAAAGAACCTCAGCCTTGTAACTTTTTGTCTAAACATTTGCGATTTGATTATGTTTTTATGAAAACTTTTAGTGTTGGCGATAGCCCCTAGCATAGTGATTATGAAATTTTTAATTTTTTTTTTGAAATTTACCTTTTCTTGGACACCCTATTTATGTGCAATTTTTTTATAACACATATAAAAAGATAACAAAAACATTTTTTTTCACATTCTTTAATAGTTTACTGATAAAACAGCTTTATTTTGCAGCTATTGCAGATTCGTCTCTTAAAATAGTTAATGGAACTGCTGCTGATGATGGCGAATTTCCTTACATGGTATGTATCCAAAACTTTTTTGTTTTCAAGATTAATGTGAATCTATTTGAATATGTACACAGTGTTATCCACAAATTTATAGTAAAACTACTTTATGCCGAGGTTTAGGCTTACAAAAGGCAATCTTTCTGATAATATTATTGATTTTTAGAAATTATGATAATTAACCAATTTAGTCATTGTTATGTGCAAAGATATCCAGCTTCCTGCTACATTCTGATAATAAACCTATAGAAAGAGTGTCCAAATAGTAGTTTTTTCATCACTTTTAATCTTGAAATTATAGAATTAAATAGTCTATCTTTATTATGCAAGATCTTTTAAAAGAAGATGTAAAAAGGTACATGTAATTATAGTTTGTATGTTTGGGTTGTTATTATTGAATGAAGACCGCTAATAATGAGCTGGAAAAAATACCCAGCGATATTTTCTTTTATTGGATTTATTACTGAAATTTCTAAAATTATTTTCCGTCTCACCAAAATGTGGTTCTTTATAACAATTATTCAAATACCGGTATGACGTCTTTTAAAACCAGAGAAAAAATAAAATCTACGACTTTAAGGATGCAAATAAATTTTTTACTTTGTCGTTTTTGTGTACTGTTACACCGATTTTAATTAGGATATCAAGTCCATTGTTATTAATTGCAAACTTTATCCTTAACACAATGAAGTTAAGAATTGTGTGAACTAAATTATTTTAATAACTTCTAAATAAACACTGTTTGCTTTTTAATGTTTCAATAGTTTAATACAAGTAATGTATACATATGTTTCGCCCGGTGAGGGCTTTTTCAAGAGCACGTTTAATACTGAAGTTGAGAGAATCGTTTTTAATATTTATATAATTAATTCCCGCTGATTTTTAAAATTCAAGGTACTGATGCATTGCTCAGCTAATTTAAACAGTACACTTTTGAAAAATTGCCAGAATCTTAGTTACGGTTCAAAAAGTTCACAATTTTTTTATGAAGCGATTTTAAAATGAGTCTTTTAAATATAGTGACGTTAAATATCGATTTTTACATTACTGCAATAGTACTGCATACAAAAAATAATTATTTTACCTCATAAACTGAAACACGAGTTTGAAACTCATACGAGACCTTTATTTTTGTATTTTTGAAAAATTTTGTATATAGACATGTGCCTTTGGTTTTAGAACATTTCATGAGGATATTCAGTAAATTTCTTTTTTTTTATAACTTATAACTCCTGCAAATGACTGACTTATTATTATGAATTCATTTATATAATATGAAAGGCTTGAAATAAGAAATAAATCTGGTAACGTAACTCATTTTCTGAAAGACAATTTTTAGGATAGAAATCATGAAAAAAATAATTTACAATACTGTAAACTGTTTATTTCTTTATTTCGACTGTAGGGGATGGTTTTGGGGATATATCTGTAATTTGAACCTCAGATTTGATTTCAGTTTGAAAAAATATTTGACCTGCATTAGTCCCTTTCGTTGGTGTAAACTATTTTCTTTTTACGAACCCCTATAATACAACAAGGCATAATTCATTTGCCAATACTAGCAAAAAATGATGAAAAATAGTTTTCCAAAAAGACTTAATAAAAAACGAGCAAAGGAAATTTTTCCCACCAAAAATATTCGTTTACTTAAAGAAAAACTCACTTCTGATAGTGTGCCACTATTTATTTTTTTTTTTTAAATTTTTTCGTAGCTCAAATTTTAAAAATTAGCAGGAATTATTCATATATACCCTACGTTTTATTGTAAATTCTAAAGAAACATGCTTTATTGTTTTTAAATCTAGGAAAAACAACGTCACATATTTATCTATAATTGGGGTTGAAAGAAAGTTTTGTTAATCAGTGTCGATTATTATTTTAAAGATTTTTTTTCTATTTCGAGTTATTCTAGTAAATCTAATATTTTGCTTTAATTTTCTGAACGAAGTAATGTATTGTCATATAAATCTATAAAATGGTGATGATCTATATAGTGGAATTTTATTCCTGAATTTTTTATATTATTTAAAATTGCGCTTCTGTGTGCTTCAAGTGTTGCTTTTATAATTCTACAACCTTGACCTATGTATATAGCGTGACAATTGCATTGTTAATTTTCCATATTCCTAATGTATTTAATTGGTCTACTTTATCCATATTATTAGCTAATAATCTACCCATATTCCAATTATTTATATATATATATATATATATATATATATATATATATATATATATATTTTCTTGATTCTTGAATCATGGATTATACCATTTTTCTTTATTTTGTCTTTTCTTGGGTTTAGGTTCTATATTAAATAAATACACAAAACGATTGACGTTTCGCCATTTATAAAGGGCGAAACGTCAATCGTTTTGTGTATTTATTAAATATAGAACCTAAACCCAAGAAAAGACAAAATAAAGAAAAATGATATACATATATATATATATATATATATATATATATATATATATATATATATATATATATATATATGTATTATTACAATGTAAATTCTGGTCTCCCACTAAAGAAAAACTTAAAACGAAAGATCTTTTTCCAAAATGGATCTAATTTTGACGTTCAATATTATTATTACTAATATACTAGAACAAAATGATATAATTCTATCAAATGTTAATTTAAGGTGCAATTGCTGGACGCGTATGGGTATTTTACTTGTGGAGGAGGTATTATAGGACCAGAATGGATTTTAACAGCTGGTCACTGTGCTGAAGATGGAATGTAAGTAGTATTATTTAAGAAAGTTGATTAGACTTAATAATATTAATCAAAATTTCAAAAAAAAAAAAAAAATTATGAGCAGTAAAGTTTTTGCGGTGACTGGCATTTTTCAAAATATAATGGAGATATCCTCTTGAAAATATATATATAGTAGTAAATAATGTAATTTTCAATATTTATTAATAAATTTTCTAGCGTTTCCAGTAAAAAAAATCAGTAAAGTTGAATCAAATACCATTCAAATGATGGGGAGAATAATTATAATTCTTATTTCAGATAGGTGATTGTTTTTTCCTTGAAAATATCACGTTTTTGATTTAAAATAATCTTTGTGCTTTCTACATAATCATCAAAACTCAAAAAATTTTAAACTGAAATTTAATAAAGAAATTGTACTTGTTTATTTTCATCACACAAAAAAAATTGAAGGTTACTTTTTGTGCGGATACTACAATTGAAGTGTATTATCGAGAATAAAAATACCAGAGGAATTTGCAAGACAAGGGTCTACTATATCATTTATTGAACTGGAACATGTTGGCGGATAAATCATCAACTTGGGAGGCACTGGGACTGTATTGCAGGACACAGGCCTAACAAATTATTGCTGAGGAAACCACCCTGCAAACTAAGCCACGATTTCTTTTTCCTAAGCAGGCCAGTTAGACTGGCGACAGGATTAATAACCGTTATTATACCATCATTATCTTCAAATTCGACGCTCAAATCTGCTGAAGATACCTAAAAGGGCCCATTGATTGTAGGCCTCTATCCAGGGGAATAACTTTAAAATAGGTTTCTAAATACGTTTAAGGCAACCAACCTGTTCATATGGTATAAATATAAGAAACAGTCAGTAAACCTTCAGGGTGTAGTTTAGGAGCTTCTTAATACTAACCTGCCATATTATTCAATCTATCATACATACATGGACTTTCTAAAGTTTATTTTCACTTTAAAAAACTTTTAAAATGCAAGTTTGATTTAAAATGGATAATATTTTATCTAATTCAATTTTTATTTTTAGGGGTGCAATAGTATATGGAACAAACGAGTTAGCTGATGGTAGTTATCTAAATAACCTATATAGTGGTAGTCCTTCTAATACTACCATTAGAGTAAAAAAATCGTTTCAACATCCAAAATTTCAATATCATCCTGATGACATTCCTATATATGATATTGGTATTCTGCAGGTAATTTTCAATCTTACTATATATGCTTAAATCATTGTGTTTTTATACTTCGTATAACTTAAAATTTATGAAAATAACAACTAACTAATCAGTAAGTTGAAAGGGATATATATATATATATATATATATATATATATATATATATATATATATATATATATATATATATATATATATATATATATATATATATATATATTTCTTCTTAAACCATTCAAAAATACAACCTTTTAATTTCTTTTTTCCTTCAATTGTGACATCAAAGGCTGTTTAACGTTTCGCCTGTCGTGGCAGCCTTTACCAAAACCATTTTTTTTTATTATTAACTTTTAAATTAAGTATTGTTTACAACCTACAGAAAGAGACAGACTTCAATGGAACAATATCTTAAAATTAAAAATTAATTAACATCACTAACGAAAAAATACACTTTGTTTAAATAATCAAAATCACAAGATAATATCTTTAAACATTTTATTTTCCTTATATTTATAAGTATTTTCAGTTCAGTTAAAATGGCTTATCTTGTACCGTACGAGTGAGTCAGTTCTTTGATAACCCTTGAGTAGTACACTTAATACAGGTGTTTAAAACGGGCTGCTTAGAACCCTGCTTCTAACACGGGGAGGACCCACACAGGTTTTTCCATAGGTTATTGTAATAGTTTTTCTTTAGTTACGTTTTTCGAAGGACCATCAAAGTTTATAAATAAAAGAGCATCACAGCCGATTTCCTTGGTATTTATTAATAACAGTAAAAAGAAGAATTATAAAAATGGTTATTTACAGTATTTCTCTTGAAACTATATAATACGCCAATGCACTACTTTTTTACTTTACATTTATTATTTCACTTTACTTTTATTCCATCAAATCTACGAGAGAGGGAGAGATTTTACTAATACAGGATTGCACACACCGTGCCTTTATTTCCAGAGATTTACAACGAGCGTTTTCTTTTTCAACTTTAGAGAGCGAGATATCTCTTTTCTTTTTTACGCGAGCTGAGAGAGTTCTTATTATAAGAGCTGAGTACTTTCTGGCCCTTTTCAATTACGGAGAAGATATCTCTTTTTAATTTGTACTCACGTCCTTTTCTATCTGAAAAGCGCCCGGTGGCTGTTAAAAATTGCCAATTGCAATTTTTCCTGATGATGCCGAAAGTATCGGTTTATCTCTCGGCTTAATTTCACCGGTGTTTCGCCTTTTTGCGGCACGGATCAAACAGATCTAGCAAGTGCGTATAAATATGGCGAGTCGAGCTCGAGTCGAGCTTCCAACGAACTGATCTTTGTCGGTTCGAACCCTTTTTCGCCGCCCGGCGGCAAAAGAGATTTATTTCATCTGGACGTTGTAAACCAATAAAGGGTAAAGAAAAAAAATATTTAAGTTTTGATTATTTTCTTTATATTCCGAAATGAAATGTAATTAATTTTTTCTTATTTTCCAAATATTTAATAATGAATCCCGAAATCAGCTTATATGGGGTTCAACATAACTGTGGTGCCGGGACATTAGAAATAAATCTAATTTTTTAAGTGATATTATTTACATATTATCTCCTATATTTATAAATAAAAAAGATATCTTTTTGTTGTACTTTTACAAGATCTATTAATAAATCTTGGAAATCAGCCTTTACATGATTTTGTGTTTTCCCGTTCACTGGCCATTATTACAATACCTCATGCTGTCAAATTGGCTGAAATTTTTTTATTATCATATTTTCCTTATATCATTATATTCCGAAATAAATAAGAGGTAGTTTTTCCTATTATCGAAATATTACTTAAGTAATCTCGAAATTAGCTTATACGTAGGTCGTCAGTAATCTGTTCACGGTTCAATATGGCGGTTTCAGGTTGCTAAAAAGGAACCTACTTTTTTCAGGAGTGTTATTTTCTAATTATCTTTAATATTTCAAAGTAAAAAACGAAATTTAACCGGTTTATTTACTAGTTTGTTTGGCGATGATTGTCGCGGCGAGTGTGGCTGCACCGATGCGAACTTCAATTAAGTTTTTCTTTAATAACAAAGTTAATGCCGTTTCACCAGTCCTCGCTGATAATTTTTTTTAATGTATGTAAGAAATTAACGTATTCCTTATAGTTTACATTTTGGGTTATCCCGAGTTACGAATTAGTTGTGCCCATATAAGTTTAATGGATTTTAATTAATGTGTTCGAAGCACATTTCCAAGTTCTTCAGCCCATTCGTCTATCACATGTTTCTTAAATTGTCTTTCTTTCTAATTTGCAATTTTTACAAGTTCCTTCTTTAGTAAACCGTTCATAGAGGAAATATATTTTTTTAATAACCAATTTGTAATATCGCTTTTTCAACTATGTTATTGGCAACTTTTCCACCAGTCTAGAATGATAACTGGCGTTATCCAAATCTACAACTGACCTCTCCTGAATCAATCGTATCATTTGATAAAAATATCTTGGGAAGATATCCGCCGTCATTTATTCACGTTAATCTTCGGTAGATTTCGATTCAAACTGCTGCAAAACTCCTATAAATTCCCTCCAATATGAGTTGTAATGAGTTTGTGACCCTGTGCGGATAAGAGTTTTAAATCTGTCTTTTAAGAATGCTTCACGAAAAATTGCTGCATTCTTATCTTCATACATTTCTTGTACTATGTGTCCTGTACTAAGACAAATTACATCCACATGCCTTCCCTGTGGTATTTTCTAATTTCCCGCAAATACCGTTTTCTCTAAAATTATTTCCTCTGTACCACCTCTATTTTCATTTTTCCTACGAGAAATTCATTTTGTTAGCACTTTTTACAGATTGGTTTTTCACATTCTACTCTTGTTTCATAACTTTCAAAACTTTATCGAGACTTGCTTTTTATTTTCTAACTAAAAACTTTCTAATTCGTTAACGTGTCTTCTTAGTATGTTTTTGAAGCATTCTTATAATTTTTTCTTCTAGGGTACGGTTCAGGCTAGCACACAGTTCCACTTTTCCTTTCCTTACTTCACCTATAAGTTGTAGATTCGCTAAGTTTTGGAGTAAAAGTAGAAATTTTCAATAGCTAGCATTGAAAGTTGTAAGATAATAACATAGCAAGGCCTTACATTTATACACATCTGAAGTATACTTAAAAATGTCATTACTGTTAATTGCTCAATTGAGATGTATACTTCTAAATGTAATTATCTTTTCAAGTATACAACTCTTTCCTCAAATACATACTTCAGACACATACAATATCTACCCCTTGCGTTATCCAGACATTTCCAAAAGAAAAATATATTATCAGCGGCCCATTTCCATATGGCCGACGCACTCGAAATTTTCTTCTCGCTGGTCTCTGCGAATTTTCTGACTCAATTTCATTTCACACATTTACTTCTTTTCTTCTCGAAAATTTTTGTCCATAACTCACAAATTTTGGAATTATTTTCAGGTTCTCTATTTTCTTCCGATCACTCCATATTCACTTATGAACAACTTTTAATCAATTAATGCCAAGTGATAAATAAATTTCATTTCATTAACAAAAAAATAAGAAAATCTCGTGTCTTCAGTCTCACTGCAAAGTAAATTTTTTCGAAAAAGCGTGTCATAAACCCGTCTCACTAGATTAAAAAAACCCTTTGAGTTCGCACCAAAAAAACGACAGAAAATGGATCGCTGCGAGTCTCGGTCGAGCTACTCGAAAACAATAGAACTATAAAAATATTGACTTCTTGTGACCCAACTGCATTTATTACCTCATTTCAAATTTGCCGACGATGGCCCTCGATAACAATAGAAATCGGCAAAATTTCAAAACAGTCTCGTTTGAAGCTCGAGGCATACTCGACTCGAGCTCGACTCGCCATATTTATACGCACTTGTTGGAAGCAATACAAAATTAAAATATGATATTTCAACTTATTTAGAGGAATAAGCAACTTTTAAAAAGGTTTTAGAATAACATTTTCTTGTGAATGTTATAGAGAGTTTTGGCATGACCAGATTTGTTTATTAGATTCAATTAGTGGAATTATCTACTGACACCGTTGTGAACGTTTTCACAAGATATACTCAATTTTTCGTCTCTTATAAGTCGCGTATGTCTCTCGACGTATTCCAACGCCCCCATTCGTTGAGCTTATAATTTCTCATATTTAATATTATCTTCTCAGCTTCACGTAGCCAGTTCCAGCTTAAACCTGTCGGATAAATTAATCTCTTGTCTACAGAGTTATTATTATTTCATTATTTAAATGAAAATCGTGTTATTTCTCGTCACGATACATCATCCTATTTATGGATACGACTAAAAGAAGCATTGTGTTCGAATGACGAACTACACAGTCGGCAACTTGTTTTTTCCTTGTGATCGCCCTTCCCTCTCCAAAGGCTTCAAAATCAGAAAAAATAGACCCGACCTTGCCTTTTACACTAGAAATAGGAATGTCGCTGTTGTCTACCCCCCCCTCCGTCGACAATTTGCGTTCGCTTGCCATCCTGTAGTTTTGTGATATCACCTTCCCTCCCAAAGATAGAGGCTGGATCCGCCTCTGGCCATGATACATAACCTCAAATATAGATCAAAATTGCATTTTTTGCACATTTAGGTTAGGATATTTAAAAAGACTGATATGGTGGAACAATTCTGAGGCCTAACTAGAATTCAGCGACCTAAAATCTACAAGAGATCATTATTTTTATTTGATGTAAAAATTTCACATCGTACTGTGTAATTGGTGTTGAAATTTAAAACATAATTGATAATATCCATACAAATTACTCTACCTTACTCAAATTTTCGTAAATTTATATTGTCCATTTTACACTAATATTTGTTTAGCGATATAGCAAGCCTTAACTTTAAGGAAAGCATGTAATATTTTGACTGAAGGGACAAATTATCGTGCAGGTTTCATAGAGCCTTATTTTTTACAAAATGAAAGGGAGCAAATAGAAAATATCTTTTGTAATTATATTACTTGCCATATCGATAAAAAAAAACACATCATTTTAGCTCAAAAATCTGAAGTTACGACTCCTTGAAAATTTTTATGCTTCTTTTAGTTATTAGGGAAATTCTATATTTTTGTTCTCAGTTTTAAAAAGAAGCTGTTAGAAAATACGTCCTAAGAATGTTCTAAAATGTGTGTACCTAGTAAAGAACCATATTTTATTACTTAAAATGCCAAGACAAAATAATATAGACTTATAATATAAGTCATCTATAAATGTTTAAGCACGATTTATTGGTTTACATCGGTGACTGATTTGCAACTTTACCATCATAAAAGAATTCAATACTTTTAGCTCGAAAAACCAATTCCGTATGGCGATAAGGCCCAGCCAATTAAACTAGCAGAAGCTAACGCAACTATTCCATTTGGAGCCCAGGGTGTTTTGAGTGGATGGGGAGTAAACGAAACTTGGGGACAAGCATCGAAATATTTACAAAAAATTTACCTCAACATTCTTGAGGATGAAGTTTGCATAAAGAAAATTAATGATTTTAGTGGAGAAGAAAGTTTCAATCCTCTTCATAACTTTTGTAGCGATGATTACTACAATGGAGAATGCTATGTAAGTACAATAAACAAATAGTAATCAAATAAAACTGTTTACTTAGATAAAGGGACTTTTTTTGAGAAAATGGAAGGTGAACGTTATTTTATTCAAAGTCAGCATAGATATTTTTCTAATTATTATCATTATCGAACCATGTCTAATACACATCCTACATCTCATTATCATTTTCTAAAAATAGTCTGGAAAATATAATCTAAATGTTAGACAGTACAAATTTGAGTTTAAATTGTAGAACATATAATACATATATTGATTTTTGAGAACAATTTATTTGTTCTACAGACTAGTTATATCATACTTCATGTTATTTTCAATTACAGGGTGACTCTGGAAGCCCATATGTTGTAGATGGAATTCAGTATGGATTAGTTTCATGGTCATATAAACCATGTGGAATTGTTCCAGGTGCCTACAGTCGTATTACCAATCCTGAATACCGTGAATGGATAAGAAATGTTACCAATATTTAAATAATATAAATATGAAAATAAAATAGAATAATTTATATTTTAAAAATGTATTTTTTCACTTGGTCACTTAAGAACTAACTCTTAGTTATCAGTAACAAGAAAAGATAAGGTTTTCATAGAACCGTATTATTTTTTTAAGAAACGAAACATGCCACTAACAGAATTTTTATAATTCTCGTCGTTTTGGAGATACAGAGCGATTTTGAAAATTCTGAACTTTAAGGCTTCCCTCGTATCTGGGTTACCTTGCAAATTATCGTAAAATTAAAAAATATAACTAATGGGGTTTTTGATATAGGAGTGGCGTATTCAGTTTTTTTTCAGAAGTTCAACTCTTTCGGTGAAATGAATCAAATTTGCTTTTTTTTAAAATGATACTCCCTATATATTTTTAAATAATGTGATTTAGTTTATTACAAGTTTTTCAATATATACCACTTATGATTTAAAAGCCAAACGGCTTCGCACTCTCTCCAGAGATTATTCACTCATACCAGGCATACAAAGACACCAAAAGTATGAAGCTCTGTGGGAACCCTTTCCAACAAGCGTCTGGGTGCAGACCGCTGCTGTCGATTTTAATGCTTCGCGCATGCATCCAGTGCTGCTTTTTCCCGCCAATATCGACGGGATTGAACGAAATTCGAAACAAACATAACCCCACAATTTTAGTTTAAATTTAACGTAATCGAACGTTGGCTTTGTTCTGTATTCCTTTATATTTTTTAATGAGTTTGTGTATTTGACTACTTTCATTTGTGTATGTGTACTCGTCTACGCTTCGCACCCTGAATAATAAACTTATTTTCTATAATTAACTTGTTTTGATTTTCAAATCAAGTGTTGTGAATCAAAAAAATGGCACACTGTGGGGAATGTAAAATGGATTTTTCCAAACCTTCCAATTTGAGAGCTCACGTTAAAAGAAAGCACCCATGTATGTTTTTATTATACCTCAACTTTTCCATTTGCGTTTTTAATAATCGTTAAACTGATATAATGTTTATTTATCGGTCAATACCTTTTAGATAAAATAGATACACTTTCGCCAAAAACAAAAACTCTATCTGGTGGTCATGTGTGCAATGAATGTAAAAAATGCTTTGTGAGCCTTAGTAATTTGAGATTCCATATAAAACAAAAACATCCTGGTAAGTTTATATAACTAGAAAGTAATAAAACCTTTTTATATTATATAGCATTTTTCTGTTTTTTAGACAAATTGGAAGAACTAGCTCCTATTGAAAGGAAAAACTATAAATGCAACCAGTGTGATTGCGAATTTTATGTGCTAAAACAATTAGTTTGTCATCGAAGTTCACACAAAACTTTAAAAACGATAAAATGTTCTTTATGTCAGTATACCGGTGTATCTACAGATATTTTACTCCAGCATTATACAAGAGACCATTGTTTAGAAATTAAAACTGAAACACTTCAGTTTGATTCACTGGAGGCTTTTGAGGTCAGTGTTTCCTGAAAGTTATTATTTTTTCTTTTTTTCTAGCCTTTCTGGTTACATACTTTCACATTGTAATAATATTTATTAAAGTACAATTTTCATAATGGTTTTTATTTTAGTAATGTATTCTCAAAATACATTTATCTTGAAAAAATTGTTAGTTTTGGGATGTTGTCCAACAATTAAACATTTACTAAAAATACACTTAATTAACTATTAAGATCATTAAGTGAGTGGTGTTAAATTTATACTAATTTTAACAATTTTTAGGTTTGGAAATCAACCATCGAAGCTGAAACTTTTGCTTCATTCGTGAAAATATCTGATGTTAAAAAAAAGAAATGAAGAGATTACTGGGTTGGTTAATGCTGTAAGCACTAATAGGCCCACCAATAATGTGCAGCAACAAGTAGAGGAGAGAAGAAATAAACTCCTTCAACTTGTCCATGAACAACTTGTTAGTTCAACAACTTTAGAGGAAATTGAAGCTGCTGAAAAAATTCTTGCTCCTCTGAAACCAACCCTTGCTGCTGTGAGGAGTCAGCAGCAATCAATGAACTCGATAATTTCAAAGCCGAGCAACAGCAACACCCCTCACAACAAAAATATACTAACTCAGAGGCGTCTATTTACTACTAAGAAGGAAAATAAAATAAAAAAGCAAACTCTGAACAAGCTCAAGCTCTCGGGTGATGAGGCGGACATTTTAGCACTAAACTTATTATATGAATGAAAAGTAATAAGTTTTGTGAAATGCCATAGCCAAATATAGATGGTAAATCTATCCCAAAGCCAAAAACATTATTTTGTTGAGTTGCTATTAAAATTAGTTACAATATGTCCAAATATTGTACTTTAACCTCATAGTTCTATATACTATGTAAATTTTTCTGAAAGTTGTCTAGTTACTGTTCTGCAAATTAGAATTTAAAAAAATATGTCTTAATACTTCAGAAAAAAAAATTACACTGCCTAGATTTTTTGTCATGTTCCCTTGGAGTTAAATTGATTGATTTGTAGAGAACTTCCATGGAGAAAGGCGATATATTTATGTCCTTCGCTAATTTATCAAAAAAATACCATTTGAAAAATATATGTTTTTCACAAATTAATTTAAAAATTATTTAATTGAATTGATCCCAGAATAAGCTTAAAATGAAAAGTAGATGATCTTTTCGGAAGTGAGCAACCTGAAATAAAATCTCAAATATTTTTAAATAAATTATTTATAAAAAGCAGAGAGGTGTAAAAAGGGGGTTAGAGCTTTCAAACCCTAACATTTCAACAATAAAATTGATTTTTTAGTTGAGTATTTCGCCACTACGTTATACAACTAAGGAAAAAAAACTTTTTTGTATTCTATATATTTCTAAATAAAAAACACTTGACGTTTCAAAAGCTAATCTGGTGTTGAATATATTTTGCCACTGTTATAAAAATAATGAAAAATAATTAGGTGTTGAAACATAATAATAAATTATTACAAAATTGAAACAATGTGTTTTTATTTTAATCATTTTTTTTACATCTCACATTGCTGATTATTAAAACTTTCATTGCGGTCAAGTTCTAAATAGTTATGTATTTAGAATGTTATATAAATAAAAGAATTACTTTGATTTTATACAAGCTACTATATTTTAATTCATACAAATAAAATTTGTTTGATTAATAAATAACTTGATATTTCAAAATTATCATTTAGTTTTCTTCTAAGTATTTATTATCCAATGTTTAACCATTTCCATTATGAACTAAATTATTTAAGACGTTCAACACCAAAACAGTTAAATAAATTTTAAGTATGGGTATTCTAAATCTTTTCTATACAAATCTTTCCTTTTTCAATGAAACTTATTCATCGTTTTTTCAAACCTTCACGAAAGCGGACCTGACTGAACAAAAAATTTAATATAAAAACCAAATGTTGGGGTTATGTTTGTCAACATTGGCGGAAAAGACACTTGACGCATGTGCGAAGCTTGAAAATAGATAGCGACGGTCTGCACCTAGACGCTTGTCCCTTTCCATGATATCGGGTCCTAGGTGACGTTGTCTGCTGTATTTCCTACGAACTTTCGGACGGTTCGCGCGGTTGCTAGGAGAATTGCTTTCTGCATTGGCTTATACAGATGCTCACTAAGGCCCAATCACTTGATGTTCTGCAGGAGGTTCCTTGGTATCACTCCAGTTGTTGAGAGTATTATTGGAATCGTTTGGACGCTGTTCATTGCCCATTGTCTTCGGATTTAGACCTCCAGATCTCTGTATTTGGCGATTTTGTCGTTGTATTTTGGCCTTAGGTTGTTGTTGTTAGGTACAGCAATGTCGATTAATGTAGTTCGACTAGAAATTTTATCTATTAGTATAATGTCTGGTCTATTATGAGCTACTGTTTGATCTGTCAGAACCGTTCAGTCCCAATATAACTTGTGTGTTTGGTCACCATATTAGTTTTACCAAACACAGTTTCTCTATCACTCCAGGGGTAATAACTCTAAAACCTTGGATTACAGAGAGGATCTTGAGATATGCAGGGAGATAAAAGGAAACCCCGACTATTGCCTCAATGTAAGAACGAACAACGTAAATGACCGCAACCCCATTTTCAAATTTTTCCTTAAATCATTAAACAATTTAAATGTCTGAGAGCTGTGATTGTGTGGGGTGCAATCTTAGAATAATTTTGATCACCTTTTTCAGTTTCAGACACTTCATTCTAAATAGATTAATAGTTAACACATTTCAACAAATTTCAATTACGTCTATGTTCGTGTATTTTATTGATTTTTTTCAAAAATGGAAATTATTTCGCGCCACTGAACCCAAGTGTTCGAAATATATCACATAATGGCCCATAACAGTAACGCTGTAGATTAATAAACTTTTACTGCCCTTTCTTTCTGCTCTTTTTCTCTTTTTGCTCGTTGTTAATGAATTATTGATATGAAATACAATAAACAAGAAATTCAAAAAACTCATACAGTGAATTTCTACTCAGGCTTATACATACTTGCATATATTTTTAATTTTTGGACAATTTTTATTGTTATATTATGCTATGACTGTGTGTGGCATAACCTCACTGTCTTTTGGAGTTGTTATTGTAAAGGTTTATTATTTTAATAATGTCAATGTATACAGTGTTCTCAATGTTTTTAATTTTAATTTGGGACTGAGTTTTTATTTTTTATTTTTTTAATTGTATATGTAACTTGTTCTGTGTGGAGGCTACGCTGGGCCCCTATCCTCGAAAGTATGATGTAAAAGGTGATGTGAATGGCGATGTGAATTTTTTGACAGTAAAAGCCGTATTCTTAAAAAGCTAATGTTGCCAGATATGGACGTGCTAAAACCCGAGAATTTCAAAAAATAAAATGGATGACAGATTGAATTGACCTGACAGA
This sequence comes from Diaprepes abbreviatus, assembly GCA_034092305.1. Lineage (NCBI taxonomy): Eukaryota > Metazoa > Arthropoda > Insecta > Coleoptera > Curculionidae > Diaprepes > Diaprepes abbreviatus. The sequence goes on along the minus strand of JASJET010000019.1, from coordinate 4,543,467 downwards.
CCGAAAATGTCCGTAGTATATTTTGTTGCTATTTTAGGAAATAAGTAGTACTTTAAATTAATTGTCGCAAGTAAAAAAATAGTGCTGTTATTGTTATTTTTGTGAAGTTATTGATTGCCATTACAATATTTGTATTTTACCTGGATTAAATTTATCTTAAATTGACACTCTAGAACTGTTAAAACAAAAATGCATACAAAGAGCCAAGTACTTGAAGATTCTAATATATAAAGAAAAAGGGATATCAAGAAAAGCAGCAATCATATATACCAAGTAATATACTGACAGTAATTGCAGAAAGTCAGCATTGATAAACCTTGAAACGGTGGAAATTACAACTCTACGTAGTATGACTAAAAGCCATCATCCCAATCCACTACGGAAACTATCCAATCAGTTACTTATTGTATGAATTCACAGTGTTCAGCCTCTTACTGCAAGATGTTCTGTCCTGACAAGTAAATTTGAAAGAAAACCTGAAACTTGAACAATGATAGTGAAACTGTTTATGATCAGGGACCGAAACTAAAGGCCAGACAGAAGACGTCCATTAAAGATACTGGCGGATCTCACATTCAACTTTATATATATATATATATATATATATATATATATATATATATATATATATATATATATATATTATGTCGGATATTCTCACGGGTGTGATGTGTTATCGAAGGTTTTCGGGCATCCCGTGTATGTGCTGAGTCCCTCTCAGGACTGTAGCTGCCTTACAGTCCTGAGCGAGACTATACACGGGATGCCCGAAAACCTTCGATTACATATATATATATATATATATATATATATATATATATATATATATATATATATATATATACTTATTCAACTTTCTAAGGATATTTTATTAAAAAATTTGAAAATACTGAAAATGTCGGGGTACCACCTAATTAACTTTTCAACTGTTTATTCAGAAAATAAAAGGTCTTAAAGAAACGGTTCGTCAACATATTGTTTTTTTTTAATGCGAGTTATTCTGAAGAACCAAAAATAAAATAAAAATGTTTAATTTAATTTTATTTTTTTAAATCCGTGCGTTAAATATATCATTTAGCGGCTGACATTTCATTTGCGCATGTTTCACCGTTCGCTTACTTTCCACCGGGCGACCGAGGATATGAGTGATGAACATTTCAAGAATACGCGTTCGCCACCTTTTCACCGTTCACTTCACGTTCCCCAACTCGAGAATAGGGCCCCTGGCATTGTTGGAGACTTCTCAAAATGGCAGGGTTAAGGTGTGCCCTTTGACGAGTGAGTGTGGTTGGTGAGAACTGAGTAAGCTTATTTGCTGACCATATCCTCTTGTTTCTAGGGTCTAAGCCCTGAGGATGGTCTAAATTAGACCGAAAGCCCTTGGCCGATAATAATAATTTTAAAAAAATATACATTGAAATATACAATCCGTCTATTTCTTGATTTCTTCGGTGCACAACCTGTTAATAACTTAATTTGTACTTCTATTTTAATGAAAAATTCACCTAAGTTCTCAGCACTGAGCAATACACTAGAAATATTATGTGGTGATCAATTTCGCCCATAATTAAAAGCTCTCCAGACATCTCTTGCTTTGTTTTGGGAATTTTCCAAAAAACTACCATATCCATCCTTCTTTGTAGTAACAACCTTCTGCCTATAATTTTATTCATAAACTTATACAAATTTCCGAATTCTGTGCTTCCATCGCTCAAAAGCTTCACCAGAGAGAACTCATCTCTCATTTTCCTTAATGTGTCATTACACCACTGAACAAGGGGTCTATCGGTGAAGATATGTCTCAAAGGGAGATGCTTGCAGATCAGTTGCTGATTAGACGAAGCCAAATGCCAAGCGAGCCAGTCAGTGTCGATATTCTGATAGAAAATATAGCAATCAATTTCACTCAGGTTACCCAAAATATGACCCCTTACCCTTGTGATTATAGGCCTCACTCTAATTAGTTCGGGAGCACTGATCTTCATCCGCACGTTTAGCTCAATAAACTGACCACAATGCTCAGAAAGGTATGGATTCCAGAACTGTAGAACTCGTCAGAAATATTGGTTAAAACGTTGTCAATACAAGTTGAAAAATTACTAGACACCCTAGTGTATTCACATATTGTGGTAAAAATACCATAGGAATTAATAATTCAAGTTAGTTCTGACAAAATGGTGGACTGTGTTCTAAAGTTAATATTAAAATTATTATATGATTGAGATAGTTTGTCTAACACGGCTTCAAAAGCATCTAACAATACGTTACTGTTGCCCAGACATGATCTCTACATTGTTATAAAAACCAGTTTTAGATGAGGGACCTCAACAGCATATAATTCAGCATTAATTTCATTACAAAAATCAGTAGCATTCACAATTTTGCACTCTATATCGGTTTTTGAGTACATACAGACTCCTCCGTGAGCATGATCAGACCTACAAAAGGAGGAAATTCATTTAAAATTATTAATTTTAATACACTTCAAATTACTGACGCTGCACCAGAATTCACTAATATAAATAAAACTATACAACAATTAATCCGAAAAGTCTTATTAAGCAAGACTTGAATATTTAGTGAAAAAGCCAGATACAGTCATTTTTATTCTTGACAGAAAATTTCGATAATTTTTGAAAGTCACCTCCTTCTGGCATGAAAAACTTTTTGATTTTGACACCAATGGGCTAGATGCTTAAATCAAGAAATCTTTCTGAATAAGACTCCAAAACGCTAACCTTAAAGGAAGCGTACAGTTCAGAGTCCCTAAGCTCGAGCCTCTGCTACGTCGCATCCGAAAAAATAGATCGAATATATGAGATCTCCTTCTGACGTTTGGGGGTTTAATCGGCATAAATGGAAAAGGAAAAACAAGGAACACTTTCAGATTTGAATCATGCAGGTCTTAATTTCAGTCCCAACTACTGCAAATTTTCTTCTTAGATTACTCCGGTTATTGACGATAGTCTAATGTGATTTGTTTTGATCTTTACCCATATCAGTTAAATCGTTCATAGTTGCAATATAGCACTCGATACATTTGATGCCGTAAACAATACTTTATTTCCAGATTCCTCTTCTTTCTGAACACGTAGATCAGCAGCATGTGTTTAGCCATGATTAGTTTGACTATTCTGGGCAGCTTGGCCTGTTGGCTCTTGCACCGTCTGTACCACCGTTGCCATTCTGCTTGACAATAACAGGACGATCGCAGCTCGATGGTGTTACTCGTAAAGGAAGCTCTTTATCTGCTGAAACAATATTTACAGTTTTCTGTTGATTGTGCGGGGTCAATGTAGAATTAAAATTATTGTTGTTAAAAATATGATCGTTATTTAATGGGCCTTTTAAAAGTGATTTTTATTCATTGACGTACATTAATTGCCTTCTGTTTATATTTAATCATTAGATCGCTTTTCTTCAATTTCAAATACCACTGTCAAAGTCTATATATAAAGGGTGTTTTTTATAGAGGTATAGAACTTTTAAATGGAATAAAATAAAGATGCATTTTTTAAATTGACATGAAATTTACTTTATTCAAAAGATAACCTTCTGGCATTATAATTTAAATATGACTTCTGGCATATGATCGCCACTGCTGGCTCGGACGTAGTCTTTCGGAGGTCCAATTTTCGATGACTTTTTCCAACATTTGTGGCCGTATATCGGCAATAACGCGGCGAATGTTGTCCGCCAAGTGATCAATCGTTTCGGGCTTATCGGCGTAGACTAGCGACTTCACATGCCCCCACAGAAAATAGTCTAGCGGCGTTAAGTCGCACGATTTTGGAGGCAAATTCACAGGTCCGAAACGTGAAACTATGCGGTTACCAAACATTTCCTTCAATAAATCAACTGTGGCACGAGCTGTGTGACATGTTGTGCCGTCTTGTTGAAATCACAGCTTCTGCACATCATGGTTGTTCAATTGATGAACGAAAAAGTCAGTAATCATGGCTCTATAGCGGTCACCATTGACTGTAACGTTATGACCAGCATCGTTTTTAAAGAAGTACGGACCAATGATTCCACACCAAACAGTCAGTTTTTCTGGATGTAACGGTGTCTCAACATACACTTGAGGATTATCATCACTCCAAATACGGCAGTTTTGTTTATTGACGTATCCATTCAAACAAAAGTGAGCTTCATCGCTAAACAAAATTCGATTATGAAAATCGGGATCAACGGCAATCTTGTTTTGGGCCCATTCACCGAATCTACGCCTTGCTAGGTGATCGTGTGGCTTCAATTCTTGCACGAATTGGATTTTGTAAGCACGCAAACCAAAATCTTTCCGCAAAATCTTCCATAAAGTGAATGGACACATATCCAATTCCTGTGCACGATGGCGGATAGACTGATTAGGGTCTTCCTCTACGCTACACTCTACAGCAGCAATGACTTCTTCTGTACGCACTGTACTACGTCTCTGTGGATGCGTATTATTATTTAGAGTAAACGTGGTGCGAAAACGTTCCATAGTTAATCGAATTAATTGCTCTGATGGACGATTATGTTGACCGTAAAATGGACGTAGTGCGCGATACGTATTTCGAACAGAACCATGATTTTCAAAATAAATTTACACAATTTGGAAGCGTTGTTCAGGCGTCAGTCTATTCATGTTGAAATGCCAAACCAAACTAAACATAAATCACTTGACAGCTGATAAAATGGCCGCCAGTTAAAAAATTGTTGCCAACTTAAAGTTGTAAATCTCTATAAAAACACCCTTTACATATATATATATATATATATATATATATATATATATATATATATATATATATATATATATAAATATATATATATATATATATATATATATATATATATATATATATATATATATATATATATATATATATATATATATATGAAGTAAAATACGAACAGTGAATGCAAACTTCGCTCCATCACATCCCTTCCATATTAGAGGTTGCACAGTTTGGATGAATTGCTACAAAACACAATCCATCCTATTCCACCACCATCAAGATGGTGACCCACCTGTACCACCACACCGAGAAGAAAGTAAAGACTTACCCTCCCTGCTACAGTGATACGTACATGTTTCGTCTCTTACTAGACTCATCAGGGTACCGACATGCACCTGTTTGTGCAAAGGATAGATAAGAAGCAAGCATGCACCACTGAACGCGGCTTCGCCGACCTCCCGTCGGATGGCGTATATATGTTTATGCGGCTTTTACGGATACCTCCGTGTGAGATGCAATAGCAGTGGTCAAATTCATATTATGCCGATGTAGTGCCGCTTCCTTTCTATCTGTCCTTTGCACAAAAAGGTGCATGACGGTACCTTGATGAGTCTAGTATGAGAAGAAGAAAGAGAGAAATAGACGGGTTTTGAATTTCAGTGTATGTTTTATTAATATTGGCCAAGCGCTTTCGGTCTAACTTAGACCATCTTCAGGGCTCAGACCTCGTCAAAAGGCACACCTTAACCCTGCCAGTTTGAGAGCACTCGCCAGCGTAGCCTCCACACAGAACAGTTTGAGTAGTATGAGAAGAAACAAGTACCTCTGCCATATCACTGTAGCAGGGAGGGTAAGTCTTTACTGTCTTTTCGGTGTGGTGGTACAGGTGGGCCACCATCTCGATGGTGGTGGAATACGGTGGATGGATTGTGTTTTGTAGCAATTCATCCAAACTGTGCAACTTCTAACACGGAAGGGATATGATGGAGCGAAGTTTGCATTCCCTGTTCGCATTTTACTTCATTTACATATGGAGATGCATATAGTTGTACGTTTGCTGAATGTGATTTCAGCACTACAACGGCATAATGTGGATATAACCACTGCTATTGCATCTCACACGGAGGAATCCGTGAAAGCCGCATAAACATCTATATATATATATATATATATATATATATATATATATATATATATACATATATATTATAAATGTCTTTATTTCTAAATATTCAACTGCACATTACATAAGTATAATTAAAAAAATTATAATTACCAATATTTAGAAAAAGGCGAAGTTCAGATAAGGCATCCTGGTGTGCCTCGCTGATCATACTCAATGAGTTATTAATGTTTTTGTTACCCTATACTGATTATATGGTTCAAGATGATAAGGAAAAGTTGTTATACAAAAAGAGAAAGAAAAATAAGATAGATACAGAAGAGATGATCAGCTCTTACTCATTATAAATTTAATATAATTTATTTTAAAGGCAGATTGTGAAAGCCCTTTTAATTTATCGGACAAAGAATTGTAAAATTTGGCAATGTAATGTGTATTGCAGTTCGATGATATGGCGGTGTCAGTGTACCTTTAAATCTAATATTAATATTATGAACATGAGTTCTAAATACAATACGTTTATATAAATATGTGGAACATTTTAGAGAGACAATTTTATAAAGAAAACATGCAAGATGTAAATCTTTTCGCTCCTCCATGCTTAACCAGCCAGACTCTGTCATTTTATGAGAAAAATGTTGGTATTTTCTCACTCCATGGATAAGTCTCAGGCAAGAATTTTGCATAAGTTGGATTCTATGTTTATCTACAGCAGTAAGCCATTTACCATAAATAGTGTCCCCATGGTTAAACACAGAGAGCACCAAAGGGTCACACAATAGGGTCTTCACATGTGGTGACAAAAAATGGCAATTATGATATAGTATTTTTAATTTCACAAAAGCCCTCTGTATATAATTAGATACATGGGTACTAAATCTTAAAAAACTGTCAAAACTAACACCTTCATTACACACATTGTCTTTTATCGGCAACACTGTATTATCTATCTCTACATTAATCAAACCTTTCAAATATTCTACATCTGCCCTACGGCCGAAGACCATTATACAATATTTTTTAGGATTCAATATGTTCCAATGACAGTTTGCTTAACAAACTTAATTCTCTACTTATACCCTTACAGCCCTCAACAGCATCAGCCCTATCAAATGATAAATAAACCTACGTGTCATCTGCATAACACTGAGCAGAACATACTTGTAAAGCCTCTAAAATGAAAGAACTATAGATGGTATACAACAGCGGAGACAAAGCCGAACCCTGAGGTACGCCACTGTTAATCAGCACAGGAGCTAATACGCTTCTGTCAGTCGGAACTGACTGACATCTGTCGCTTAAAAAATTAAAAAGGAATTTAACTGCCTTCTCAGAAAGACCAACATAATGAAAAATAGCCAGAAGTAACTTGTGATTTAGAGTATCAAAGGCTTTTGAAAAATCTAACAATGCCATAATTGTAATTATACCTTTATCATTAGCTCCAAACATATCGTCAGTAACCCTTGCTAATGCTATTGAGCATCCATGGTGATTCAGGGATCCCTGATTGAGTTTCAGATAACAAATTATCGGACTCAACATGCTCAGTCAACTGAGCGTTTATGACATTTTCCAAGATTTTAGACACACAAGGCAGAATACTAATAGTTCGGATATCCTTAAATTCCTGCGGAGAGGAAGTTTTCAGAATCAGTATTACCAACGCTTTTTTCCATAACTGTGGAAATTCAGAATGACGAATACAGAAATTTATTATATGTGTTAAATATGGTAATAATATATACAGGGTGATTCAAAAATCGATCACGAAACTTAAAGGGGCGATTCTACTTGACAAAATAAGGGTAGAGCTTCATATAATTTTTTTTCAAAATGTCATTCGTTTTCGAGTTACAAGCCGTCCAATTTCAAGTTTTTATTTATTTTTTTTAAATTACTCGCTTACAGGAAAACCGATTTGACTAATATTTGAAAGATAGGCTAAGTCTTCTGCGCTTTATCATTTTAGTAACAATTCACATTGATTGTTTGCCGCTAGAGGGCACTTTACCTACATTGAAAATTGTTTTTTTGTCATAATTTTTTAGTGTTGACAGCTACAGTAGTTTTTGGCATAATTTCTGAAAGACTGATGCCAGGCCTTTAAAAAAGGTGCTCTTTATTTACATCGCTAAACCCAACGGTTTAGACGTAAATCACCCTTAAAAATTAAGTGGTAAATTTACTTTCCTCATTTCATTACCACCAGCTACCAGGTAAATAGCTATCAAAGTATACTAGAGCTGTCAGTTTAACATCAAATAAATTCGCTTTTTAAACTATTTAATTTATAATCTTAAAATAACTAATAATGGCTAATCACCAATATTCAAATATCGAATATTGTGATATCCATTTTTGTTATGGAAAAGCAAATGGTAATGCAGAGTTGGCAAGAAGATATTATATGGAGAGTTATGCTCAAACATTTTCCAGTGTGCACAGGAGGCTTGCGGAATGTGGTTCCTTTAAAAGTTATAATGGAAATAGGGGAAGACCTAGAACTGCTAGAAACGTGCAACAAGAAGAAAGAGTGCTTGAAATTATTGAAGATAATCCAGGTATTAGTACTACAAAAATTGGGAATGAAGTGCGGTTCTGTCAGGCTAGTTCATCGAGGATACTAAGAGAAGAACAACTCTACCCGTTTCATTCAAAAAAGGTGCAGGCTCTCTATGACGATGATCGGCCGAGACGGTTGGAAATGTGCAATCAGATCCTAGCTAAGTATGAACACGATAATCGATTAATTGGCGTCATATTATTCACTGACGAAGCTGCTTTCACTCGTGATGGCATAACAAATCTACACAACATCCACACATATGCTTACGAGAACCCAAACAATGTGGTAGAAACGAAACATCAGCGTAGATTTTCACTAAATGTGTGGGCAGGGATAATAGGAGATTACCTTATTGGTCCTCATTTCTTTGATGGCCCATTAACTGGTGACGTATACTTAGATTTTATCCAAAATCGTCTCCCATTGTATCTGGAAGATGTGCCATTGGAAGTAAGGGCCAACATGTGGATCCTCCAAGACGGAGCTCCGCCCCACTTTAGTATACGTGTCCGACAGTATTTGAATGCAACGTATCCTGAGCGATGGATAGGACGAAGTGGACCATTGGCATGGGCAGCGAGGTCACCAGACCTTAATCCTATGGATTTTTTCTTTTAGGGTCATTTGAAACAATTGGTGTACGATATTCCAGTAATCAACGTCGAGGATCTTCGCTTCAGGATAATCGAAAAGTGCCAAATTATTAAAGAAACACCAGAAATTTTTCATCGAGTTAGGCGACATTTTTTGAAGAGTGTTAGGAAATGTATGGAAGAAAATGGGGGACATTTTGAGAATCTTTTTTAGTTTGTTTAGTACTGTTTCATTAATTTTTATCAATTAAATGTATATCGCAATAATCCATAATATGAATATTTACTGATTAGCCATTATTAGTTATTTTAAGATTATAAATTAAATAGTTTAAAAAGCGAATTTATTTGATGTTAAACTGACAGCTCTAGTATACTTTGATAGCTATTTACCTGGTAGCTGGTGGTAATGAAATGAGAAAAGTAAATTTACCACTTAATTTTTAAGGGTGATTTACGTCTAAACCGTTGGGTTTAGCGATGTAAATAAAGAGCACCTTTTTTAAAGGCCTGGCATCAGTCTTTCAGAAATTATGCCAAAAACTACTGTAGCTGTCAACACTAAAAAATTATGACAAAAAAACAATTTTCAATGTAGGTAAAGTGCCCTCTAGCGGCAAACAATCAATGTGAATTGTTACTAAAATGATGAAGCGCAGAAGATTTAGCCTATCTTTCAAATATTAGTCAAATCGGTTTTCCTGTAAGCGAGTAATTCAAAAAACAAAAAATAAAAACTTGAACTTGGACGGCTTGTAACTCGAAAACGAATGACATTTTGAAAAAAAATTATATGAAGCTCTACCCTTATTTTGTCAAGTAGAATCACCCCCTTAAGTTTCGTGATCGATTTTTGAATCACCCTGTATATATATATATATATATATATATATATATATATATATATATATATATATATATATATATATATATATATTATTTTGTATTATTTTTATAGGATTAGGTTCACAATAAAATATGTTCTCTTTCGTTGTTTATTTAGAACATTTTCAAAAAGCAATCATCTAAAATTTAAAACGAATTATGGAGATAATATAAGTACAATGACACACATTAAAAATATTATTCTCGGAAATGACTGTCTAAAACTTAAAATTCATCACTTAAAACATTAATTTAACATCTAAAACAATAAACAAAAACTGAAACAATAATTATTTAATAGATTATCTTTAGTATATTTTACACATTTTGAGATTTCGTCAACAAACTACCAAGAACTTGCATTTTATATTCGGGGACAAAAAATAAAGGATTTTGTTTTTGTTTTCAAGGCGATATATACATTTTTGAGCTTATTAAGGGAATATACTGCGTTTATATTATATTGTTGTAGATTTGACTAAAGTTGTTTATATCCGTTCGGTTATTTACTGTATGTATATAATTACTAATTTCTGATAATTTTTGTCCTTATCGACTATTTTGGTATCTTCGACGTTAAAAGAGTGCTTCTCATTTTTTTCATGTTTTGTCAGTACCGTAGTAGCGTTCTTGGTATATCTATATCTATATATATTTAGCCGATTTTTCAATAATTGGCTTGTCATTCCTATTACACACGAAACTGAATATGCAATATTAGAAATTTTCATAGTGTTTTGCTTTTTAGTTTTGTAAAAATTGAGTTTAATTGGGTGTAACTCTCCAACTATCCAATAATTTTTTTTAAATATATTATAATTTTTCTGTAAGATCTGTTGTATAAGAATACTTATTATTTTTGTATTTCCTGTTGTAAAACAGCTTTAAAATTTTGGTAACATTGCGCTTCTGTAGTTGGAGAATCGCTCTAACGGAAAACCACGGTAATAACCAAACGTCAACAAATTATCATTATGACATATGAAGCGGTTCAGGTTCGGACTTTTGTAGATTAAACAGTGTCCCCAACAACTCCTGTATTACAAGGACGCAGCGGTGATTTGTGACGTCATCAGCCGAATTTTTAATACAACACATTATTATATATTTTTTATTTGACTTAAATATTTATTTACTTTTAAATTTACTTATAATAGATGGTCGTTATTTAAGTATTTTTTAATTATATATTTACGCTACCCCACAGGACTAAAGCTCCTATAATTGGACAAGAGAAAGAACACTGTTACTTACATCATATATACATACACAATGCAGGCAGATCAGATGCCACAATCTTCTTATTAATCAGTTTAAACAAAGAGAGCACATCATTCCAGTTTTAGCGCATCTTCGTGGTAGTGAAATTAAATCTTGGCAAAAACTTTTCGTGGGGAGTAGTAGCATGTGAATAAAACCCAGCCAATTTAAAGCTTAAGAATATTAGGAAACGATATTGAATGAATTAAGTGGACATGCTCATACGGATGCCAAATAGCTGAGGTATATTCTAGCTAGCGTCGTATAAGAGAATATTATAATGTGCTTATGCATTGCAGTGGCCTAAATTCTTGACTAGATCCCACAAGAAAGCCCAGCGTTGGATAATATCTTGAAAGTATACCATTAATATAATAGGCGATATAAATCTGGAGTCAAACGTAACTTCCAAGTCTTTAGCATATTCAACTCGCTTCAGAAAAATGCTTTTGATCCAGTAATTATACGTCTTGAGAATGACATAATATTATGAATGTCTTGTCTTCAGGCTACAAGCTTAAATAAGGACTGTCCGTTGAAACTCTAGAATAGCTTACATTTGGAGAAATATATTCAGAGATAATTTAGCAAAAACAAACTCATTAACTAACGATAAGAGATAATGTGAACTGGTTTGTATAATACGCCTGGGATTAAACATATCATATAAAATAGTTTGAAGCTGCAGCAATATATAAGGAACCCAACTCGAAAAAGAGAAAATTTATAGAAGCGGTTTCAATACAAAAAATATTAATGAAATCTTCAGTAAATCTACTGTTGAGTTACCTTACCTTTGGCAACCATTACTTTGAATATCAAATTATTGAAGTGTGTACAGTGAAGCGAAACTACGCTCATCAATAGACACAGTTCACATACTGTGTGTCCTACGACGCACTGCCGCGATCGATTTTTCTAAAAAAAAGCCTTTGGAAAGTTTTTAAAATTTGGCAGTTTACTGAAGCCGATGGGGACAATTTCGCTGAAATATTCTCAAGATGGTGGAATTCCGGTTATATAGGAAGCTGATGCCTCCTTGTTTATTTTAAATGGAACATTCTGTATGGTATTTAATTTTAAGGGACACACTGTATAAGCTCTTAACGTTAAAAGAAAATGTTAATTTCACACTGAAGTCAGAATTTTCGATCATATTTCAATATATGTTCTTTCTAATTATGTAGCAATACTTTTGTATTGAAATTTTCTAGCCTAAGATTATTCGGTTAGTTTTTTAATCTTTACAACATTAAGTGGCGCATTCTACTTTATAAAAAGAATCTGAATTCTCAGTATTTGACTCACGATTTTCCAGCCTCAACAAACTGATGAGTTGCTTAAGCTCTATTAGGATTGCACCAGCTGTTATAATGAAAAAATTAAATTTTCCTCCTGATTATCTAATATTAAAGACTATATAAACACAAAACTTTCACCGGTTATGGACGCCTTGGCAACTATCTTTTCCTTTCCAACTCATCCATAAATTTAGTTATAGTAAATAGTAGTAAAAAAGCAAGAAATGAGACGATGCAGTGTTGCCGTGTTGTATAGTAAATCTAAAATACGGGTACAAGTTTCTAATCCCCCCGTTTTTATTCATTTAAATTTACAAAGCAAATATTACCATTAATCAGACGATCATTTTATATTTATATTGACGAGTTTTTATGGATATGAAACAGTATTATATATTATCCAGTTGTTACGGGTTTTCACAATTTTATATTAATTTCTCAGAGACAATGGCTACGAACTTATAACCAGACCAGTAAAAATGGAAAATTTTGTTTATTTGACTAACTAAACGGTTTAACTTCCATAGCAACTACATAGGGTTTAAAAGTTAAACCTTTTTTTATTGAGTCTGGCTAACAGGATTTCGATTATTTCTATTATAATACGATATTTGTGTAATTAATTGTGTCTTGTAATGCGGTTAACTAACTAATCATAGGTAAAGTAATAAAAGTAGACAATTAAAACTCATTCCTTAATAATATGCATGTTTTTTTTGAAAAAAATCAGTTTTTTAAATTATACATTATATAAAAATGCAATTCATGGCGTAAAAAAATACGTATTTGATATTTTTTGGCATACTCCAACATATTACATATGGAACAAATCAATGGCGGACTCAAATGATCCATGAAAACTTTTCCAGTAAGTAAAATTTAAAAATATTTCTTAAAAATAAGTAACAAAACTTACCTATACATAAAGCACCCTAAAAGGGCAAAATTTATTTACCACACAAAAAACTATTTTATTGATTATAATCAAAACTTTCTTTGTAATTCGGTCTTTCACTTTACGTCACTGAACTAAAAAAAAAACGAAATAAATCTTGCTAAATAATCGAATTGAAGCTAAAACGGCAACTAAAATAGCGAATAATCTACCTTACACAAAATATCTCCGATATTTTGCGATACTTTCTTAGGGAAATTCTTTTGAATTATCACTTTCAGTTCTATCATTTGAAGTAATCATGATTACTTCAACCTGATGACAGGTCAATGAATATTGAAAAGAACTTGAAGTTATTAGTTTCACGTTTTTTACTTTGATCTTTTGATAACTATTCTCAAGAATACAGCTCCCATAGTAGTGGCCTTGTGATAGGTTAAATTAGGCAACCAACAAACCTTCGAAGAGGTTTCTTTAGCCGAAGGGAAGGGAAGAAACATTCAAAAACTGAGATTTTATCATATCATAAATGTAGCACTGTGAGCATTATTTTAACAATAGGTCTATACTATACTATTGTTATAGAGCTTTTCTTTTCTTAAAGAACAAATATATTTAGGTCACCTTCTAGTTTCTAGTTTTGTACTTGTTTTTCTATAAAATCATATAGCATCTTATTAGTTATATTTAAGAATTGGCAACGTTGTGATTTCAGTCGCTAGGTAGTGGCAACTGTACATTTCCAAAGAGACGTTGACCTTCTTTGGTTGGCAAGAGGGGATATGCAACATTGCCACGTTTTGAACGGAAATTCAACAATTCAAATTTGTACTTGTTACAAAGGCATGTATATAACATTTTATTACTTTATTCAATCTTTCGCAATATTGTAATTATGAATGAGTTGTGTCCTATAGTTGTGTACATTATATGAGCGTCAAAAGATTTCCGAAGAACTTTTTGAATTTTTTGTTTAACTTGTTATGCATTGGATAAAGTACGCAGTTTTAAAATTCGTTGAGATAATTCATATGTTCAAGGCTACCAAGTCAGTTCAGCACATGACAATATTATTACAATGAAATTTAATTGGGTAATATTTTGGAATGATTTGTAATTTTTCACTTTATCTCCAGACATGTGGATGAAAAATCGTGACTAGATAATTTTTGTCGAGTGTTTCACTTTATTTAAAAGCTGCATCCTCACTCAGAACATTGTACAGTTCCAAAAATGGCGAGGTGTTTGATTGTTCATGTAGTTGCGACGATATTTGTCACTTTGCAATATGAAGGTAAGTTAGAATTTATTTTATTTTAAAAACATAGTGTTAACTAACACGGTACTATGCTTTGTTAAGATACTACGTCACTGATTTCCTTTTAGTTCCAACCTAATACATTATTAAGGAAAAAAAAAGTTAAGATAACGATGGAGGAATGTTGACGAATCGGGTATTATGACATTATTATAACAAATAAAACCGCAATTCCAAGTAGAAATTTGTGATTTGTTATACGTTAATGTTCACTTTTTAAATAAATCTTTGACAAATTTATTTCTAGAATAAATATCACATAATTTTGGAATTGATTGGGATTCTGTCTTGGATGTGAATAATGTTAATCTGGCTCTTGATCGTTTTTATAGTATTATGAATGGGGCGGTTGAATTGTTTGTCCCGAAGCTTAGAGCAAAAAATAGAAAATTTCCTTGTGGGTATAGTCAAGAACTAAAGGATAATATTTTGCAAAAGCAGACTCTGCATAGGAAAATTACTGGTGACAATAATATTTATGAGGAATTTTGTAATTATCGTTACAAATGTAAAGCTTTATCTAGGGAATGCTCTCAGAATTATATCCAAAATGTTCAGGAGGGAATTACAAATAGTTGTGGGATGTTTTGGAATTTTGTTCACTCTAAACAGAATAGTCGTGAAGTTCCGGGTAACATGTCTTTCAATGAAGTTAGTTCTGATTCACCTGTAGAGATTCCTCAGTTCTTTGCAGAGTATTTTGGGTCTGATATTTGTCAAACAATAGTAATTATTGCGGAAAAGTACCTGAGAATAATTATAGCGTTGCTGTTGACATGAATTCTTCCATATTTCTTTGATTGACGTGTTTGACTCTATTTTGAGTTTGAATTCTAACCTAGCTACTGGACCGGATAATTTGCCAGCTCAATTAATTAAGGAATGTAGATTTGTCTTATCACCTATATTTGTGAGAATTTTCAACTTGTCATTAATAAAAGGAACATATCCGGATCGCTGGAAGGTGTGTTATGTCACGCCAATATTTAAGAGTAGAGACAGATCTCAGATATCTAATTATCGCCCAATATCTAAATTTAGTACAGCAACTAAACTGTTTGAATTAAAAGTAGGAAATTGAGTTCATTATTTGGCAATTTTATTTCAACAGTACAGCATGGCTTTGTAAAAGGAAAGTCGACAACAACAAATCTTATGGTATATGGAGAATACTTGTCGGAGGCACTGGAGAGTGGGTGCCAAGTTGATTCAATTTATACCGACTTTTCCAAGGCCTTTGACGGGGTTCAGCACCAGGTCGTGGTATGCAAATTGGAGTACTCTGGCATACATGGTTCCCTATTGTCTTGGTTTAAAAGCTATTTGGAAGGGAGAAAACAGATTGTTAAAATTAAGAAGTTTAGCTCTAGGGAGATTCTTGTCACCTCGGGAGTTCCTCAGGGCTCGCACCTTGCACCATTGTTGTTTAACATCTTTAGCAATGACCTTAATAACTGCTTGAGTGCTTCTTGTAAACTGTTGTTTGCCGATGATCTCAAGCTATTTATAAAAATCTCAAATGAGAGTGATTGTACGGCTTTGTAGGGTGATCTGGATGGACTGGCTCTGTGGTGCGAGAGAAATTCTATGAAGTTAAACATAGATAAGTGTAAAATTTTAACTATTTCTAAAAAACGTAATACTATTTTTTATAATTGTGTTATCGGCAATGAACTACTTGAAAGAGTTAATGTTAATAAGGATCTGGGAGTTTTTGTGGATAGTGAACTTATCATTTGAGTTTTATTAGAGCAAAGGCTCTAAAACTATTGGGTTTTGTTATTCAAACACTGATTAACTGAATTGTTTTAAATCTCTTTATTGTGGTTTTGTACGATCAGATTTGGAGTATGCTTATTCATTTTGGTGCCCAGAATATAATACTTATAATGATAGTCTAGAAAGAGTGCAAAAAAGCTTTTTAAGATTTGTTAATTTTAAATTGGGGATCCGAGCTGAAGATATTGATTATGATAGTTTGTATAAGTTGCTGAAGTTGCTTGAAGATTAAAAGACTACAATATGATATATGTACTTTGTTTAAAATAGTCAATGGAGTTATTGACAGCTTAGAACTTTTGCAGTTAATAAATTTTCATATTCCTAATCGTGTTACACGTCAAAATACTTTATTTAATCTAAAATTTTATCAAACTAACTATGGTATGAATAGTCCTATTTCTAGATTGTGCAGAGTTGTCAATGCTTTCTGTAAGGACTTGGACTTTTTTGGGATAAGTTTCCCGGTCTTCAAAAAGAGGTTGACGTTAAAAACCGTTTAAGGCTGACTGAAACCGATCGGACTTATATGTGATAAACTTTATGTTCTGTGTTCATTGTAATGGTTTTTTACCGTAAATAAAGCATTATTGTTATTATTATTATAATTTAGTCAAAATTTTAATAATTTTTTAATCAGAATGACAATTGCCGAAATACTTGACAAGTAATGAGATATAAAATATTATCAAGACGAATTTTTTGTCAATTAAACATTGTTCTCATTATAAATAAAAAAAAATAATGCTATAAATAGGGTACAGTAGTGATTTATTTTATCCATTCACTTGACTTGATACTTGCTGAGACGGATGTAAATTGTTCCAAAGTCCAAATAAGATTAATATAAGTTGAGTGCTAACAAATTTAAATTTCAATTATAAAACTCATTAAATATGTTTTGTTTCAAAATGATCGAATGTTATTGTCTGTCTCAAACAAAGAAAACTTTTTCCTTTTGGTCAATTTTCGCATAATTCATTAGTGCCGAAAATTTTATTCTTATGTTGTAATTTTTTATTACCCAACAGATCAAAGCAATAATTCCTTTATCGTATTTTGGTATTTAAAATTGTACAATATCGAGAATGTCAGTATTGACCAAAAAGGATGGATGTTCGAATTGGGAGCCGACATATTGGGTTCGTTGTTTACAGGAGTTTTTAATAATATTATGGCGCATTTTTAATTTGTTGATCAAACTAACCTAAACTTTAAAAAAGGTTTTCCTTTCCAAAACTTTTTGGCTTTCATTTTATTAATGAATTAAATTGAATTAATATTGAATATTATGGTATAAATTTGAAGCTAGTTTTTTACACTTTAAATTGTTTTTCGAAAATTTCTCTGAACATATTTAGTAGTATCAATATTCGAGTTTTAAACGAAATATATACAGTGTTTTCGTAAAGTAGCGGATATATTCAATATAAACTAAATGGGTATTTGGGTGGAAAAACGCTCGGACCCGTAGAATTTTATTTTAATTTTAGAGTGTTTCTGCGTGATTCCGAAATACACAGGTTAACTTTGGAACAACATTTGATCGTAGACTCCTGCAAATGGTATATTTTGGTAGCGTAAGACCAGTAGGCCTACAATATCCTGCTGTGACATATTAATTTTGTAGCTATTTTAAAATCTTATAAATAATGGTAACAATGACAAAGGCTCTCTGAAAGTCTCGTCATTCCTCTTGGTTTCTTGTAGATTTAGTACCAAACAGCTACAGGTTATTTAGGGCTTACCACTACTAAAACTCAGGACTTCAGGATTCGGGTAAGGCCGCTAACTAGCTGGTCAGATGACGTCTCTTGATTTGAAGCTTTCACCAGGGCGCAATTGCAAATTTGTGCGCTTGAAGGTTTTTAATAAATTAAACAAAATAAGTTTCTTAAAACACTTCAATCTATTAACAAAAGCATATTGAAAACGGAATTATATACAATGAGAAACTTATAACGAATACTAAATTTAAAGAAACTAACATTATTGCTCTTTTTGGCCGTTCTATTAGTAAAAATGTAAAACCCAATATAGATGATAAAACGTATAAATAGCTTTTTAAAAAATAAATTAAGAAAATAATGAAAACACGAAAATTAGCTTTTAAATTGTTTAAACAAATGGTACTAAAGTCGGCCTTTTACCAAGAGAAATAAAAACAGGATAATCCCTTACTTCTCCAGAAATAGATGAAAAACCTTCATTAGTAGCGAATATACACGACAGGTAATTTTCTAAGAAACTATCCTCAAACAGGGGCGGATCGAGCTTCTCTCTTTGGGGGGTGGGGCGGTCATATCACAAAAGTACAGTATGGCAAACAAAAGCAAGTTATCGACGGAAGGGAAAACAGCAACAACATTCCTATTTCTAGTGTAAAAGGCAAGGTTGTGTTTCCTCACCGCCCCCCTTGGATTCGCGCCTGTCCTCAAAACCGACTACCTTCTCTAACGAATCCCAGATTGTAATTAAAGCTTATTATTCCCACAAAAGCATCTTTGATCTTTACACTCCGGACTTCCCTTTAGAACCTATTTCGGTCCTACACCCTATAACCATCAATTTTATTCCTTAAAGTTCGAAAGTTTCGGTTGTCTTCGTCTATAGAGGGCATTAGCCTTTCATATGTCGATTATTTAATTCCAGAATTGGCCTCTCAGCGTCTTAATCTTATTTTTTATATAAATAATATATAATCAAACTAATTTACATCTTCCTATAACTAAAAGAATAACAATTTTAACGACCGTGAAAACAATTATTCAATTTCTTAGATATCTAACTTCTCGTTTCTTGTGAATAGAAGAAACATTCGTCATTGTACGAATTCTTTTTACATTTTATCAAACGATATATTAAATTATAGCGAGCTTATTTGATGTTTTTTAATAATGGGAAAATCGTTCAATATTTTAATACATTCTATTATTTGCCATTACCTCATGTTAAGACCTCTCTCGGTACTTTAATTACATAACCAAGATAGAATTTCTTCAACAGATTTATTTACAAATATTAAAAGAGGGTTTAGTCTTTTAGTTTATGTCGTCAAAAATTGTCTGGGTCTATATATTTAAAAAAAAAGTAAAAGTTTGTTTATCGATTTAGATCTTAAGGTGGCAATATTAGATAGAAACTGTCTAGTTCCCATGGTTAAAATTTATCTACAGAGTGATTATTGAATTACTTATTTTAGTAGAATATACTTCGAGTTGATCAGCATAAAATAACTAGTGTGTGTTCCAATACATTTTAAGGAGAACTATGATATCGATATTTTTTTCAGTTGAAAACTCCATTTTTTATTCGAAAATCAGAAAGGGCACATTTTTTTTAAAAAGAACATATTTCGCTCTTTGGATTTTTGTCTAGAATAACATTAAAGTAAAATTTATGCCAATAAAATAACTTTTTAAAAATATATAATATATGTCACTTAACAGAGTATGTTGGTAATAGATAAAATTTAATATAAATAATTTAGACCGAATATTAACAAAATTCAAAGCTGTAAAAATGATAATAAAAGAAGAATATGGGTTAATAATGAATTTACTTTGCAGCTGTTGCAGGTTCGCCTCTCAAAATAGTTAATGGAACTGCTGCTGATGATGGTGAATTTCCATACATGGTATGTATGTAAAACTTTTTGATTTAAAGATTTATTCTGATCTGTTTGAATAAATACGTAGCGTTGCCCATAAGTATATGGGAAAATTATTATTTACTTGCATTTGGGTTTACAAATGGCAGGCTTTTTTGTACAAATATCGATTTTTAGCTCTAATTATTACGATTGATCAGTTCAACAGAAAATTAGTTTTTCTGCAACAAATTTTATTATTTGAATGTCCATCTGTAATATATCTGATCTGTGGTGATATCTGGGAGGGAAAATTTTATAAATATATACATTTATTTACTGTTTGTTATTTACTATATTTGTATACCAGATTTGGTATAAGGCTGCTAATAATAAGCTAGAAAAAAATATCCTGCTGAATAATTTTCTTATGTGAAATTTGGGACTATATATTTGCAAAAATACTTTTTCTACTGTTTATGTACTTGTATAAAACAATTATTAAGATACTGGAATAAATATATTGCGAGCGACATTTTTTAAAAAGAATGAATAAATAGAATTAGTAGTGACTTGAAGTTACTAAATTTAGCAAATAAATATTTCTCCATTTTGATTTTTCTTTGGTTTGGTTGTACTAAATCTATCTATGAAAAATATATTAGTTCATTTGATCAACTGTCATTAACTCTAACCAAAGATAAACCATAATAATATATTTCAAATGATATTGAAACAATGTAACAATTTTTTAAGTTTTTGCAGCAAAAATTAGATAAAATCATTAAAAATTTTCAGATAAAGAGGTCTCTGTTAAAAAAAAGTCAACATTGTTTGACAAGATCTATCTAATTTTAAAGTTCAGTTTCTTCATATCAAATGTTAACTTTAGGTGCAATTGCGGGGATATGGTGGGTTTTTTACATGTGGAGGAGGTATCATAGGGCCAGAATGGATTTTAACAGCTGGTCACTGCACTGCAGATGATATGTAAGTAATTTTATTTAGTAAAATTTATTATAGTTTAATATTCTTTTGAAAAATTTAGTAATACGGATGTCGAGTAAGTATAGGTCAAACGCTCGGCAGTGTATAGAAGGCGTCAAAGCAATCCAAATGTGTAATAAAATTTGGTCTTTGAGGTACCCCATAACCTGATTTACCGGTAGCTTTTGAGCAGACTCACTAAACTCGTAGGTCCAAGAGTTTCGGCAAGTATTAGTTTTCTAAGAAAAAGTACATTACATTTAATTCCAAAAAATTAACCATATTCAAGAGAAATCAATTTATTTGACTCCAAGAAGACCAAGAAATCCTGAGTTAGAAGAGCACGTTCTGGATGAGAGTGCTGATAATCCTTCTAACTGCGTCAAATATCGAGCTTCTTAGCGAGTCCAAGACATTTTAAGTGATCCAAGACATTTTAAGTGATTTACTATTGTTGTCTGCAATACATTTGACCTCTCTACAAGTTCTCGATCAGTTATATGACGATTCTCTTCAATTATTGCTTTGATTTTATCGATATCAGAAGATCGACCAAAACGTTGATCACCTTTTAGTGAAAAATATCCAGAATGGAATTTTTAAACCAATTCTGAAGTGTACCTTCTCTTATGCAATCAACACACGCATATCCCTTTGTGAGCCCCAGTAGCTTCTTTTTCGAAATAAAATAGTAAAATGTTCCGAAAATGTTCGTTCCTGCATTTGATGTTAAAACTGACCCCAAACTAAGAGCTACAGGTAAAATTACGCGCAAGTGTCTTCTGAGATAACCTAAATGTGAATGATATCAAATGTCAAACCACAAAAAAACCATAACACTGACAATCAAGAATACTATTTTACCGACCCAATATTTACATTTATAATGTATAAATTGAAATTGAAAATGGAGTATTGAGATATTGGATTGATATTTTTCTACTGTTCCTAGAAAAAAAAATCCTCATCTTTAAGTAAAGAGAATCAGTTGCCCTTCCAATTAAGGGAAAAAATTGTAGTAGGAATCGCTTAGAAAATTATAAAGCTGTATAAAGAGGTATACAATTTTAAAATGAAATAAAACACGTATGAAAAGCTATCGTCTAGGCTTTATTTAAAATACAGTTTTATGCTATTAGTGTTTCAATATGATTTCGGGCATGTGAGCTCCACGGCTGACTCAAATGAAGCGCAATCGGGAAGTCCAATTTTCGATCACTTTATCCAGCAACCGGGACTGTATATCGGCAACGTTTGTGGTTTATCGACATAGAGTAGTGACTTTACATATCCCCAAAGAAAGTAATTCCTAAGTGTGAGATCACACGATCATGGACGCCAGCTCACAGGTTTATTACTCGAAATTATGCGCTCATCGAATGGTGTCGCGCGCTTAGTGGTATGTTGCGCCATCTTGCTGAAATCAAAGCTCTGTCACGTCAACATCATTCAACGGAAGAACGAAGAAGTCAGAATTTATGGCTCTAGAGTACCTTCCATTGGTGATAACATTCTAGTCGACATCATCTTTTAAAGAAATATGAGCCAATGATTCCATCTGCTCAAAAAGCACAACAAACAGTAACTTTTCCCGGATGTAAAGGCGTCTTAATAAAGACTTCTGGGTTTTATCCACTCTAAATTAGGCAATTCTCCTTATTACCTATTCAACCAAAAATATGCCTCATCGCTGAACAAAATTTTGCGTTGAAAAAGAGGATCAAGCTGAATATTGTTTTCGGCCCATTCACCGAATATACAGCGTACATGATTGTCACGCGGTTTCAACTCTTGCACAAACTAGATCTTATAAGTTAGTAATCCAAGATCTTGACGCAAAATCTTCCACAAAGTGGATAGGCACAGTTGTATTCATGGACGTCTGGACATGGAATGTTTACAAAAACAAAACGCCACGAATGGGTCACAATCAGTAGTAATTTGCCAACTGTTTTGGAAAAAAATAAGGGAAAACAATATAATTTGTTAATACCCAATTTTTATGAAAAAAAAATATTATT
The DNA here is from genome assembly GCA_034092305.1 of Diaprepes abbreviatus. Lineage (NCBI taxonomy): Eukaryota > Metazoa > Arthropoda > Insecta > Coleoptera > Curculionidae > Diaprepes > Diaprepes abbreviatus. The sequence goes on along the minus strand of JASJET010000019.1, from coordinate 4,520,423 downwards.
ATGATAATATATTTCATATAATATTTAAAAACAATTTATTGCTACAATAGTGAACTAATATCTTTAAAATAGTATGCATTATAATGCGTCAGTTTAACTCCCAGAAAATTCAAGATTTCTAAGTAGTGTGATAAACTATGAAATCTGGCAACCTCGCAAATTTCTTTTACGCTATCATACGATCAAGGTTGAATCCGGTCCATTCATAAAAATTTTGGCATATGACATTTTTGTGGTTGACGTTGTGTGTCTTGGATCGTTTTTTAATTTTTTGTGATTCCAAAAGTGTTTTTGTAAGTGACTAATTATTCATTAGTGACAAAATGGTCAATCATTGCCAAGTTTGCCGAAAATTGGATTATTTATTTCCAAATTTAACTTTTCACAGGTAGGTTAGGTTAAGTTTGGTATCATAGGCGGGTAACTTGGGATTTTAGATTTTGTTATCAGTGATTTTTTATAGGTTTCCCAGTGATTCTAACCGCCGAGACCTTTGGATTAATATATTAGGACTACAAGATAAAATCTTGCCCAAGTCACTTCGTATCTGTAGTGAACATTTTGGCCCAAACGATTTCTATTATCGATTTGATGGTGTTCGTGTTTTAAAGTGAGACCAACATAATAGAAGCCCACCATTTTCTATTATTTTTCATTAATATTTCCCTTGTAATATTACACCAAATAGTACCGCTTTTCCTATCTTTTTACAATTTTCTCCTTAATTTTTGTTTTCCCTATTACTTGTAAAAGTGTAAAATTTTCATTTAACCAAGATATTACAAAATCTGCAAAAAAAAAACTCATAAACGTTATAAATAAATATATGACTTGCATAATAACTGTCATGTGTGAAAAGCCCAGAAATGAAACTTCAATTTCTGCAATTTTTATTTATTTTTATTCGATGTTACATAGTCTCAGATTTGCTTTACACAAATTAGATAGTCAGTAAGTAAGAAAAAAAGTATATTTTATTGTAAGTTATTCTATTTTATATATATATATATATATATATATATATATATATAATTGTAATATGACCAACAAGTAATATATTTAATAATAGCATATTCTTATTTTTATCCCACACATAGTCAGTAAGTAAGAAAAAAAGTATATTTTATTGTAAGTTATTCTATTTTATATATATATATATATATATATATATATATATATATATATATATATATATATATATATATATATAATTGTAATATGACCAACAAGTAATATATTTAATAATAGCATATACTTATTTTTATCCCACACATTTCCTTATCGGTATATTTTGTCATAAATATTTTAGGATACTAGAAACAGTGAAAATCAAGAAATACACTAATCATATTAAAATAAATAATTTCCGTTAGAAACACATGACAGATTGTCGATTCGAGATATTAAAAATTTTCAACAATAGTACTGCCAAAACTTAATGGGCAAACAAATTTAATAGTTATTTTTATTAATTTGTTTTATTATATTTCTTTATATACCAATTTCTTATGATTGGAGTTTGGGGACTGTTCAGTAAAACAGGTTTAACTGTAACAAGTCTTTCAGATTAATACCTAAATTGAAACAGTCTATCATATATATTCCAAATCATAATTGAAATTATATACAAATATTAACAGGTTATTTCTTGAAAATGAAGTTGTAAATACTCTATTTTCTCCTGAACACATACACCGTCGAATATATATTTTTTAAATATTTCCATTTTTAATTTGCTTCATTTATTAACTTACAAAAAATATCTCCATTTTCTCGTTTTAGGAATTTTGTACAAGTGTTATTATTTTTACAAATAATTGGTATACTAACCAAACGTCAAAGTAGTCATTTGCATACCGCGACGTCGTTACATTTATTCAGTATTGCACTTCAATATTTGAGACATTAGAACTTTGGTAAGACTACTTTTTTACGATGTTCATGGCTGACGTTAAATTTCATATGCGAGTGTCTGTACGGCATAGACACGTTGATAGGAATAATAAAAATAGACAGCGAGTCCATACAATTTAGAAAAAAAATTTCAATCACAGTAATGTTCAAGAAACAAAGTTTTTGTCGGTTTTAGAATTGTGGGCATTAATTAGCCACTTAACTAAAATCCGGCAAAATATTACGCAATTTTTTACTTTGGACTTGGATAATTCTTACATGGTACTCTGTTTTAAATAATAATTAGTGCCTTGGATAAAAAAAAGGTTATTTCAAGTCATTAATGTCGTAAAAGATAAATAATATGAATATTACGATTATTTGTATATTGAATACTGACTTATGTTCAAGTACAACAACTTCCGTATCACGACATGTTGATAGAGTAATTAACTATTTCTCATGAAAAAATATTTATTTCAATTCTGCAAATAAAAGCATCATAGAATATTAATTGATATTTTTATTCGTTTTAAAATTGTTACGCCGCTGGCGTATGATAGATTGTGAGCTATGACACCCCTCTAACCCCTGGCCTACAAACATGTTGGCGCTTATAAATTTCATATTCATGAATGACTAGCCTGGTCCATTCTCTACTATGTCTATGGTTGTATTTGTTGTGCACGATGACGAATAGATTCATTGGGGTCCTTCTCAACACCCCGTTGCACAGCATTAGTAACTTCTTCTGTGTATATTGTACGGCGTCTTTGTGGGTATATATTATCAACGTGTATACGTGATGCGAAAACGATCCATGGTTTGCTGAATAACTTGCTCGGATGAACGATTATGTCGACCATAAAATGGATGTAGCGCAAGGTAAGTTTGGCGACCCGAACCATGATTTTCGAAATAAATTTGGACATTTTGCGAGCGTTTTGGCGTAAGTCTATTCACAGTGAAATAGCAAACTGTACTAACTACAAATCAACTGTCAACTGTCAGATTTGCAATAATTAGTTAATTGTGTTGTGAACTTAAAAACCGAATCTTTAAAAAAGTATCCTATTTATTTTTCTTTTTAGTGAGACAATAGTATATGGAACAAACAAATTATATGATTTTGATAGTGGTTTTCCCAATACTTCCATCAAAGTAATAAAGTCGTTTCAACATCCAAAATTTCAATACCATCCCTCGGGCATTCCTATATATGATGTCGGCATTCTGCAGGTAACTATTTCATTTCCATTCCATACTAGATATAGTTAAACTACTTTGTTTTTACACTTCGTAAGACTTAAAAAAAGTTATGAAAAGCACATTTAATAAGTCAATTAGTTTTAAAGGAAGCCATGTTCTCGAGGTAAACCTTTTTGTTTTGAGGTGGTTTAAAACAAAAGGTAACTGGCATTCGTAGCCAATTATAGTTTTGTGGAAGACTGTGACCTTTAATATTATAATTATACAATTTGTTTCAATAATGCATCAATATACTTGGAGAGGTGATTTGACGTGGTAAAATAATATAATAATAGTCTTTATTTCTAAATATTCAACTACATATTACATGAGATTAATTAAAAAAATAATTAAAAATATCTAGAAAAAGGCGAAGTTCAGATGAGGCATCCTGGTGTGCCTCCCTGATCATACTCAACCCATGAGTTATTAAAATTTTTGTTACCTTATACTAATTATATGGCTCACGTTAGGCGAAGATAATAAGGAAACCAAAATAAAAGTTGTTATACAAAAACAGAAAAAAAAAGATAGATACAGAAGAGATGATTAGCGCTTACTTATTACAAATTTAACATAATTTATTTTAAAGGCAGATTGTGTGTGTTTAATTTATAGGGCAAAGAATTGTAAAATTTGGCAATGTTATATGAAAAGCTACGTTTAAATATTGTAGTTCGATGATACGGTGGTGTCACTGTACATTTAAATCTAATATTAATATTATGAACATGGGTTATAAATACAATAGGTTTATATAAGTATGTGGGACATTTCAGGGAGATAATCTTATAAAGGAAACATGCAAGATGTAAATCTCTTCGCTCTTCCATGTTTAACCAGCCGGACTCTGTCAGTTTATGTGAAATATGTTGGTATTTTCTCACTCCACGGATCAGTCTTAAGCAAGAATTTTGCATAAGTTCGATTCTATATTTATCTACAGCATGAAGACATTTACGATAAATAGTGTCCCCATGGTTAAACATGGAGAGCACCAAAGAGTCACACAATAGGATCTTTACATGTGGTGATAAAAAATTTTTAATTTCACAAAAGCCCTCTATATACAATTAGATACATGTGCACTAAATTTTAAAGAGCTGTCAAAAATGACACCTAAATTACGCACATTGTCCTTTATCGGTAACACTGTATTATCTATCTTTACATTAATTAATTCTTTCAAATATTCTACATCTGACCTATGGTCGAAGACCATTATACAACACTTTTTAGGATTCAATATAAGAGAGTGTTTCAATGACAGTTTCTTTAACAAATTTAGTTTTCTACTTATAGCCTCACAGCCCTCAATAGCATCACCCCTATAAAATGATAAATAACCCTGCGCGTCATCTGCATAACACTGAGCAGAACCAACCTGTAAAGCCTCTAAAAGGAAAGAACTATAGATGGTATACAACAGCGGAGACAAAGCCGAACCCTGAGGTACGCCACTGTTAATCAACACAGGACTGACACTCTTCTGTCAATCCGAACTGACTGACATCTGTTGCTTAAAAAATTAAAAAAGAATTTAACTGCCTTCTTAGAAAGACCAACACAATGAAGAATAGCCGGAAGTAACTTGTGACTTAGAGTATCGAAGGCTTTTGAAAAATCTAACAATGCCAGAATTGTAATTTTACCTTTATCAATAACTCCAAAAATATCGTCAATAACCCTTGCTAATGCTGTTGAGCATCCATGGTGTTCTCGGAACCCTGATTAAGTTTCAGGTAACAAATTATAGGACTCAACATGCACAGTCAACTGAGCGTTTACGACATTTTCCAAGATTTTAGACACATAAGGTAGAATACTAATAGGTCTTAGATCCTTAAATTCCTGCGGAGAGGAAGTTTTAGTAATCGGTGTTACCAATGCTTTTTTCCACAACTGGAAATTCAGAATGACGAATACAGAAATTTATCAAATAAGAAGGGAGAACATAATTTTAAAACAAAACTGTTTATGTAGTCAACACCATGAGCCTCAGATTTTATGCCCATTATATGCTTGTAAATATCAATCTCAGTAATTTCCTTATAATTCAAAACTGACGAAACCTTTTCGCTATCTTTATTCTGATACTTATTAAAGAGGTGTTCATTATTTGTCGTTTGAGGCGAATTAACTGTGAAAAATAAATTGAGCTCATCTGGCAAATTGAGGCAGTCAGGAATGTCCATTTTTGTGATTTCGAATGCTTTTATAGTACTCCCAGTATCCTAGTGATCTGGATTTTTTATAACGAGTCAGAGCTTTCTTTCTAGTTTTGATCATCTCTCGTATTGTATCAGTTATCCACGGCTCGCTCCCCTTTGTAAATATAGCCACCCTCACTGGCGCATGAATGTCAAGCAATGTTATAATATTTTCATTCAAAAAATTTATCTTGCAATCTATAGAATTAACATCAAAAATATTTCGCCATGGAATTGATTGAAGATCTGCATAGAACTGGTCATAATTCATGCCTCTGAAATCTCTAAACTCCCTAACAGTAGGTTCGGACTTTTATTTAGGAATCAAAAACTAGCAGAAAACATAATGATGATCGGAGATATCCGGAACCGATACAGCACCGGACACCTCTATTGTAAGCTCCTCAGACACAATAATAAGATCCAAAAGAGTCAAGCTGGTATCAGTAACTCGCGTGGGTTCGTCAATATTTTGCTTAAGACCTGTGGATTCCAGAAGTGAGAGGAGATTAGTAGCTTTTCTAGCATCCAGATTCATCAAATCAACATTAAGATCCCCCAGGCAGAAAAAATAATCACATATTGGTATAAGGTTGATTATTTGCCCCTCGAAATATTGTAAAAATTCATTTAAACTATAAGAAGATGGACGATATATGAATCCAGTAATATAGATTTTTCTCGCTAGACGCAGGGACTGTCACACCTGCTCACAGTTGAGGCTAATTCTAGTAATGCTTATTTGAGAAATATTTAAACTACTTTTATAGTAAATCGTGGCATCACCACCTCGACCTAACCTATCCTGCATTACCAACAAATATCCAGGAATTCTGAGCTGATTTTGTTGATTAGCCATGTTTCGATCACAGCCACCACATCGTATTCACCACTTTGAACAACGCACATTAAGATGAGCCAAACTAAACTTATGCATAAGAGCACCAATCAAGTTATCTCTGCTCTATTCACTTTATATGATAACAAAAAGAAAATGAGAAATATTCTATATTAAAACAATATTAATAATAAGAAAAAAAAACAGTCAGTAAGCTTAAAAAAGGAAAACAATAAATATATATGTTTTCAAGCCAAGAAGTGTGGACCTGGTCCATATTAATTAATTGATTACCGGTAATTTAATATTATTCAAGATTTTGTAAATCATTGATACTCTTTATGCATCCCTTTTTATTGTGAGACACAAATAAATCACCACGACTAGTCCAAACATTGTTATATAACAAATATTTTTACAATGGAAGCTTTTACTGGGAGAAATCCATTACAAACTAGTAGTGAAATTTCTACAGGATTGTAATTTAAACTTTATAGTTTACAAAGGTAGTGATGCGTTACGCAACTAAACAATTTGATTCTATATTTCAATTTTATAATCTACATTAACCACAGATAACAATCTTCGCTGAAATACCTCTATATATAGTAGAGTTTATACTTGATAACGATTAGAGATACAACCTAATCGAAACGTCGTAAAAATAAAAATAAAGACAATGCAAGTCCGACCACATTTTAGTCATTCTTTAACATTGTCTATAACCTTCAAACAAACGATGACTGGTTTGTTTCAAATTGATTATTCAAATATGTACCCGAGTAATAAAACAAAGATGAATTTTTTAAATTGACATGAAATTTACTTTATTCGAAAGATAATCTTCTGGCATTATGATTTAAATATGACTTCTAGCATATGACCGCCACGGCTGGCTCGGATGTAGTCTAATCTGGAGGTCCAATTTTCGATGACTTTTTCCAACATTTGTGGCCGTATATCGGCAATAACGCGGCGAATGTTGTCCTCCAAGTGATCAATCGTTTCGGGCTTATCGGCGTAGACTAGCGACTTCACATATCCCCACAGAAAATAGTCTAGCGGCGTTAAGTCGCACGATCTTGGAGGCCAATTCACGGATCCGAACGTGAAACTATGCGGTTACCAAACGTTTCCTTCAATAAATCAATTGTGGCACGAGCTGTGTGACATTTTGCGCCGTCTTGTTGAAACCACAGCTTCTGCACATCATGGTTGTTAAATTGATGAACGAAAAAGTCAGTAATTATGACTCTATAGCGGTCACCATTGACTGTAACGTTCTGACCAGCATCGTTTTTAAAGAAGTACGGACCAATGATTCCACCAGCCCATAAAGCACACCAAACAGTCAATTTTTCTGGATGTAACGGTGTCTCAACATACACTTGAGGATTATCATCACTCCAAATACGGCAGTTTTGTTTATTGACGTATCCATTCAAACAAAAGTGAGCTTCATCGCTAAACAAAATTCGCGTATGAAATCGGGATCAACGGCAATCTTATTTTGGGCCCATTCACCGAATCTACGCTTTGCTAGGTGATCGTGTGGTTTCAATTCTTGCACGAGTTGGATTTTGCAAGCACGCAAACCAAGATCTTTCCACAAAATCTTCCATAAAGTGAATGGACACATATCCAATTCCTGTGCACGATGGCGGATAGACTGATTCGGGTCTTCCTCTACGCTACGCTCTACAGCAGCAATGACTTCTTCTCTACGCACTGTACGACGTCTCTGTGGATGCGTATTATTATTTAGAGTAAACGTGGGGCGGAAACGTTCCATAGTTAATCGAATTAATTGCTCTGATGAACGATTATGTTGACCGTAAAATGGACGTAGTGCCCGATACGTATTTCGAACAGAACCATGATTTTCAAAATAAATTTGCACAATTTGGAAGCGTTGTTCAGGTGTCAGTCTATTCATGTTGAAATGCCAAACCAAACTAAACATAAATCACTTGACAGCTGACAAAATGGCCGCCAGTTAAAAAAGTGTTACCAACTTAAAGTTCTATAGCTCTATAAAAAACACCCTTTACATTATACAACTCAATTTCGTCAACTTTGATAATTAATTTCTTAAAATTGAAACAGATGCTTATCCGGAAACTTTTCTTAGAACATTATCTTATTATAAGCTTTGAATTATCAAACATTTTGATTTCAAATACGAGGAAATGGAAATTCTATTTTACTTAAATGCTGTTTAGTTATACAACAAGCCTTAACTTTTAGGACTAGTTTGTAATGTCTAGTACTACAGAAAGTACTGTTACCTGCCACATCGAGCAACGTATCATTTCAATCAAGAAGTACCTGTATGCAGTGATAATTATTATTACGATTCAATTATTTCTCCAATTTTCTTTTAAGTATCAAGCAATTTTTTTAACAACATATTCTGTAGATTATCTGTACGTGTGTGTATAATTTATTGGTTTACAATGGTGATTAATTTACCATGCTAAAGCAATACAATAAAGTAATTCAATCCTTCTAGCTCGAAACACCAATTCCTTATGATGACAAGGCTCAGCCAATTAAACTAGCAGAAGCTAATGCAACTATTCCATTTGGTGCAAAGGGTGTTTTAAGTGGATGGGGAGTACAAGAAACTTGGGGAGAGGCATCGGAATACTTACAAAAAATTTACCTCACTCTCCTTGAGGATGATGTGTGCGTAAAGAAAATTAATGATCACAGTGGAGAAGACAGTTTTAATCCTCTTCATGATTTTTGTAGTGACGATTATTACAATGGAGAATGCTATGTAAGTATGTTGTATAAATTTTTTTTTTAAATAAAGATAATTTCTTTGGATAAAGAGTGGGATGAATTTGTTACGTGTATATGCGGAACTCCTGCTTGAGGAGGTAAAATTACTTTATTAATTAATTTAATTAGTTAATTTGTTTTATATTATACATAATTTATCAAAATTGTTCCAAAATTCTTCAGCATAATGTTACCTTGTAAAGAGATACCGCTTACTCAATGAAACACTACTGAAGAAAAAGTCACTCTTATTCAAAGCAAGCTTAGATATTTCTATAAATATTATCACTATCAAAAACGTCCATTATTCATTGTATATTTCACTATAAAATGCGGTTAAGACATTCCTATTTCAAGTTCAATTATGAGAATCTTCTCGGTTTTTTTTTTAAAAAAAAAGGAAAAATTTTACCTAACCTACCAAACAGTAAAATTTTTGAGATGAACTGTTTGTTTTACAGACTGAATATATCACACTTCTTTTTATTTTATATTGCAGGGTGACTCTGGAAGCCCGTATGTTATAGACGGAATTCAGTATGGATTAGTTTCATGGTCATATAAACCATGTGGAGTTGTTCCAGGTACCTACAGTCGTATCACCAATCCCGAATACCGTGAATGGATAAGAAACGTTACCGGTATTTAAATAATATAAATATGTAAATGAAGTAAAAAAGTTCCTTTTTTACAAAAGTATTTTTTTTTTACCTTCCAATTTGTCACTTAAGGACAAAACGTAGGTTAAATTTAAAATTCAGTTACATAACATGACTTCCAACTTGAGGAAAATTAAGCAACTTCATATTGTATGTTAGTATTAGTGCCCCCCTCTAAAACTGGTACTTGATATTTATTTTGAATTTAGTTTTAGATTATTTAAAGTCAGTTGTGGAAGAAATACTTTGATATCGAACAGCGTTATGTCAGCTATTCTCAATCTATCATTATGTGCGTTCCGAGTTTCCATGTCAGTTTTTTAGAGTGTAAATTGTGAGTAAATCGCAAATGCATTTTTTTCCTAGTGCACTTCAATGTGATCTTTTATACGTTGCCTTAACATAATATGAACCATACTCGATTGAAGAGTCCGTTACTTTGTGATAGTGCGTAATCGATGATTAACTTTTTTATTATTTTATTTTCTATCGCTTTATTTTTTACATAGTGACAGAAGTTTCATAGCTTCGTTACATTTTCAAACTGAATAATTAAGAAATTACGGTTACACAAGGATAAATAGAAATTAGGGAAATTGTGGACCATAAGATAATTACACAGCTTACAATGGCAATATAGTGACAATAATGTTATAATAGAAAAAATATTGGGGAATCCCAGAGGTCTGTCCGGTCGTTTAATAAGTTTATTGTTGGGTCTTTATTACGTTAATTAATTTCAAGAGATTCTAAAATGCCGAGTTTCTTATTTTTTGGTGGTGAGTGTATAACTTTTAAATTTTTAATATCTGGAAATTATGTTACTATGTAGTTATTCAGTTTGAAAATGTAGCAAAGCTATGACACTGAAGTCACTGTGAAAAAAACAGAGTGATAAAAAGCAAACAAAATATAAAGCGGAATCCTCAATACAGTATTTGAAGAATGCTTGTACAGTAGAGTAGTCCACCTTATACTTTAAACTATGGCTTAAACAACGAATAACAGTAAAAAATGTTGATTCATTCAACAGTGCTTTAAACATACCTTATATTTAAAAATATGTACAAATCAAGTGTAGCCGATGGACGCCCTTGGTAATCAAAGCAATAGAAACCGGTAAAATCAACTGGCTCAAACAAGAAGCCAGAGAATGGTTTAGTGTCCAAGATAAACTCTTACTACATATTAAAATATTGCATTCGGAATTATAAACTCTACCTTATCGAATTTGACTTATTAGACAATAATGCCAGAGAAACCATTTCACAAATAATACATAAAAAATAATTAATACAATCTAATAAACTACAAAATTTAATACCTATACAGGGTGAGTCAACGATTGGATGAAGTAGGTGTGTGCCTTTTCGGTGAAATTTACAAAGAAAGTATATTTATTGTTTGATACAGTTTATTTTTACGCAGATTTTAAAAATATTTAGGACTCTACAGGGTGAGCCAAAAAACCAGGACAGCATAAAGTTGTACTTTTTTAAATAGAACACCCTATATACGAATCGTATTTTCGATTTAGCTTATAATTTTAAATCTTTTTTATTAAGGGTTTACTATAACAAAACTTTATAGTTTCTGAGATAATTAAGTTTAAAGAAAAAAAGTCACATTTTCAAGCATCAATTCAATCCTAAATAACGTTTTCAATTTTGTGACAAATATATTCAAATTTGGAATTTAGCAAGGCCAAGGACAAGTTAACATAATTTTTACCTAATATTTGCAATAAAAGCTACAGGGTGTTGAACACATCGGCTCCAATTTGAACAAGTTTAAATGAATAAATATCTTTTTTTTTAAATGGTACACCTTGTATATTTTCATGTTATTTAATAGAGTAATAAAAACCCTAAAAGTTTTGTTTAATATATCCTATACCTATTTATAATAGTTTTTGAGATATTTCAGTTTTTCTTATTTTCCATACTTTTTTACAGAAATAGTCTTCATTATCATAGTAGCCATGTAAAATAATAAAAAGAAACTACAGAAACAAACAGAATGTGGTTAAATATGATGAAATACATTATTCGTTATATTACAACGGGCAATAGTTTAGGTGATAATGTGAAAAAATTAACACAACAATAACGACAAGGCAAATACATATTTACTTTTATACTAAATTGAAACAAAACAATTACCTATTAAATACTGAGATTAATTATTTCTTTTTAATAAGTGTTCGAATAAATGACCCTCTTGTGCAATGCACAAATTTAGTCTTTTTTGCAGATTTTCTCGGACCCTGGACAAAATTAGTGGCGTTATTGTTCTACAGGTATCCCTAATCCTGTTTCGCATATCTTCCACTGTTGTTGGTGGATTAACATACACCTTATTTTTAATATAACCCCATAGGAAGAAATCTAATGGGGTGATGTCGCAAGACCTTGGTGGCCACTCAATGAAACCCCCACGTCCAATCCATTTTTGCGGATATCGTTGGTCCAAAAACGCACGAACTTCACGATGGTAATGCGGAGGCGCACCATCGTGCTGAAACCACATACTGTCGAGCTCATCCCTATCGAGACCTTGAAGCAGTTGGGGTAGTTCTTCTTGTAGAAAGTTCAGGTAACTATGGCCATTTAGTGGTTCATTAAAAAAGTGGGGTCCAATAATTCGATTATGATGAATACCACACCAAACATTTAATGACCAGTGGTTTTGATGTTGCACCTCTCTAATCCAAAATAGGTTTTCTGTGGCATAATAATGCATGTTGCGTCTATTTACGGCACCGCTACTTCTAAAAGTAGCTTCATCACTAAACATTACCTTGCATAAGAAATTTGGATTTAATTGAATCTCCGCATTTATTGTACGACAAAAGTTTACACAACTTTCAAAATCCTGTCCATGCAATTCTTGGTGTAATTCCATGTGATATGGATGATACCTATATTTCTTGGTAGTACGATTAGCGGTGGATTGTGATGTTTCACATAAAGCTGCTAACTGACGGCTACCAAAGTGACAGAATTTGATTATAGACTCTTGTCGATGACATATTGAGGTAGCGTTAATTGACTTATCTATAATCATTTTTGTCCCATATTAATTAGTAACTATTTTAATAACCTACAATTAAAATTTCATAGTAATAAAGACGCTCTGGAAGTCTGGTCGTTCAACTTCTCTCTTACAGCTTTAGTACCAAACACTACGGTTATAAAGGCTTACCACAACCAAGACTCAGATCTTCAGGACTCAGGAAAGGCTGCTAATTAGTTGGTCAGTAGATATCTCTTGTTTTGTAGATCTAGCAGCAGCGCGCCCGCAAGTCAATTCGCGTGAAGGTTTTAATTAAATTGAATAAAACAAGTTTCTCAAAACACTTAGTCTATAAACAAAATAAATAGAATAAAAACGAACTATTTACAATGAGAAACTTAAAACTAATAACAATTACGAAAAACTAACATAATTGCTCTTCTCGGCTTTTTTTAACCAAAAACTTAAAACCCAATTTTGAAAAAAAAAACGTTTAAATAGCTAAACAAAGAAAGGAAATAAAACGCGAAAAACAGCCATTTATATTACTTAATCGAACCGTGTGAGAATCGCGATATCCCCACTAAAATAACATATAATACTCTCTCAACTTCCCGAATCAAACAAAGATAAATCAAACAAAGAAAACCTTCATTCCCGCCAAATATACGCTACGGCACTGGGCTTATAGAATGGTACCGATCACCCTTATTTGACTTTCAGAATGGAACTAAAATTTACTATTCCTTAAAAGAGTGTATTCGAATCTTACACCCCCTCTCCCTTTGTTTTCCGTTTGAATCCAAATTAGGCGATGGAACCCGGTAAACGACAATTTCTTTTTCCCTTAAGTTCGAAGGTTTCGATCGTTACATGCTGAGGGCGTTAGCTATTCTATACTGGGTGCTTGATTCACGAATTGACCTGTGAGCATCTTAAGCTTAATTTTTATATAACACAATTGATAAAACTATTCTATTTCTTTCTATAACTAAAAGAATATATGTTAAAGACTGTAAAAAAAACTATTCCCTTTTCTTGGCTGTTTTGGCAATAAACATCTTAACTCAATATTTCTTGTGAATAGAAAAAACAATTATTAATCATAATTCTTTTTACAAATGGTCAAACGATATATTTCTATTATAGTGAGTGTATTTGATCATTCTTTTGTTTCCTAATAATGGGAAAATCGTTCAATAATTTAAAATATTTTAACGGTATTCCACATACCATATGTTAAAACTACCCTTATCACATCTGGTTTTATATACTTAACCAGGGCAGGATTACTTGAACGGATTTATAGGCAATTCTAAGAGAGGGTCTTTTACGTCTTCATAAATTAACTGACTTTATGTATTTTTTTAAGAAAACATTTAAACGACAAAGATCATAAAAGTTAAGTTCGATAACTGATTTATTCTTCCTTTAGACCTTCGTGGATATTAATAAAAAATATAACTACCCTGTTCCCACGGCATATCTATTCACAGAGTGATTATTTAATTATTTATTTTAACAGAAAATAGTTAGTTGACATTGAACAATGAAAAATAATTAACATTTGTTCCATTACACCAATATAAGGATTTTCCTGAACATTTAACAATACTTGTAGTTCTTTTTCTTCATTAGTTACTGGTTTGTTGACCACTTTACGTTTTGGATAATCAACAGTACCAGAAGAATCAAATCTTTGCATTAAGTTTTGAAAAGTATGGGTATTAGGCTGGCGTCGACCAGGATACTTCATTTTGTAAATTCTTTGAGCAAGAAGGCAATTTTTTTGAGCCTCTCCTATTGTATAAATCATATCTATTAACTCATTCTTTTTACAATATAAGATGAATGCAAAAAACCAAACTACACTACATAAAAACCAAAAGAAGCGATTGCAGTTATAAATTTGACACACAGAAAAATGTTCTTTTACATTGTTTTTGCCATGGCTACTATGATAATGAAGACTATTTCTGTAAAAAAGTATGGAAAATAAGAAAAACTGAAATATCTCAAAAACTATTATAAATAGGTAGAGGATATATTGAACAAAACTTTTAGGGTTTTTGTTACTCTATTAAATAACATGAAAATATACAGGGTGTACCATTTTAAAAAAAGATATTTATTCATTTAAACTTGTTCAAATTTGAGCCGATGTGTTCAACACCCTGTAGTTTTATTGCAAATAATAGGTAAAAATTATGTTAACTTATCCTTGACCTTGCTAAATTCCAAATTTGAATATATTTGTCACAAAATTGAAAACGTTATTTAGGATTGAATTGATGCTTGAAAATGTGACTTTTTTTCTTTAAACTTAATTATCTCAGAAACTATAAAGTTTCGTTATAGTAAACCCTTAATAAAAAAGATTTAAAATTATAAGCTAAATCGAAAATACGATTCGTATATAGGATGTTCTATTTAAAAAAATACAACTTTATGCTGTCCTAGTTTTTTGGCTCACCCTGTAGAGTCCTAAATATTTTTAAAATCTGCATAAAAATAAACTGTATCAAACAATAAATATAGTTTCTTTGTTAATTTCACCGAAAAGGCACAAACCTACTTCATCCAATCGTTGACTCACCCTGTACAAACCAATAACTACCCACCACAAACAGATAATAATGCCGTATTTCACCAACGATTTATCAGTTTACCTAATACAGTTTTTTTGGTACAGGAAACAATATTTATGGAAAATGGACCAAACTATAAATAAATCCATTACAAATCAAATACAGAATACATTAATCCAACCTATACAATCCAAAATAAAAAAACAACAATCTAATAATAACCAGATGTTTTAATAAAAAAAATACTATGGCGCCAAATTTGTAATGAAAAAAAAAATTATTGGAAATAAATAAAGAGTTTTTGATATATCATGGTAATCTTTGGTAGATTTTAATTCAAACTGCAGTAGAACTCCTACAATCCATTAACACCTCCAATATGAGTTATAATAAATTTGCTGCCTTTACTGGGTAAGGTTTTAAACTTGTCGACAACCCTTCTAAGAATGCTTCACGAAAAATTGTCATATTCTTATCTTGATACATTTTCTGTACATCCATATAGAAAATATTTTTGCGTTCTTTCTAATGTCCCGAAAATACCGTCTTCTCTAAAATAATATTTCCGCTGTGTCATCTCCAATTTGACTTTCCCTAAGAGAAATTCATTTTTGTCAGCATTTTCTACAGATTGGTTTTTCCCATTCCAGGCACATTCTCATCTTGTTTCACAACTTTCAAAACTTTATCAATAATTGCTTTTTATCTTCCAAGATATAATTTCTTGAATGTGTCTTCTTAGAAAGTTTTTGAAGCATTCGTATAATTTTTTTCTTCTCGGAGACAGTTTGGGTTCCCACACCATTCCACTTTTCCCTTCCTTAGTTCGCCTGTAAGTTGTAGATTCTCTAAGTCCCGTTATGCCAGCACATTTCGAAAAGAAACTACGCACCCTCATCAGAGCTCTTGGTTGAACAATTGAATTTTGCACATTTGAAAGTATTGTCTTGGATTTTAAATCCAAAATGCATAGAGAAAGTTTTGGAGTAAAAATAGACATTTTCAACAGCTAGCACTGAAAGTTGTAAGACAATAACATAGCAAGGCCTTACACATCTGTATTATATTTTAAAATGTCACTGCTGTCAATTGCTCAATTAAGATTTATACTTTTAAACCTAATTATCTTTTAAGTATACTACTCTCTCTTCAAATAGATACTTCAGACACGTACAATAACTATCCCTTACTTTATCCTGAATTGAGAAAGCCGAATTATTTATGAAATATGTTCCGAAAATTGCTATGCTTTTGGTTTATGGGTCTTCACAGGTACATAAATCTCTTGTGCATATAATTGTCATACTTTGTCTGACAATGAAGAACAAATGACAGCTTTGTTAGTTTTATGTAGTGGGCTTTTACCGTAAAAAAGTGTGACAGAATTTGATTATAGACTCTTGCCGATGACATATTGAGGTAGCGTTAATTATCTTATCTATAATCATTTTTGTCCCATATTAATTAGTAACTATTTTAATAACCTATAATTGAATTTCATAGTAATAAAGACACTCTGGAAGTCTGATCGTTCAACTTCTCTCTTGCAGCTTTAGTACCAAACACTACGGTTATTAAAGCTTACCACAACCATGACTCAGATCTTCAGAACTCAGGAAAGACTGCTAATTAGTTGGTCGGTAGACATCTCTTGCTTTGTAGATCTCGCAGCAGCGCGCCCGCGAGTTAATTCGCGTGAAGGTTTTAATTAAATCCAATAAAACAAGTTTCTCAAAACACTCAGTCTATTAACAAAATAAATAAAATAAAACGGACTATTTACAATGAGAAACTTAAATCTAATAACAATTACGAAAAACTAACATAATTGCTCTTCTCGGCCGTTATTTTAACCAAAAATATAAAACCCAATTTTGAAAAACACGTATAAATAGCTTAATAAAATATTAAACAAAAAAAAAAGAAATAAAACGCGAAAAACAGCTATTTATATTACTTAATCGAACCGTATGAAAATCGCGAAATGCCCTACTAAAATAACACACGATAATCCCTTAATTTCCCAAATTAAACAAAGACAACCTTCCCTCCCGACGATTATACCGGTGACGTAATTATTCTACGGCACTGGTATGGTACCATACTACCCGACATTCAAATTGGAACTAAAATTTACTATTCCTTAAAAGAGTGTATTCAAATCTTACCCCCCCCCCCCCCCAACACCCTTCTGTTCGAAGATTTGGGAGTTTTCTTACTGAGAGCGTTAGCTGTACCATACCGGATGTTTGATTCACGAATTGACCTGTGAGCATCTTAAGCTTAATTTTTATATAAAACAATTGATAAAACTATTCTATTTCTCCCTATAACTAAAGGAATAGGATAATATAACGTCTGTGAAAAAACCTGAGTGCCCTTTATTCATAATGCTGGTATTTGAATCATTCTTTCTTGCAATCAGGAAAAACAAACGCTACGTACCTCCTTTCACAGATCAAACGTTATATTACAGTATAATGAGTTTATTTGATTATTCTTTTGTTTCCTAATAATGGGAAAATCGTTCAATGTTTTAAAACATTTTAACGGTATTCCACATACCATATGTTAAAACTACCCTTATCACATCTGGTCCTATATACTTAACCAGGGCAGGATTACTTAGACGGATTTATAGGCAATTCTAAGAGAGGGTATTTTACGTCTTCATAAATTAACTGACTTTATGTATTTTTTTTAAGAAAACATTTAAACGACAAAGATCATAAAAGTTAAGTTCGATAACTGATTTATTTATCCTTTAGACCTTCGTGGATAGTGATAAAAAATATAACTACCCTATTCCCACGGCATATCTATTCACAGAGTGATTATTTAATTATTTATTTTACCAAAATATAGTTTACATTGAACAAAGAAAATAATTAACATTTGTTCCATTACAAAAGTATATTAAACAAAAAACGAAAATGTGGGCGATAATAGCATACTACCTTGTATATACTCAGGATTCAAACTTCTAGCAAATTCATAGTTCCAACACATTAGCGGATAATACAGAAATTTCATTAAAACCTCTTCGTTACATTTTGAATATATGTTAAAAAAAAAGAATAATATATTTTCTCGAAATTTTATTCTCGCTGGTCTGTGCAAATTTTGTGACGCATTTGTTTTTCATACATCCACTTCTTTTCTTTTCTCAAATTTTTGTCTATAACTGACAAATTTTGGATTTATTTGCAGGTCTCCTGTAAATTCAACATATTTTCTTCAGACCACTCCTCCAAATTCACTTATAAACAATTTTTAATTAATGCCAAGTGCTAAATAAATTTCATTTCATTAACAAAAAAATAAGAAAATGTCGTGTCTTCAGTCTTGCTGCAAAGTAAATTTTTTCCAAAGAACGTGTCATAAACCCGCTCACTAGATAAAAAAAATCCTTTGAGTTCGCACCAAAAAACCGACAGAGAATGGATCGCTGGGAGTATGAGTCGAGCTACTTGAGAACAATAGAACCTTGTAACCTAATTGCATTTATTACCTTCTTTGAAACCTGCCGAAGATGGTCCTCCATAACATTACAAATCGACAAAATTCAAAGGAGTCTCGCTGGAAGTTCGAGGCATACTCATCACGCGCTCGTCACGCGCTCGTCTCGTCATATTTATATGCACCTTAACCAGTATTTTGACAGTTTAGAAAGAAATTATATTTTAAACAAATATTTTTGAAATACTGATTGGACTTTACCCAAGTAAATAGGCCTGTTTACCAAGTTAACAAATATGTCCTTTACATAAGTGAACATATCAACTACATATTGTTGCAGGATTTAATTAATTGTACAATATGAGGAAACACTTAATAGATCTTAAAGAGGTAAATATACTTATTATTGATTAATTATCTGTAAAAGAAAAAAACTACCATATCTTTTAAATTACAGCTAGTGACGAGTGCGATAATTTAACTAATTAAAAGTTTATAGTTCAATGAGATAGCGTAGACACGTAACAAAGGTTCCCTGATGTCCTGACGTTGAAGTGGATCTTGTAGGATCTGGATCGCTCGATACTAGGATGTGGTCTGGTACGTACAGCATATGAAGCAAGTGTAGCGGAATCAGCAAAAAAAAATCTCGATAATAAGCAAAATGGGGGCTAAATAGCAGGGAAGAAGGAGGAAAAACTGAAGAAAAAGATAGAAAGAAGAAACAGGAGGAAAAGATAAAAGGCCTGTAACAAAAAAATGTACTTAGAATACATGCTATTTCTAAGTTACGAGCGAGGCACGTCAAATCGTATTCCCTTTCTAAATATATCCTCAATCATTAGTATTGTAATAATGGACACAAATATTTACCGGTTGTGTTGGTGGCTTCTAATGGTGACCAAGAAAAAAAAAGAAAAACTGGCCGGGTTTGTTTCTAGTAGTTGACCAAATTAAAATCAGCTGAAGGCTTTAAAAGTATACACAGCTCGCTAAAATTTGGTCCAGGACCTAAATTATATATATATATATATATATATATATATATATATATATATATATATATATATATATATATATATATATATACAGGGTGATTCAAAAATCGATCACGAAACTTAAGGGGGTGATTCTACTTGACAAAATAAGGGTAGAGCTTCATATAATTTTTTTTCAAAATGTCATTCGTTTTTGAGTTACAAGCCGTCCAAGTTCAAGTTTTTATTTTTTGTTTTTTGAATTACTCGCTTACAGGAAAACCGATTTGACTAATATTTGAAAGATAGGCTAAGTCTTCTGCGCTTCATCATTTTAGTAACAATTCACATTGATTGTTTGCCGCTAGAGGGCACTTTACCTACATTGAAAATTGTTTTTTTGTCATAATTTTTTAGTGTTGACAGCTACAGTAGTTTTTGGCATAATTTCTGAAAGACTGATGCCAGGCCTTTAAAAAAGGTGCTCTTTATTTACATCGCTAAACCCAACGGTTTAGACGTAAATCACCCTTAAAAATTAAGTGGTAAATTTACTTTTCTCATTTCATTACCACCAGCTACCAGGTAAATAGCTATCAAAGTATGCTAGAGCTGTCAGTTTAACATCAAATAAATTCGCTTTTTAAACTATTTAATTTATAATCTTAAAATAACTAATAATGGCTAATCACCAATATTCAAATATCGAATATTGTGATATCCATTTTTGTTATGGAAAAGCAAATGGTAATGCAGAGTTGGCAAGAAGATATTATATGGAGAGTTATCCGGAAAGAAATATCCCTCATGCTCAAACATTATCCAGCTTTAAAAGTTATAATGGAAATAGGGGAAGACCTAGAACTGCTAGAAACGTGCAACAAGAAGAAAGAGTGCTTGAAATTATTGAAGATAAACCAGGTATTAGTACTAGAAAAATTGGGAATGAAGTGCGGCTCTGTCAGGCTAGTTCATGGAGGATACTAAGAGAAGAACAACTCTACCCGTTTCATTCAAAAAAGGTGCAGGCTCTTTATGACGATGATCGGCCGAGACGGTTGGAAATGTGCAATCAGATCCTAGCTAAGTATGAACACGATAATCGATTAATTGGCGTCATTCACTGACGAAGCTGGTTTCACTCGTGATGGCATAACAAATCTACACAACATCCACACATATGCTTACGAGAACCCAAAAAATGTGGTAGAAACGAAACATCAGCGTAGATTTTCACTAAATGTGTGGACAGGGATAATAGGAGATTACCTTATTGGTCCTCATTTCTTTGATGGCCCATTAACTGGTGACGTATACTTAGATTTTATCCAAAATCGTCTCCCATTGTATCTGGAAGATGTGCCATTGGAAGTAAGGGCCAACATGTGGATCCTCCAAGACGGAGCTCCGCCCCACTTTAGTATACGTGTCCGACAGTATTTGAATGCAACGTATCCTGAGCGATGGATAGGACGAAGTGGACCATTGGCATGGGCAGCGAGGTCACCAGACCTTAATCCTATGGATTTTTTCTTTTGGGGTCATTTGAAACAATTGGTGTACGATATTCCAGTAATCAACGTCGAGGATCTTCGCTTCAGGATAATCGAAAAGTGCCAAATTATTAAAGAAACACCAGGAATTTTTCATCGAGTTAGGCGACATTTTTTGAAGAGTGTTAGGAAATGTATGGAAGAAAATGGGGGACATTTTGAGAATCTTTTTTAGTTTGTTTAGTACTGTTTCATTAATTTTTATCAATTAAATGTATATCGCAATAATCCATAATATGAATATTTACTGATTAGCCATAATTAGTTATTTTCAGATTATAAATTAAATAGTTTAAAAAGCGAATTTATTTGATGTTAAACTGACAGCTCTAGCATACTTTGATAGCTATTTACCTGGTAGCTGGTGGTAATGAAATGAGAAAAGTAAATTTACCACTTAATTTTTAAGGGTGATTTACGTCTAAACCGTTGGGTTTAGCGATGTAAATAAAGAGCACCTTTTTTAAAGGCCTGGCATCAGTCTTTCAGAAATTATGCCAAAAACTACTGTAGCTGTCAACACTAAAAAATTATGACAAAAAAACAATTTTCAATGTAGGTAAAGTGCCCTCTAGCGGCAAACAATCAATGTGAATTGTTACTAAAATGATGAAGCGCAGAAGACTTAGCCTATCTTTCAAATATTAGTCAAATCGGTTTTCCTGTAAGCGAGTAATTCAAAAAACAAAAAATAAAAACTTGAACTTGGACGGCTTGTAACTCGAAAACGAATGACATTTTGAAAAAAAATTATATGAAGCTCTACCCTTATTTTGTCAAGTAGAATCACCCCCTTAAGTTTCGTGATAGATTTTTGAATCACCCTGTATATATATATATATATATATATATATATATATATATATATATATATATATATATATACAGGGTGTCCAAGATAAGGATCCTAACCATGGGGATCTCGGAAACAGTTGGAGATACGAGGTCGGTTAAATTAGAGAAAAGTTGCGCAATTTAGTGCTAAATTAAACGCAATTTAAAAATTTTAAAAATTCAAAATACTTCCGGAGATTTCCGGAAAAAACCGAATTTTGGCAAAATCGTTTTTAATTTTTGTAGGCTTTATTTAAAGAGATATCAAAAAATAAAAGGTAGATTCTTCTTGCCACTTTTTATTTTTTATAATTTGGTCCAAACAAAATTTAAATCCGACGTTTCGTTTCTGAGATACCATCATGAACTTTCATTTTTTATATGGAACAAAACAAAGTATCCCATGTATTTGATAGCATTTTTTATTACAAATTCAACGGTGTATCACACTTGCATATCAAGTGTGTAGTTCATTGGCTTTTATAAAACTGATATACCTTTCTCTCTCGCTCTCATGGAGCTCTTATGGAAAGTACTTGAACTACGTATTCGATATGCAAGGGTGATACATCGTTGAATTTGTAATAAAAAATGCTATCAAATACATGGGATACTTTTTTTTGTTCCATATAAAAAATGAAAGTTCATGATGGTATCTCAGAAACGAAACGTCGGATTTAAATTTTGTTTAGACCATATTATAAAAAATAAAAAGTGGCAATGAGAATCTACCTTTTATTTTCTGATATCTCTTTAAATAAAGCCTGCAAAAATTAAAAACGATTTTGCCAAATTTCGTTTTTTTCCGGAAATCTCCGGAAGTGTTTGAAATTTTTAAATTTTTTTAACTGCGTTTAATTTAGCACTAAATTGCGCAACTTTTCTCTAATTTAACCGACCTCGTATCTCCAACTGTTTCCGAGATCCCCATGCTTAGGATCCTTATCTTGGACACCCTGTATATATATATATATATATATATATATATATATATATATATATATATATATATATATATCGTTCGAATTTAGAAACTCTTTCTTTTCATAGTTACATTTCCAAAAACTCAAGTATATCACACATTGAATCTAAAAAAATGGATAACATAATAAAAATAGTTGCCAAGGCGTCCATAAGTGGTAAAAGTCTATAGTGTTTATTTAGTCTATGTTGCAGCGTATTGATCCATGATATAGAGCCTTGTCATTTCCATTAAGTACAGATAATTTAAATTAATAATTAAACACAAATAGGAAAGAATTGGGTTGATATCTTCTGGCAGTTTATATGTGCTTACTTTCTTTCTATTTATTTTATTATTTTTTTCAGTTATTTAATTATTTTCCATAATTAGCGAACATTCTGTTTAGGAAAATATTTTTACCAAGGGGCTAAGCTTTGACCTGTTATTAATTGTTGCCAGCTTCTTTTTTGCAATTGAACAATGTGAATATTATTATTAATGTAAAATATAAAATGTATTGTTTCTTACTTTGCAAAAAATTATTATTATTAACCTACAATTTTTTTGAAATGACTAACTGTTTTATCATTTCAAGTCGTCGCTAAGTTTATTGTTGTTCTTAAACTTCTCATTTGAAGTGTCCAAAATATTTTTATTGTATTTGCCATTAAAAATTGTCATAATGACAAACAAAAATGTTATTTAAAATTATTGGTTTAACGTCACTAATTTAGCCCGAAATGCGGAAATCGAGAATTAAAAATTAAATTCTCATGCGAGGCTATCTACGTCGTAATGCGCGCCTGTGTAATTATGGACTTTACAATGGAAGGCAACACACCACTAGGAGAGAGTCCAATGCCTGCTGACAACAATCCACCATATGGTGACTACACGAACTTGAGATATAAAACTGGACTGCCATTCGGTGCAAAGATTTGTATGGCAACATTGAATTCCCTGCTAGTTTCTTACATTGGCGTGAATGTGACGTGTATGAGTGTCAATTCTATTATTCTAACTAACAGGTTTAGACAATAACTATCTCTTTCTATACTATATCTTAAAGAATAAATTGCTCTTTCTTGTTTTACTTGACAGGTTAATCGAGTATATTCAGTGATATACTTATGTGTTAATACAGACTGAACAAAGATAGAAGATCCTTATTATGACATTCTCTTTCCCTATACTCTTATAGAATCGCAGCCCAGGATAATTGTTTCTGTAAAACAATATTTAACTTGAATTTCTACTTTTAGTTTCCTCAAAATTATAATTTTTCTGTTTAAAGCAACTCCAATAAAGCAAATTTTTTTTTAACTTCTTTGGAACAGCGTAAACATGTAACAATTTTATTATTTTTAGATAACAAGCATGAAATGTCAGTTCTTATAAATAAATGAAAATGCTTTTTCTATGACATGTTTACATATTTTATTTTTTACAATAAAACTGTTATTTAGCAAAATAGCTAAAATGTGAAATATGCGCCAAAAACAAATCGAGACTAATTTTTTTTTTGAAATACCTGTTTTAGAAACATCTTTATTCGGACGTAGAGTATAAGAAGTTAACGAAAAAAAGTATTAAAGCATTTATTTTTAAAAATTTTATATCATGAATTAATATCGTATATTGTTTAATGTAAGGTATCGAAATATCCACATAATCTATTACAAAGTAAGATAGTTTCATTATTTAAAAATAGCTTCGATTAGGTCTTTGTTAAAATTATTTTCTCCTCAATGCTTTTATCGAACTGATATGTTAGGTATTTATTTAGGGTTAACAACATTCATAATAATGTTGGCATTTCCTTCATAAAAACGGAGCTTTAATTTAAATGAACTACAGTAACATTATGTACTAAACCATTTTTATAAAAAAAAAAAAAAACTTTAAAAGGGATAGTGTTAAAGCAGTTTATATTTAACTAGCGACCCGCCCCGGCTTCGCACGGGTGCAATGCTGATACTAAATACACTACAGAAAAACTGTGACTATTTATTTTATTTTTACAACAATTATTACATCGGCCTCCGACGCGCTATTTATAGGCACGCTGCCGCCGCCCCGGTCGGCCAGTACCGCCGCAAGCGCAACTTCCCGCAATTTTAAATCTGTAATATCTTCGAAAATATTCATTTAAATCTTGTGCTGTAAAGGACCATATAGATCTATATTAAATCAACAATGTATTTAAGCTATTTAATTGGATAAGGATTAATGCTGTATTGGTTAAAATCGCTTCAAAATTTGCCATTATTTGTCGTAAAAAGTAAATGACAAAAAAATGTTATTGTGGGATATCCATGAGAGATAGACATATACCATCGCGGAGTTTTCTGTAGACCTTTTCAATGTGTACAAATAATTAGTACATTATTTTGATAAATCTCGTAGGGTTCAGCCTGCGTTTGCAATGTAAGCGGAAAAAAATATGATAATTAACGACATCACATTAGAAACCTCAAAAATAACAGTATTTCTCCTCTATTTAATGGATGTTATTATACAACTAAACCTTCCTCTTGAACCACTCTATCTATTGAAAAAAACCGCATCAAAATCCGGTGCGTAGTTTTAAAGATTTAAGCATACAAAGGGACATAGGGACAGAGAAAGCAACTTTGTTTTATACTATGTAGTGATTGTAAACAAAACAATTTTATTAAGACACTTTAAATATAAAGAAGCTTGTAAATACAAGAGAATTCTTACATTTATACAATCATTTTTAATCTAAATATATATATAAAGATTTACTAGCAACTTTTAATTTTTACACTAGGTCAAACTTTCAATTTACTTAACTGTTTAAGGATCTGGAATTGACCTTTCCTAGAGTTGAATTTTTGAAATGGTAATCAATCGCAGCTTCTCACTACTTTGACAAAGGATTTTCATGGCACAAATATCCCATCTGAGCTAAAATCAAGAATTTTTGTGTTATTAATTAATAACATATTCAAACAAAAGGTTATTATTTTATTTTTAGAAAAAACAAATACATAAAAGTAAAATTTATGTAATTTCCAAACATCCTTAATAATATTGAAAAATTTCATATTATAGGCA
The DNA here is from genome assembly GCA_034092305.1 of Diaprepes abbreviatus. Lineage (NCBI taxonomy): Eukaryota > Metazoa > Arthropoda > Insecta > Coleoptera > Curculionidae > Diaprepes > Diaprepes abbreviatus. The sequence goes on along the minus strand of JASJET010000019.1, from coordinate 4,494,317 downwards.
ATCATTTATTTCTATTTTAATATGGCATAATGGTTTTTAAACGTATAATCATTTTAAATTTTAACACCATACCAGTTTCGATATTCAGCTTTATATGTCAGTGGAACATTAACTTTGTGGTAAAACGATATTTTTGTTGGTTAATGAAAACCTAATTCAGGACTTTTTTTGTAGAGCCAGTGTATGTTATTAAGTCCAAGTTTAGTTGCTTCAAGATGTTTACATCAAACAGTGCTTTGTAGTTTTTTTCAGGCAGTTTATTTGTAAGAAGTAAAACACAAATTTTTTGCTCATCTTCTTGTTTAAAACAATTTCCAGAAAAATGCTCTGAACAGAGTTGCTTATCTGATGTATAAAAGAATTATGATCATGATCAATTTGCTTCAGCTCTTGAATTTGAAGATTCTTTTCTTTTAGAAAACTAAAATATTGATAGGATTTAATAATTATCATATATCATATCCATAAGATTAAACTTGTACCCTTAGATTTACAATTTGATTCTAAGGTAAAATTTCATATAATTATTATTGAATGCTTTATACTTTATCAATTAAATAAATTCCAATTTACCCGATTAGGTATTTGCACGTCTTGCGATAATCACATTTTTTAAAATACAAAAAAAAACCTTAAAGTTCACATTCCTGTTTGAAATTTGCAGTAAAACGTTACATAAAATGTGATAAAATCCATAAAACAGCAAAATTAAAAATAAATTTTTGTCAAAATGAACAGTATTCAGTCAATGCAAAAATACACTTTCACCAATATCATAAAAATTTAGGGAATTCATTGTTGCCAAAGCAATTATTTGCATCTAATGGCACGGAGCACGATGGGGTCATTTTTTTTATAAGGGAGATATGGAACACGAGCAGTCCAGTTTTATATCTCAAGTTCGTGGGTGACTAACATAGCCAGGGTACACAACGTTCCCAAGCAAGATTCTCAAGAGCTAGGTTCCTGGCAGTGGGGCGATGTCGCGGCTCTAAGACCGCCATATTCTTTTTGCCGGATACATGAAATATCTTCTATACCTTTTCCTAATTACCTATTTGTTACATTGTATTATATTTTTCGTAATGTTTAATACTTGTTATGGTTTTCTTTACAATACTGCACTGAAAACGAGATATTTTTTTTACTTTAGTATAATCAGCAGATTTTCTAACAATTTAGGGATTGCAGCCATAAATCACTCTGACCATTTACAATCACCGATGGCCAAAGATTTCCAACTATTTACAAGAAGTCTTTACGGTGTTGTCATTTAAACGGAGTTTTCCTCCAATTTATAAATCAAAATTAGTAGATCTCCGAAAATCTGGAAAACGTAACAACAGCGTACGAGACTCGGAAATGAAAAGTACATCCATTTAAAAATCCGTAATTTCTAATGCAAAAATCTATTCTTTTTCGGTTTTTAATCGGTCAAGTATTGTTTTAAGTTTTAAGGGGCTGTTTTTGTTGAATCCTATTTCTCCGTAAATTCGTTTTCAGTGCAAATGCGACAATCGAAACGTTGTAAAAATAAACAAAAATAAAGTCCTTCACACAAACAAACACCAGATACAGTATTTTAAAAAAAAATTTATCACAATTTGATTGGGTAAAAAGAAGTACTCGAATCATTTCTAGTTATTCACCTTATCTTCAGACACACTGATCGAAAATAGTGATTAGATAATTTTTGTCGAGTATTTCTCTGTATTTAAAGAGATCGCCCAACTTCTCCAGGTATTGTGCAGTTCCAAAAATGGCTAGGTGTCTGATTCTTCAAGTACTTCTGACATTATTTGTCAGCTGGCAATATGAAGGTAAGTCGGAATATTATTGCTTTTAATATATGGTGTTAATCAAATAGGTAGTTATTATTGATATCCATCATCATTGGTCTTTTGTTGGTTACAATCGATTTATTATCAAAGGAAAAAGGGTTAAGATGACGCTGGAGGGATACTGAGGAATCGACTATTACAGCAATACATTAACATATAGAGTTACAATTCCAAAATAAAATGTGTAATTAATAGACAATTGTTATATATTAAGTTTAACTTTTCAAATAAACTTTTAGCATATTGATTTTTCGAATAAATGTAGGAGAATTTAGTTAAATTTGTTTTCAAAATTTTTTCACTGAAATGATAATTGTGAAAAAACCCACCATGTAACAAAAGATAAGATAAAATTATTATAACAAGTTCGTCGCTAATTTAGTTTTATTTTCATTATTTTAATTTTAAAGCAAATAGTATTAAAATACAGAAACTATTCTACTATCTGTGTCACATTTCACGAGATCAAAAAAACATGTAAGCTTAAGTAGTAATTGGTAGCAGTTATTCATTCGTACAGATAATTTTTGAAACGCGCGTATATTTTACCTAGTATATATATTTTGTTTGCAATTATCTGATTACTGATAAGTATAGACCTGATATTCAAAAGTTTTATTTTAAAATATAAAACTGGTTAAATGTGATTTTTTCTTTAAAACAAATCGAAGTTGTAATTGTTGTCAGTCTCAGATAATGAAATCATATTTTTTTGTGTAATTTTCATATAATATGAATGTGCCTAAAATACCTGTTCTATTATGTAATTATTTTGCATTACTGAACTAATTAAAATGTTTTTTTTAATCTAAAATGATTGATTACATATATTCGATTAAATATCGAGGCACCTCCACATCTTTACACGGAGCAGGCGCGGATCCAGGGGGGGGGGTGATCGCCTGGTTTCTATCTGGTTTTTCTCAGCAAAAATTAAGTTCTCTGAGCAATTTCCAGAGCTCAGTTCTTTTAATTTCAGATAAATCCCGATCTTCATTGATTTTAGCTAGAATTTTGTCGACGGTTGGGATATGTTTCTCATAATAAAATGTATGTACAACTCCTTTTATTGCAGTTTTCATCTTTCCTTTCAACGACGTTTTTTGTCTGCCTGCGATCGAATGTGGCTTGGGAGAACTAACAATTCCAGTCGTTTTTCTCTCCTTCAGTATTCGGTACATAGTAGATTTTCCAACTCCTGTCATGTTGGAACACATTTCAACAGAGCCTTTAACATTATTACCTAGAGATTGATATCTTAAGGCATCATAAACATTCATCATAATAAGTTTTTCGTTGAGGAAAAAATGCCCTGGTTTGACGATTTTGGAATAAATATAGAGGTGGAAGCCATATCTTATGGGTATTTCACTAACATCAAATAATATTTAAAAACAAGAGCAAACAAGATAAATCACTAAGGACACACTGTAAGGTGTACTTTGCTCACTGACAGAAATCAAATTGAACTATCAGAAATTTTATTGTTGCAGTAAATTTATTAAAGCTTATAATATTTAAATATAATTAAATATAATTAGATTTCTGGCAGTCCTCAGTTACCTGCTACACTGGAGCAGGTATATTGGAGGTTTCGGTAACAGTTTTTTTTACTCTCTCTAGTTCTTGAATAGAGTATAGGAATGTGTATGTTTGCGATCGCCCCCCCCCCCTCCCAAGAGCTTTGAGTACAGGAAAAGAGAACCGATTCTGCCTTTTATATTAAGAATGTGTATGTTGCTGAATTCAGGAAAATAGACCCGAATCTGTTTTTTCTTGTGATCGCCCCTCCCCTCTCCAAGAGCTTCAAATTCAGAAAAATAGACCGAATCCTGTCTTTTACAGTAGAAATTGGAATGTTGCTGGTATCTCCCCCCCCCCCCCCCCCCCGTCGACAACTTGCTTTCACTTGCTTTCACTTGCTTTACTGTGCTTTAATAATGTCACCGCCCCCCCCTCCCCCATAGAGAGAGGCTAGATCCGCCTCTGACACCGTGAAGGTCGGTATTTTCCAAAAAGAGGAGAAAGCTACTACGTTTGAACTGGAAGACGCGTTATGACGAAGATCTTCGAAAAAAAACAGTGTTTTTACCTTTGGAATAATTATAAATAATGTTTATATATTTTTATTTACTGTAATAAAATTAGTAATAAGAATATACACACATTCAGTTAATACAAAGGTGGAAAACAATCGTTTAAGAAGAATATGGATTAAGGGGCAATCCACTTTAACAACTTCAAAAAATCGATATTTTTTAAATACATTTTTCAAAAGTACGAACATTCAAAAATATTCTCAGATTTCTTTCTCTCTTTTCATAAAAATATCTTGGACATTTGTAATTTGAAGATTTGAATAACTGACTTGAAGATGAAGATTTTGAAAAAAAAATTTTTCTACCCATAGGGACCGAGGTAGGATTTTTTTTTCAAAAAATCGCAGTTCGTTTGTTTATAACAATTAACAAACAAATTCAACGACATTTGATATCTTAGGAGCAATATTTTTAAAATTCGTAATCAAAGTATGCCTAGAGAACAGATGTATATGGAGAAGTGAAGGGAGACGTGTAAGAAAGATTGAAAGAATGAACAGGGGGCGGCAAAAATAAATTTAATATTACTTTATTCAAAAAATTCGTATTTTCAACAAGGTCGTTATACAAATCACATTGTAAGTAAAATATTTCATTTTTAACCGGTTGAATGGTATGGTTTTATTCACAGTTCGTGCCAAAACTGGTAGCCTCGAATAGTGTACGGGATCATACAATATTTGGTGTATAGAGGTTTTTCTACGTAGCTCAATCGATTTTCGAGATTATTTTATTGATGTGACATCTCCAAAGGGTGAAAAATAGGGGTTGGAGGTGAAATTATCATTTATTCCAATTTTTACCAAACTTCTCCAAATTTTGTACATCAGGGTTTTTGTTTATCTCTGATCCGATGGCAATTGTTAATTTTTTTCTTTTTCCATCTCCGAAGGGTAAAAATGGAGAGTTGGTGGGATTTTTTCAGTTTTTTTGATTTTTTACCAACCTTTTTGAAATTTAATATACAAGAATTTTTGTACATATATACAATACCCAACCGGTTGAAATAATTAGTGAGAGAAGCATGATTTTCTGATGTTTTTTAAAGTGAAATCAATTTCCTGTCAATACTTAAGACCCAGTTTTTATCAAATTATCTTAAACGAGCCTTGAAAATGATAATATTTTAAATAGCATTTTTGCTAACAATAAAGAAGAAGAAAGGTGGACCGTCGCTGATTTGAAACAAAATATATTTTTTCTCTTTTCTCATATTTTAAGAGTTTACTAATATAGCTCAAAAATAATACCATAGATATCTGTTATAGGATTAGCTAAAAAAAAAAAAGTGAGATGCCCCTTAATAATAGCTTTATTTTACAGTTGTTGTGGGTTCGCCTCTTAAAATAGTTAATGGAACCACTGCTGATGATGGAGAATTTCCTTACATGGTATGTATCTAAAACTTTTTTATTTTAAAGATTTATTCTCATCTACTTAAATATGTAGATAGTGCTATCAATAAGTTTACAGTATATCTACCATTTGCTTAAATTTATGCTTGCAAAAAAACAAGCTTCTTTGGTACTATTATGGATTGTGAGAAGGCTAATTATTACAATTGATCAATTCAGCCATTATTTTATGTAGAGATATCCAGTTCCTTGTTACATATTGATAATAACTCTTCCTAAAAAATGGATGTATTGTCCAAAAAGTCAGTTTTCCACAACTTTTAACATTCAAATTATAGAACTGAATAGCCAATTCTTATTATACATGATCAGTGGTAAAACTTTGAAAGAAAATATCACAATGTACATATATTTATTGTTTGTATACCTGGTTTGGTATTGTTTAATGAAGACTGCTAATAATAAATTTTCACCTGTATATTTTAGTTGCCAACCAATTGAAAAAAACATTTTAGTATTAATAGATTGTAATGAAATGATATGAGTTTATCAAACGTTAATTTAAGGTGCAATTGCGGGGCAGTGGAGGGTATTTTACGTGTGGAGGAGGTATTATAGGACCAGAATGGATTTTGACAGCAGGTCACTGTGCTCAAGATAGAATGTAAGTAATATTATACAGTAAAGTTAATTAGGGTTTGTAATGCTAATCAAGATTTCCGAAAAATTTTCCAAGCACTATAAGGAGAGTATAGTTTCTGCAGTGATTGGCATTTTTTGAAATATAATATAGATTTTTTCTTGAAAATTGAAAAAAAGTGTTGGGATATTTTAATCTTTAATGTGTATTGATAATTTTTCTACAGTTTCTAGTAAAAAGTACAGTTTTGTTTTTAAGTAAACAGAATCAGATGCCCTTCAAAGGAAGGATGCGAAGAATTACATATTATATGTTATATTAAATTTTATTTTAAATAAATGATTGTTTTAAAAAAGTAACCAAATTGTTTTGCACAGGGGGCTTCTAAGCAGTTAATGTCCTTGGAAATATAATGTTTTTATTTAAAAAAAAAATTTGTACTTTCGACAAAATGATAAAACCCATCAAGTTTTAAACTGCACGTGCTTATTTTCACCATAAAAGTTACATCCTGGAATTAATCAATAGAGTTGATAATATTTTAAAAATATATTACTTGGCCAAGCATAATAGTATGCACGAAGCCATTCATGATGACGTACTTCTGCTAAACCTCCAGAGTTAATTATTTTCATTGTGGGGTACCAAGATAAAATATTATCAGAACTCCTGCAGAACGCTTTGACTATAGAATGCACTAAGGAACTTCTTAGCGTAAATTCTGGGAAATTCTTTCCACTAAAAGAAGAAAGCTTGGAAAGTAAAATCTATCAACTGAAGAGGAGGATGCTAAAATCTAACGTCAACAGACTGGATACCATCCAAACTGATTGGCAGGAAGGATTCGATTTAGGCAGAAATACATACAATTCGTAGCTCTTT